>CM046722.1:19740166-20225669 GCA_025584915.1 Monochamus saltuarius | reverse complement strand
CATTTCGAGATTACACTATGTGCACATATTATTAAAGATTTTATTTTTATTTATTCTCGCCCCTGCTGTCTTTACAACTCAAACAAGATCCGATAGTCAGACCCACAGAACACAAATCTTGGAGAATTAACACCGCTAAAATGTGGTAAATATTTAAATGTTGTAATTTTGTACGTTTTCGTTTTAAAATGTGCTAAAAAAGTACAATTGTACCGACATCGGCAACACTGCTCCGTAACCGAGACGTGATCTCACCTCCGCATGGTATAGATACAGAGTACCTATAGATTTGGTATTTTTTACATTAATGTATGATGTAAACGACGTGTAAATTTACAATCATCTTTATCAGTGTAGAAGAAAGAAATAATAAAATTAACATGTTCTCAATTAATGTCAGATTGATAGATTTACTTGGTCATTCAATTCTCAATCGATTTTAGGTGTAAATATTGTCAAATATATAAACTTATAATAGTTACTTACACAATAAATGGAATATATACAGGGTTAACTATGACTTGGTATAAATATTTTAAGAGGGGATAGGGCAATATAAGAATTAACGGAATCATCTATCAAAAAATTTCCAAACTTATTTATAAAGCGAACATTTTTTTTTTCTAAACTATGTTAAATCCTTATTTATCGTCGTCACTGACCTTCTGTCAGCGCAATGTTAGGTATATTCTGCCAAAGTCCTAAAGGTGTCAAACGCGTTGATACGTGTATCAGTTTACGCCCCTTTGAAAAAAAAAATTATTTACAAAATGTAGATTACCTTTTACTTAATGTCCTTACTAATACCTATTTATTTCCAGGATTGATATTTGCAGAGATTTTAAGAATCGTTTTCTCATGTTTTCTTACTTGTTTAAATTAAAACCTGCCATTGCAAAGATTTTTATACTTGCTGTGGACCTTTCTTTCCCTTCCTCGATCGTTCTTTTAATTTAAAGCGAGGTACAATCGTTTGCAATAATAATGACACTCTCTTAAAAGAGTTTTTGAACTTCTGGAAGTTTTGAGTAAAAATTTCTTTAAATCTATATCGGTGAGTGAAACAACTAATAAATAATATTAAAAATGTGAAGTAGATTTCATTACAAATACATCAGAAGTTCTAAAGAAATCGCAAAATTCATTATAATGGGTGTCATTATTATTACAAACGATAGTACCTACTTGGTCCGGCGGTAATGACCAGATCGATTACTTACGTCGGAAAAAAACACAAAAGATAACAAAAAAATATACGCATATATACCCAAATACATAAAAACAGTGCCACTTGTCACACTCCCATAAATCAGCACCTTATCCGTCATCTAGGCATCTGAATATATGTTCATAAATACACAAAAAATACGCGAAAAATTAAATTTGCGAAAAGCAAGTACTGAAAAATTATTTCAAACTGATCAGAGTACCGTATGCACTATTTTTTGACATCTGATGCAGACGCCATCTGTAGGCCACTCATGCAACGTGCACTTCACGGCGATACATTTTTAAACTTGTGTTGTTGGGGAGTTAAATTCCGTTAATACTAATAATAGCAACAATATTGACAGTAATCGACGATGTTTGCATAAAATAATTAGTAATATTTAAACTATAACATCCCAAGATGTTTACAGTGTTCTATAAAAATGTTTCTTATACCCTTACATCATGCTTACATATACATGTATCTAAGCTTCGCATGTTCTTTGAGGTTTGGAGAGTATGCAACTAGCAATGCAGTATTCTAGGTTGTTATTTTAGAACAGATAGTGACAAATTTTAAACGTTTTATAGTAATTAAATAAAGTATTTTATGTCGGAATTATGACGAATCTTTAAGGAGTGAAAATGTACTTTGGCAGTGTGCAACGAAAGAACGAAGAACCAATGCAAAATACTGCAGCTAACTGGATTAATGTTATCTATCAGGTACTTAGTCATTATTATTATTAATAAAAACTTTCGTTGTTTCTATACTTGACAACGTTGCAAAAATAACCGCACGGTAGTTAACATATCTAGCCATCTCGGACGCTGATTGGTTATCATAGGCGCCGACTTTCCGTGGGACAAGAGAGTTTTGCCCCATTTTTTAAACATTGAGCTAAGGTTCCGAAATAAATTTGTTATTGTCTTTAGACCTCCTGAACACGAGGTTAAAATTTGTGTACTTAGTCATAGATAACCCTGTATATAGTCATTAATACCGTCCGTACGCATAAGTCGATAATCACATTAGTGCGGTAATAATGAATTATCCTATGTATTGCGTACAACGTTTTATATGCAACTGTTGAACTTATTAATAATAAGTATTATTATATAATGCGTGCATTCGCGATTCGTAATGCGTAATGCGTGGTTTGTGAGGAATTTGTGAATAGTGTGTAGGGTCTTGTTCGTTAAAAATCCATTTATAAAGAAAGACCCAAAAAATCACGAATCTCGAATTCACGCATAGTCTGTAGCAATCATGTATTGAATAAATTACAGTAGCAACGCGTATAAACATAGCTATCATCTCGTATGTATTGCGAATGTTTAAATACGAGTTTAAAAGATGATTTGCCATCGGGTATTGAGATTGCAACTTCCAGTGTTGTTTCCAATCTCATGTCAAAGAAATTGCGGAAGAAATACGGACAAGCATTTGGTCGCTATGAAAAATGGTGTAGAGCAAAAAGGATATTTAACAGTAACGAGAAAGAATTATTAGTATATCTCAACGAACATAACGAGGAAGTCTTCTCTTTGGTGCTATTACTCAATGTTCAGAACAGAAATTTCACTCAAGAAAAATATATAAATATATCCATATTTTTAATGAATGCATACGATGATGAATTTCTGCTCATGAAGTTTGGCTGTTACAAATAAATATGGGTAATTTTGCAGTTTGACTACTCCTTTGCTACAAGAAAACTAAAAGTACTCACGTGTTCTATAGGGCCAACGGGGGTTATTCCACTACATTTTTTCTTGTGAAAATGCTTCAAATTGTTAATAAAAAATTATTCAAAACTCGTCAACCTTGCGATATAAAACACATTTAAAAATATTTTATAGAGCAATGATGACGACTGACTAATCCAATTGCGTATACTGGGCACTGTTTTAGGCGATCTTCAACATTTCTTTTGGTCGATTATGAGACAGATCCTTTGAGTATAAATAATCATGGTGGCTGTAAGTCCCATTTTGTCCCTGAAGGCTACATCGAAACGTCTACTGAAGACAAGAAAAATATCAATAAAAATTCTATACGAAAGCGACTATATTCCCTTGGAAGCCGAAAATATTTCTTCTACATCCAAAGTTATTTGATCAACATCTAAAAATTATGTTTACACTCAAAATATTTCCACCAGTTCATCATATGATCCTACATATTTTTTATATTTTCGTTTTAATTATACATCTTCATATGATCTTATATTTTATATATCTAATTTGAGTTTAATTTAATTTACATTTGAGTTTCTAATTCACGCAGATATTCCGAACATTTTAAATTCATAATTAAATAAATTTGATAATAGTGCTTAGATGTAGAGAAAGTACATTAACAGCAGTATAGATACTTTCTGTGAATCCCTGCCTGCCTTTGGGATTTACCTAGTTGCATCTGTTTTTCCCTGATAAAATATGGAATAGTTTTTATTTTTGAAGCAAATAATAATGTTATCAAGTTATTAAGTTAATTTTTCAGTTTATTTAAAAAACATCTATATATTTTTATATTTATTCATTCAGTATGTTTTTATTAATTGCAATTGTTATGAGTTGGTTTGAGAATAATAAGACTACACCACGTTTTTATTTAAATGTCTACTCAAAAAATGCATCCTTAAAATAAACTGTACAAATAAAAGTGACATTGTGAAGTGAACCGAAAATAAATAATTACCTAATATTTAAAACAGATACATATGCACATTACTGTAATAATATTTCAAAACTGGAAATACTCTAGTTACCACTACCCCTTATAACCGTTCTCATCACTAAATTATTAGTTGAAAAACATAAGAAATTGTAACACCTAGATATTTTTAAGTAGTCAATCAAATTTACACCTATGTCAAAACGCAAATATGTTCAACAGAAGGACCTTAAAGAAAACAGAAATTAATTTGCAGAAAAACATGTCAGTTACCAGTGTAACATCTATAAAAAATTTCAGGGGGCGAAATTTCGTATTCAAACTCGAAATTTCATATTCCCATAAACACAACTTTTAAAAAATTACTAAATTTTATTTTTTATCTACTAAACAACTAAATATTTTTCATGATGAAGATGGTTAGCCTCTTTAATTGCATGACATATTATTTATTTATAATTAATGTAACATTTTATGACATATACGTTGGTATTTGATAGTTTTTTGACAACTCTTGATTTATTAAAATTCCTTGGAGACCTGAAGATGTAGTCATCGTACTACGAAACCGGTAGTCGAAATAAATTAAAGGAGTTTATGAGATTTGGACTTTTGTTTATAACGCCCTATTTAAATATTTTTCCGTTAAATTTAGTACGCAGTAATCATAATAAAAGGTTAATATTATGACGCGAATAACTTTTTTGAAATAAAGCCAGTGGCGTAGGTCCCTTGGACCTCCTAAACTTCTACGCCAATGGTGAGAAATATTTTTTCAGTACAAATATTAAACTTTTATTATATTTTCTGAAAAACGTGCTATTGAGGAAATTCACTAAGAAGCTTTGTTTTTCAGATATTTAGTTTTTTCTAATCAGGGGTATATTATGGTATTACAAATATTTAAAAAAAATTATAGGATTAAATAGGCATTGCTTGTTTCTAAGTTTGTAACAATAGTAGGTAATGACAGATGCCATGTCATGTTTGTTTGTTGGGCAGTTAGAGTATGTTGAAATGGTAAGTTGATATATACCTAGATATAATATATAGAAAAAGATAGATTGGTGGAGGTGGTGCAGCTGCTTGGCCGTACTATCATTGCATTGACGAAAATGGATATCACTTTGATTACCTTTTAAATTAAATTGTTTACAAACCGTTGTTTTTAATTGTTTTTCTACGTTCATGCAAAAAACAAAACTTTATTAAACTATATTTAGTGGAAAAAGTGGTTCTTTATTGCACTAGTGCAATAAAATGTTTATTGCATTCATCTGTCATTCTGCTACAGCGTTTTGTCATCATGACAAACATAAACGTTCAAATCGACGTCACATTTTCCTAGACTTAGTGTCATCTATATAACATTTTTTGGTTTTTGCATGATGGTAGAAAAAATATTGTATGCAACTCGTACAAAAAGTGCTTATTGCACTCGACGTGTTTACCTACTCGGCCTGACGGCCTCGTCGGACAATTTCACGTCGCGTGCAAGAAACACTTACTTTTTGTACTTGCAATTTTGAAAATTTCATAGGATACAAAAAGTCAAAATAACCCTTATTAGAAAAAGTCAAAATATCTGGAAAACAAAGCTGTTTCGTGAATTTCCCCAAGAGCACTTTTTTCATAAAATAAAATTTTAGTATTTGTACTCAAAATATAGTTTTCGCCATTGGCGTAGAAGTTTAGGGGGTACAAGGATGAACAAAATCTATACCGCGTCACTGAATTTAGTTAAAAAAAGAATTAATCACCTCAACTTTTTATTATAATTACTGCATACCAAATTTGAAAAATGTTATAGGAAATACAACTAAGTAGGTATTATCTTTTCATGTTCTTTTTTCCCAAAGTTAAGAACGAAAATGGGGGGCTGTAACTCGTGTTTGACAGTTTTACACATGGTACTAGATAAATCAACCATTTTTGTGGTAGAACATAGTAATATTATTTGCAGTATATCCCATAAAAAATACGAATTTTATTTTACTGCTTTCAGAAGTTCAGAAATTTTATTGGCATTAAAATTGGACAAGTAGTAGTTCAAGAGAAAAAAATACCAATACCTACCAACATAGCATACTCGTATATATATCAATATTTTGCGCAACTTTTTTCCTTATATTCAGATGATGAATACTTTGGAACATGAAGCTGTGTTGTAGGTATCAATACAAAATAAAAAGTAGTTATTATTACGAGAGAAAATGGATTTAATCATATCGCAAATATTACGTTTATTTGTCATGTCCTACATCTTTACAAACTGTAAAGGGGTTGCTCGGTGAATCCCCTTAGAACCTGGGTAGGGTAAAAATGTCTCAACTCAAGGGATCCCCCTGAGTTAAAGCAAAAGTTAATATATATAAAGCATGGCCCCGTTACTAAAACCAAACGAGTTTGTACGTTAAAATTCACGGCTAGAGCATTATTAACACTACCATTTCCAACTTCTACGCCAACTATGGACAGGAAAAATCAAAATAACTACGCAAACCAGAAAAATTCCAACAACAGCTCTTACTGGAGTTCTAGGAATACGGATAAACCCAGCGGTTGCCAAGGTATTTCTTAATTGCACGACAATTTAAAAAATTTAACTGCATCCCTTTTCCTAACTGCATATGTAAACATATTGTGTTTTAATTATACATTTGCGGTTCTTACTTTTTCCTTCAGTGTGGCAAAAATATCTAATTTATTTAAAAAATAACTGTTATTCTTATATGGTACCTGCTATTGTATTATTTATTATTTTTATGCCTATACGTTAAAGGTATACAATAATTTTGATACTTTATTTTCAGCCACCAAAAGTCCATCAAGTATGTCCAAACAAGAACAGGATAACAGGTCAAGACAGTTGAATCCAAACCATTCATCCTACCACAGTTCCAGAGGATACAAATGAATTTTAATGGTGAGTAATTTATTTATTTATTTGTTTTCATTGTTTTTAACGGCGGCCGATTTTCACGTAGAAATCCTAAATTAACATTGCAGTTCCCCGTAATGAATTTTGCATACGAAACAGTGGGAAAAAAACTTTTTTTAATACAGTCACAGTAAATTATCTAAACAAATAACTCGTTCACAATCAATACTTGAAACACCTAATTTTCAAATATCATTAATTTGTCCACTAAGCAATTCCGTATTGAAAACATAGACTATCTACATACATTTTGTTTAACTGCTATTTATTTTTATAAATAATATATCTTTTTTTTTCTAGACAACACAGAGTCCCTACTGCATACGACTACAGAGGGAATATCACCAAAAGAATCTTCATGTACTTATTTATTTGTCTAGATTGTATATTTATACTTATGTTTAATTGTATGAACTTGTGTAATTTAATATCGAATAATAATTTTGTAAATAAAGCGTTTGATTGAACAACTGTTGTGCGCCAACCACCTTGATTGGGTTAGCGAAATGAGGGACCCAACGATACTTGCTGAGTGGACTGTATTGTGGTTTTATTGGCTGGTTCCCTTTTCTTTTTGGTGTTGAAATAAACTGCACAAGCTTGAGTATGTACAATTTATTTACACTATGTACATGAATGAATGAATTGAGTACAATGGCAATTACAAGAAAATAATGCGTGCTGTGCGCATCTAAGATCTTAACTGCACTCGTGTCTGTGTTGTACTGTCTTGTCGTTTGTAGGGGTACTTGTGAGACCCTCTTGTCCTTAAACCTAACGCCCAAAGTCACGTGATAGGGCACTCACTAACAACCGCATGCAAACGCTCCAACAAAAGCGTTTTAAAATATTTTAGTCAGTTTTAAAGATATGGCGAAAGCGCTGGGCATAATGTATTAAGGATCCCTCAGACCAACGCGGCAAGCACTCGTCAAATATCTAACAGCAGAGTAAAAACTATCCAATTTATAATTTAGCTGGACTTCTTGGTGAACGATTAATAAAAACAAGTCTAAACTAGGTATATCTTAAATAATAATTTTATCGACAATCACCTTATAATGGGACTTTTATCCACACATATTAACCCTCTAAAGTGATATTTTATCCACTAATCCACTACTATAATAATAGTATATTATTTAACGAGCGGTAATGCAGGCGAGTGCTGTAATTCATCAAGTGAGTTATGACCATTACCGCAAGTTGAATACTATACTTTATCTACGACTATAACATCTTTTTTAGGACTATTATTAGAAATTGATTTGAAAACGTCAAAATTATTTTGTTAAAATATCAAATGACATTAGTCCCCTCAATGATAATAAATTGACAGTTCCGCCTACTGACAGGCGTTGGCAATTTAATAATTTTAAAATCTTTTAATTATTCATTTTATTCCACTTAGGGGTTCTAATTAAAAAAATATCCGATGACGTCATCACGCGAAAAAAAAATGAACGTCGGAAATGCGTTGGTATAGAAAAAAGAGTCTTTTTTAAAAGCAAAATCGACGGGTCCGAGGAAACTTCATGAAACTTCGTTTTAGAAATAATGAATTTATTCCATACTTCTCTTCCACACTGTATATTACATATAAATATAGGTAATTTTGCAGTTTGACTCCTTTTCTACAAGAAAACTAAAAGTAAGTGTTCTATAGGGCGAATGGGTGTTACTCCACTACATTTTTTTCTTGTGAAAATGCTTCGAATTGTTACCTTGTCATATAAAGCACATTTAGAAATATTTTATAGGATAAGGTTGGCGACTACCAAATCCAAATGCGTATACTGAGCACTGTTTTCGACGATCTTTAACACCTTTTAGTCGATTATAAGGCAGATCTTTTGAGTATAAAAATACATGGTGGCTGGAAGCTTCATTGTGTCGCTGAAGGCTACATTGAAACTTCTACTGAAAACAAGAAACGAACGGCTATGAAAATTCTAGACGAAAGCGAGAATATTATCTTGGAAGCCGAAAATATTTCTTCAACATCCAAAGTTATCAACATCTAAAAATTATGTATACACTCAAAATATTTCCACCATTTTACCATATGATCTTTTTTACATTTTCTTTTTAATTACCTACTTCTTCATATAATCTTACATTTTTTATTTAATTTAAATATCTCTAATTTGAATCTCATTTAGTTTACAATGGCATTATCGCATTGAATGTCTCAATAAATTTAATCAAGCATATGTGGGATAGTATCAAATCATAATAATTATATAAAAGTTATAGATAAAGAACCCCAGTAGGAAAATATATACAGGGTGTCCCGAAATTAGCGCGCAATATTTCTGCCATGTATTATACATGTGAAAATAAGTCAAAAAGTTCCTATAAACATGACCCGAAAAATGCTTCATAAGGGGGCTAGAACCGCCCAACAAGGAAATCTTGAAGATGGTTTTTCCAGAATATCTTTCGAACTATTCAAAATAAAATCACGAAATTTGGTGGGTAGCATACATTTCGCATGCTACAAAATTTTCTGTTCTTACAACTTAAAATATTTGCTCAGAGGCGTCACATGCTGATGGGGGCCAAGGTAAATATTGCCCCACTTTTTTTATTTTTGGGTATTTTCTCTTGTTGAGATCAAATTATAAAATGTCATAGTTTTCTACACAAAAAAGATACTCTTGTTCGATCTAGACAGGATGCGCCGTTTTCGAGCAAAATCGATTTAAAGAAGAAATTGATCTCGTCATAAAATAAAAATTGAAATACGCAACGAATAATAAATAAGACATATTTACAGGACACTTTTTTATGGGAATTCGGAAATTTGTTTGTTAGTTGAGCAAATGCTCGAATAAGTTTCCATTTTGTTCAATACAATATCAAGCCCGCCGTAGAATATTCTGCAAGACACGGACAATTTGAAAATTATTTTTTTTTATTTGATTGCCAGCTAAAATAATTCTTTGAAATAATTCTTCACGAGTATCCACCTCAACTGCATAAACCAGATTTATCATATGACTCCAGAGATAATAATCTAGCCGATTCAAATCCGGCGATCGGGCTGGCCAGGCTATCGGACCACCTCTCCCTAGGGAGTATCCTCTAATAATTCAGGTAGGCGATTTTGTAGAAAGTCCAAATATCGTTGGGACTTCAAATTATTTGGTAATTGGGCCAATCAACTGATTCCCGCCCATAGATACCATGCCGCCCAAAATACGTTTTTTTTTTATTCAGCTGTATATGTAAATATTGTTATAACATAAACTTACATGGTTCTGCATATAAGATTGTTCACTTTTTGTTCATAAGTATGTGAAAATAATTGTTAAAATGTGGGGGTTAGAGAGCAAAATAATGTGTGTTATACAAATGCATTTTAAAAGTTATTATATTATTTGAGGAGAATTTAAATAGTAAAAGTGGATAAACAAAACCAATAATTTTATTGGTTACTTTTGCTCTAAGTGTTTAATTTTTCGAAATTTCTGTACCTAAAAAACACTAAAAATTTAATCACTTTATGGCGGGAAATACAGCTACCTCAACAGCAGTATAGAAACTTTCTGTGAATCCCTCCCTACCTTTGGGATTTACCTAGTTACAGCTGTTTTTCCCCGATGAAATATTTTTGAAGCAAATAACAATCATAATAATGTTATCAAGTTTATTAAGTTACTATACATATTTACTAAAAATTGAAAACAATTGTATACATATTTTCAGTATTTTTTTTATTAATTGCAAGTGTTATGAGTTTGTTTGAGTATAAAACGACCACACTATATTTTTATTTAATTGTCTACTCAGAAACTGCGTCACTAAATAAACTGTATAAAAAAAAATAACATTGTGAAGTTAATTGTACTACCTAGATTTTTATTTGAATAGTCAACCAAATTTACACCGATGTCAAAACTTAAATATTTTCAACAGAAGGACACCTTAAAGAAAACAGAAATTAATTTGCAGAAAAACATCAGCTACCAGTGTCACACCTATACAAAATTTCATAGGAGGCTAAATGGATCGCGTTAGGATCGCGTAAGAGTACGCATCTAATTTTTAATTACAAATAACACCCACATTTAATTATTTTTACATCTGCACTTAACGTGACAATAACACTAGAAACTCAGTTACAGTTTTATCATAAAAAAAGATTTTTTAACTTGCTGTCATTTTAAATGTCATTAAAGAATGTGACATGAATGTGACCAATCACAGTAAACAAATGAGCTTCACGCCACAATACAACCAACGTAAATTGGTAATAAAAACCAAGTTTTAGCGATTTGGACCTTTGGCCATGAATTTGCGGTCGCCGGCAATATGACAGTGCCACAGTCTATATTTTTTCTAGGTTTGTGGTGGCAGCACACTACAGCACAAATGACGTAGTTGGACACAGTCGTGAATTGTTTTCATTAGTAATTTAAGGTTTTATAAGAAGTATGATAAATGTCAAATATCTGTTAAGGTGTACGTTTCTGTTTACGTATCATTTTTAAAATTATAAATTGATACAACTTAAAATAATAAGTATTGTGTTTTTATGGTGAATGTGCAGAAGTAGTAGTCCATTATTAATACGTATGTACCCAATTTTATGAATGAAGTATTGGAATGGTATCAGTGCCGCATATTTTAATGTTTTAAAATAGTAGATAAAATATTTATGCCGTTACATAACCATCAATACATGATTTGAAAGGTTAAATACAGTTATACGACACATTATTGATTAAACAACAATCACATAATTGCAACAACATACCAGTGAAAATATTTATTTAGAATACAAATAAATTTTAAGCTCATTTCAGATGGCACGCGCGCGCATGTACTTCCAATGGACTACATTAGTGTGATGTCACAGTAGTATGCAACCCGCAGTACTTTGTGTGATAAGAAATTACATTTCAGCCAAGCGTTATTATAAATGACTCTTGAAATCTACATATATTTAAGGGTCAAATTTTCTTACTGAAAACGAGACAATTTGATTCATTTCTCTGCTAATAAAAAATATTTTAAAAATTGCTTTACTTGATTTCGACAGATGAATATTATTTGCTAGTTTTGGATTCTAAAATAAATTTTTAAAATATGTGCTTTCTCCACCAACAGCAAAAGAGAATTAACTTTTTGTATTTGTGTATTTTTTAGTGTTTTAATGAGTTTATCTGCGTTTTATGGTAGATACTAAATATTTGGTTGCAATCGTGGTTGCTATGTGTTTAGTGCAAATAAAGTAAAAGGTATATTCACATTCAAATTAGTAGAACTGTTTTATCTGATTTAATTACACTTACATTAAAATTCATCTGAACAAAATGTAACTTAATCTGTTATATACCTACATAATCTCGTAGATAATATTTCTTAAATAACGGTGACAAATAATTAAAAGAAGGAGATAGTATATAAGTTGTTGATTTTATTTTCACTCTTAAGTCATCTTCACTTAAGGTCGAATTTAACAGATAAGTTTAGACGTCAATTTTCTTATGGCACTTGTAATGCTGGTTGCCTAGTTTGTTACGCCACCCCTAATGCGGTTCATTGTAACCAGCAACTCCCGTAGTTATAACAATTAAAACATTACATCAGCTCCCTTTTCTATCAGTGACTGGAAGAAACAAATGCATACTCTTAAGGCTGGCATTTTAAGGACAATGAATCGTATCGTAGTGGATGGATGTTCTTATTAGCGTAGTAATAGAATATAATTATGTAATTGAATCATTTCCTTTTATTTTTTATTTTATTTTTATTTTTTATTTGTTTGTTGGTTTGGGATACTTACAGGACAAGCCCAAGAATAGCATCCACTAAGATAATATAAAAAAGTAGAAAAGTATACAATAATATATTTAAATTAATATTCTGAATAAATTCTAAAAGTAGAGAAGTGTACAATAACATATGTATATAAACTAATATTCTAAATAAAGTAAGGAAGAGAAGAAAGAAAAAAGTGCATTATTGCTACTAACAGAAATAAAAATTACTATACTATGCAAAGTGAATGAATATAGAACATGATAAGTATTTAGTTTTCTATGTTACATAAGATCTTTCTTTAATTTGCTTTTAATGGCAGCGTACGAAATTGTTTTAGAACAGTAGTGGTTCACCAATCTCGTCATTCTACAAGAAGGTGCATTTTGTGAGTTATTTGTTTTCCTAAAAGGGATATTAAAGACATAGGTGGATCTAAGGTGCCGAGGGGCAACATTAAAATTAGTACTGGCCAATATTGGAGCAGCATCAATAGCATTACTGACTAGTTTATACATAAATAGGAGATCATTTAAAATTCTCCGGTTCTCTAAACTTAATAGATTAAAATTGTGTCTCACAGCGTCAGCGTCGTTAACGGCAACTAAATTATAATTATACTTGTAAGCAATGCACTTTAAGAATTTCTGTTGAACAGTTTCAATTCTCTGAATAAATGAAGAATACATAGGATTCCAAATTGTAGATGCAAAATTTATTCTGCTATAAATATATGCATAATATAAGTGTAAATATGAGTTAACAAAGACCTAAAAGGTCTCGTCTGTCAATTTATAAAGCCTAACAACTGAAAACATTTAGTTACCATGCGAATCAAATATTAACTTCTCATCAAAAATTACACCCAGATTCTTAACCCCTGAAGCTTTTTTATGTGACAACCGTTGATAACGTAATTGAAATTAAAGGGTGATCGATTTCTTGTAAAGGAAGTGCATGAACACTTGCTAATATTTATGAAAAGGCTATTCTCTTCACAGTACTTTAAGAAACGTTGCAAGTCTTCCTGCAAATGTAGACAGTCAGATATAGATTTAACTGTTGTAAATATTTTGAAGTCATCTGCATATAGAAGATATTTACAGTAATGGAAACATTCATTAATATCATTAATATAAATCAGAAAGAAACGAGGACCCAGATGGGATCCCTGAGGGACTCCAGATATAATAGATAAAATGTTAGACTGTACTCCATTAATTGTCACATAAAACTTACGATCAGATAAATAAGACTTTATCCATTTGAGGAGAACTCCATCTACGCCAACCATTCTTAGTTTAATAATAAGTATATCATGATTTATTTTATCAAAGGCTTTACTTAGGTCAGTGTAGACAGAATCAACCTGCAATCTAGAATCTAGGTTATTTTCGCTATAAGTACAAAGATTAATTTCAAGAGACCTTCCACAGAAAAACCCATGCTGTTCGGAAATTGTTTGACATTTAACTAATGCAAAAATATATTTTGGTGGAAAAATGCGCTAGAGAACGTAAAAACCCGTGAATTGTACCTTCTCACTGTGTTCCATACACCTTGAAAAATACTTAATAATTTACGTCTTTTAAAAGAATTTTGCGGGATGTGATATTGTTTATAAAATCGCAAAAAAATCTTTCAATGTGCAGTTGACTTGTAAAATTCACGAGATTTTAGGATAAAACATAATAACCCGTAAAGATGATGCTTTATTATCTTATTCTAAATGACTTCTCAGCCTGGAAACTGTTATGCACCTGGAAAAAACTTGTATACCTATTATTTCTAAAATACTCAGACTTTTTTTAAACTCTTAATAAACAGCTATGAAATTCGTTGAAAATTTGCGAAAAGCATTCCCACCCTACACTGTTTCATAATATTTTAACATGTATTTTTTCATTGTTAGATGTGTATTAACTGAAATTAAATTATTTTTCTTTTTTTGAGCTTGTCCAAACATTTTTGCATGGTTAGCAAAATTAAAGAAAAAAAACCGGACGTATACCGTAATAATAGAATGAAATAATAAGAATTTTTTTGATCTACAGGTCTATTCGTAATTTATTTCCAAAATACGGCATTAAAATTAATGCGTAAGTATTAGGTACAGAAATTTACTTATATCTTCAAAACGAATCAAGACATCGTAGTGACAATTGATAGACGTAAGTATATTTTGATAGATAACTTTTTGGAGGTTGTAATTCTACACAATAAATGTTAAGCATTTTTGCTAAAATTTGAAGAAGTACTGTAGAAAACTTCAAATATGAATAGCTTTTTATTTTTATAGATATAACGGAATTAAATAAATTATAGACGATACGATTCCTGTCTGCACCCGCTGCAATTGAATGACACAGTCTTCTTGAGATTCCTAAAGGTATCACTTTTCGATATTTCAAAAGATTTGTACTTTACTTGTAGTCACTTTTTAATTTTAGTACATAAACACAAAAAAAGTGAAATATTTAAAAAGTTAAAATGAAGCAGATAATTTTATAAAAAAACATTTTGTATTAAATTTATAATAAATAATGTTTTCCTCTATTCGAGACATAATCATGGAATACACTTTATAATCTAATAAAGAAACTGTTTTTGACTACTAAAAGGTATTTGACGTTTTATAAATAAATTTTACATTAATCGGAATATTTGTATACTTTGTAGGTGCTATTATTATAATATCAACATAACATTCGTATATATCAATATTTACACAACTTTTTTTCCTTATATTCAGATGGTGAATTCTTTGGAACACGAAGGTATGTTGTAGGTATCAATAAAAAATAAAAAGTAATTATTATTACCAGAAAAGATGGATTTAATCATATCGGAAATATTACGTTTACTTGTCACGTCCTACATCTTTACTACTGTAAAGGGGTTGCTCGGTGAATCCCCTTAGAACCTGGGTAGAGTAAAACTCAAGGGATCCCCCTGAGCTAAAGCAAAAATGAATATATATATAAAGCATGTCCCCGTTGCCAAAACCAAACTAATTTGTACTTACGTTAAAATTTACGGTTAGAGAATTATTAACACTACTATCGCCAACTTGTACGGCAACTATGGACAGGAAAAATCAAAATAACTACGCAAACCAGAAAAATTCCAACAACAGCTCCTACTGGAGTTCCAGGAATACGGATAAACCTAGCGGTTGGCAAGGTATTTCTCAATTGCACGACAATTTAAAAAATTGAACTGAATCCCTTTTCCTAACTACATATGTTAACAAATTTTGTTATAATTATACATTTGTGGTTCTTTTTCCCCCTTCAGTGAGGCAAAAATATCTAATTTAATAAAAAAATAACAGTTAATCTTATATGTTACCTGCTGTACTGTATTGTATTATCTATTTTTTTTATACCTACCTTAAAGTTATGTAATAGTTTTGTTACTTTACTTTCAGCCACCAAAAGTTCATCAAGTATGTCCAAACAAGAACAGGATAACAGGTCAAGACAAATGAATCCAAACCATTCATCTTACTATAGTTCCAGGGGATACAAATGAATTTTAATGGTAAGTATTTAATTTTTTTTTCATTGTTTATTAACTGTGACCAATTTTCAAATGGAAATTTTAAGTTATCATTACAGTTCCCCGTACTGAATATAGGATACGAAACAGTACGAAAAAAACTTTTTTTAATACAGTCACATTAAATTTATATAATTAAACAAATAACTCGTTCACAATCAGTACTTAAAACACCTAATTTTCAAATATCATTGCTTTTTACTGTTTAAGAAAGGTATTTTAAGCTAATATGTATCAAATCTCCTACAATTCCTATCAATGAAGTCATATGTATGTTCTCTGATACCAAACATCTAGGTATGCTAATGAACATCCACAGACAAAACTCTATTCAATAATTATCTAAAAAATTTAATATATTTACTAACCTCTGGAGTGGGAACTCGAAATTCAACCACAATAATTGAGATCTCACTTATTTCTACGTTTTATTAGGATCGCTTCATCAGGTGGCCTCCTTTAACTTGAGTCAAATATCTAACTATAAAGATGATTATACCAATAAATTAAAATTATTTGAAATTGAATGTCAAAATGAAATATCGACAACGTCAAACTGATTAACTGTCAATGAATATCATAACAACCTACTAAAATAAATAAAAATTAATAAAACAAATTTTTACCTTTTTGCATAGTTTTTTCATATTTTTAGGTATTAACAATATTGTGTGAAACTAACTACTCAGTGGACAAAAGCCCCAACCTGCGTTGAATTACACCCACAATATCTACCCATATATTCCTTATTATTAGCTTTTGTAACATTTTTTACTGTTTAAGAAAGGTATTTTAAGCTAATATGTATCAAATCTCCTACAATTTTTTTTTTTTTTTTTTATTTATTTTAGTAGGTTGTTATGATATTCATTGACAGTTAATCAGTTTGACGTTGTCGATATTTCATTTTGACATTCAATTTCAAATAATTTTAATTTATTGGTATAATCATCTTTATAGTTAGATATTTGACTCAAGTTAAAGGAGGCCACCTGATGAAGCGATCCTAATAAAACGTAGAAATAAGTGAGATCTCAATTATTGTGGTTGAATTTCGAGTTCCCACTCCAGAGGTTAGTAAATATATTAAATTTTTTAGATAATTATTGAATAGAGTTTTGTCTGTGGATGTTCATTAGCATACCTAGATGTTTGGTATCAGAGAACATACATATGACTTCATTGATAGGAATTGTAGGAGATTTGATACATATTAGCTTAAAATACCTTCTTAAACAGTAAAAATGTTACAAAAGCTAATAATAAGGAAATATATGGGTAGAAAAACAACAACTTTGCTGCCCTGCTAAAACAAATCATCACTTGAGTAGTTAGTTTCATTTGTTAATACCTAAAATATATGAAAAAATCATTGCTTTGCCTCTCATCCACAACATACATTACATTACATATTTTGTTTAGCTGATATTTAGTTTTATAAATAATATGTCCTTTTTTTTCTCTAGATAACAAAGTCCCTTCTGCGACTACAGGAGGGAATATCACCAAAAGAATCTTCATGTACTTATTTATTTATCTAGATATATATTTATATATGTATAAGTATGTTTAATTGTATCAACTTGTGTAATTTAGTATTTAATAATAATTTTATAAATAAAGCAATTTAAAATATTTTAGTGAATTTTAAAGATATGGCGAAAGCGCTGGGTATAAAGTACAGACCAACGCGGCAAGCAGAGTAAAACCTGCCTAATTTAGTAATTTAGCTGGACTTCTTTCAGTGAACGATTAATAAAAACAAATCTAATCTTGGTGTATTCCACTAGTGGAATAAAGTAACTTTATTTCACTAGTAGAATAATGAAAAAATAATAAACCTATAATAAATCAAATTTAATTTATTTACTTACTAACATTTACATTTATAGTAATAATACACCTTCCTTTCCGTTAATAACATTCCTTGTAGCATTATTGCCATCATTTTACCGAAGTTTGTGAAGAATTTGCACAAGTTACTTGAATTTTCCTTTTAATATCAAGTTTGTGTTGCATTGAGTTCACAAATATGTTTGTGATGAGATTACCTATGGATAAAATGTAGATATTGCATTCATGTTTTAATTATACCTTTTGTCAATTTTGCGTGGATAAAACTACTAAATACTATTATACAGGGTGTTCCAGAATGATGGTCAAATATTTTACCAGTGTATTCCACAAGCGATTTTAGGGGGGGGATCTCAAAATGGCGGAAAAAATAGTTTTTTTATTTTTCCTTAAAAACGGTTACACTTAGAAATTTCAATTTTGGTGCACATTATAAGCTAGTCAAAAGCTATTTTATGGTGGTGTTTACTCCTTGGTTCATGTTTCTGGAGGGCGGGAATAAATAATAAACAACCCCTAGATTTATTTCTTTCAGAACATTTTCCTGCAACAACCGATTTCAACAAAACTTTTATTTTAAATGCCTCACCTAATTTTACTACTTTTTGCCCTCTTGTAATTTTTTCATGCAACCAACAGTTTGCGCGGAAAAAAATAAAAATTGTTTTTCGTACTCTAAACATCTTTTCGTCACCGGTTACTATGTTGATGTTTCACTGTTGTCTTGTCAAACAAATCGCTATTAGGTCTATAATTGACAGTTTTTGCAAATATTTCTAAACAAAGGTATTCCTATAACTGTTGCCAATCCTGCCGTATGCATATTCCATCAATTTATTCGCTAATATTTGTACGGAAGAGTCAGTTGTTTACAAATATTTGCAAAAACTGTCAAGACTAATTTGTTTCATTAGACAACAGAGAAACATCAACATAGCGACCGCCTACCGCGGTTATCAGTAACCGGTGACAAAAAGATGTTTCGAGTAAGGAAAACTATTTTTATTTTTTTCCGCGCAAACTGTTGGTTGTATGAAAAAATTACAAGAGGGAAAAAAGTAGTAAAATTAGGTGAGGTATTTAGAAAAAAAGTTTTGTTGAAATTGGCCAATGCAGGAAAAAGTTCTGAAAGAAATAAATCTAGGGGTTGCTTATTCCCGCCCTCCAGAAACATAAGCTAAGGAATAGACACCACCACAAAATAGCTTTTGACTAGCTGATACTGTGCACCAAAATTGAAATTTCTAAGTTTAACCGTTTTTAAGGAAAAATTAAAAAAACTATTTTTTCCGCCATTTTCAGACTCGGATATCTCAACAGGAAAGACGCAAATTGAAAAATTTTATATGAAGATTCCCGCCTGAAATGGCTTGTGGAACACACTGGTAAAAAATTTTGACCATCATTCTGGAACACCCTGTATATATATTTTTTGTAAAATGTCTTGCTTCAGATATATACCTACTTTTTAAATTCATAGAGAAACTTGTTTATATTTTAATCTTCAAATGAAGTCATAGCAGCGGGCAAAATGAATCGTTTCACGCCCGCTGCCATGAGAACCCAAAAATAATGACGCCTCGGTTGTTACGGATATTTTTGCAAATATCTAGCATCATTCATAACCACAAATCAAAAAACGTCAAAGCTATGACCTTTACAGTTTTTATTTCGTATAAATATAAAACATTGTATGCACCACGGGATATACTAGGATGATTATGCCCTTAGACGATTTGCTTGCCTTATCCTTAACTAAAATGTTCATGGTAAAGCTTATGTGTAAGTGCTGCTGGAAGTTCACCCGAAGCGGAAGATCCCCTCCCCTCCCTCATGTTGCCCAAGCCTCGGCCGCAAATTGCCACTTTCTCTATCCCGCTGAATCACACGTAAAAAGGTTTCACGTCTCGAATGATATCTTTGGGGAAACCCATAAGACTAAATTACTGATATGGGGAAACCTTTGGGCATAATGAGCTGCAGTCACTGAATTGCCATTATCATGTCCATAAGTTCTTCGTTTGAGAAAGTATATACCTATGTGCCAAACTTTTATAATCGGCATGAAAATAAACTCGAATAGGACCAGAGCCATCGCTTGCTAAATCGCGTCGCCTTGGTAATACTTGTCTGTCGAATCACCTGAATCTCATAGAACTGGGTATACATACGTATTAATGGACTCCTATTCCTGCTTTTTTATCACAAAAACACAATACGTATTATTTTAGGTTGTATCAATTTATAAATTTAAAAATGAAAAGTAAACAGAAACGTACACCTTAACAGATATTTGACATTTGTCGTAATTTCTATTAAACAATTGGCGACTATGCCCGACTACGTCATTTATGCTGTAGACTGTTGCCACGCGCGGTGAGTCACTACAAACGGGCAAAGGAACAGACTAGAAAAAGCACGGCTGCCGTAATTTAGCCGACTATGCCACAACAAATAACAAAGTACTCGTACGCCCTGTATTTTAGAACAACAAATTCTGGCACAGGTACGTTTTAAGCGATTCTAAATAATAATAATGTCTCTACCCCTCATTCTAATCACGAGGATTAGCTCAAAAGTCCATGACTTGTGCGAAGAGGGGACTGCATATTATTATATAGCAGGCCGCATTTGCGCCCAGGAACGACTTACGTTGGTAGGCCCTAACCATCATTCAGTGCAGGAATGAGGGAAACCTGGAAAATCTCGTTAATTAGAGGGGTGGTAAAATGTCAACCGGTATCAATCTCTCACTTTGACCCAAGCGAACACTCTTCCACCCTGCCATACAAGTAGAGAGGAGGGTGCCAATCCTCTCCACAAATATAGCTGATATACGGTCTACCGGCCGCGGGGATCAAACCCACAGCGACCTGGCAACATCGATTCAAGTACTGACGCTTTAAACCGCTCGACCACTTACCGAAATGCGTCATTCGATATTTTCTAAAAAATGCCTTATAATACCTTTTGACAAATGTCAATAAAAGTGGCCATGACGTTGGTCTGTGGCCATGACTATGAAGCCGGAAAATGGACGTTCTTCACTCCATATTATAAACCTTATTCTAAAAAAGTAGACACAGTTCTGAAATTATTTAGATACAGGACGAAATTTTGGTTCTTGCTCAATGACATCACATTTTATGAATGTAGTGTTATAAATTATTGACATAAATTTTGTTTAAATTTAATTTATATTTATCTATTTAGTAGGTAGATATATTGCTGTCAATTTTCAGGGATTTCCCAAACTGCGCAATAATATACTTGTATAAGTAGGTACCTATAAATATGCATACATTACTACTGAATCCTTGTATATTTTTCTCTTAGATATGTATCTTTCAGTAGAATACTCCATACAGCTATGGAAGGAACAGGAAAATGTGACTTTCAACTAGAACAGATAAACGAATATTTCAAGAGAGCTACAAGTATACCAGAACAAAATTTATGTTTCCTATGAATTATTCGATTGTGCATAAGTGAAGACGTGGATGGGTATGTTTTTTCCTCTGCTAATTATTTTTTTAAAGCTGTTCCTTAAAATAAGTATATTTAAATTTTGTTCTAAATTTGGTCTAATTTTTTTTTTTGTATGTAGGTATATCTAAAATCAAATATATCATGTGGGTCGATAAGTTTAATTGTTTCAGTTGATAACTACAAAAAAATATCTATTATTTTTGTAAGATAAATAGTACAATAAGGGGAATTAAAAGTAATCGTTATTTTATTTTCCAGATAATTCCAGCAGGTTTAGAAGCTCACACTAATTGATTCATCTAGCATCGTTGTTGTGGGTTTTCCTTATTAATCTATACATTATTTTTATAAATAATATAAAGCTGTTCGCATTCCAAATTTTATGGATAACATAAATGACAAAAATTTACAAACTTTGTTTTCTGTTTGCTGGCATTTTGTACAATATTTTTGTTTTATAAAAACCAAATATATTTTACCAAATGTCTGCAACTAGAAAATGACCTTTTTAAATTTTTGTGATTCATGTTATCCACAAAATTTGTGTGGTGTTCATCAGTTGTTGGATGATATTTAATTATACCTATTTGAATTAAATTTTATATTAACAAATACCTAATTTTTATGTTGGAATGTGCATGTATCAAAAATTGTATTTTTAAATATATCTGTATTTCATATTTTTTTTCTAAAATTCAACTATAAAATATATGTAGGTTTCTATGGTAGATATGTATGTATATATGTGAATGTGAATAAAAATCTCGTTGAAGTAGGTAAACATATACATAAAAAAAAATTTAAATGACATAGGTACAATGCATATACATAAAGGCAGAGGATCTAAACCGATGTAAAATAAAATGTAGTTACAACTTTTAGGTTATATGTAATACAAGTGCAATACCTATTACATAATTTTCTTTATGCATATTTGCAATGCATACAATAATTAGTTAAAAACCATTCTCTCTCTTATGTAGTACTATAAATAAATATTCATATTCAAGTATTTTTGAATTATTTTATTTAAAAAAGTAAACATATCCTATATCTCAAAAATGATTGATAAAACACAAAAACCAATTGTGTTCAAGAAATCGAAATTGTAGGACTGTAGAACAAAATGTATTATCATTAAGTGATATTTTACCTATATGTATTATAGATAATAATTAAAAACTAACATGTTAATCAGTATTAATACCACAATAATCAACTTATATCAGTTGTTTATTTTCATTTTAATTTAGTTATATACGTAACGAAACGTAACAAAATATAGTTTGTGGGAACCACCGACATCACTTCAGAAATTAAAATTCACTGCTGCCCTCTAATATAGTGATTTGTTTAAATCGTTTTGAAATAGTTTGTCACCCTTTCAAATTTTCCGCCATGTGAGATAATCGCCTTTTGGAAGGTTTGTTCCGGTTCCAAGACTCAGTTTGAAACTGTTTCAAACCATTTTCAAACTATCAGATATGCTCCCAATTATGTTGATAGTGTTGATACAATACTTTCAGCGATATCAAAGCAATATTCGCCTGGTCAAACAATCCCTGACAGTTTGAAACCAATTTTTTGCGCTCTAGGAACAAAGCTAATATCTTTTTATATAAGTACATAATTATATCTTTGAAATGAAGCTGAAATCATTTTTGTGAAAATTATTTTTGAACTGCGCAGTGCGCACTCGTCATCTCGCCAAATCTGTCTGGCCAAACCACAGTATACTAAGCAATCAGTACGGAATCTTAGACAATTTATGAATGAAATACGTCTGGCAGTTTTTAAATATCCCTACTCTAGAAAAAGTCGCCAAGAATATGGCGGATTCCACAGAACATACGAAAAAATAGCTAATAATTTGGCGTAAACATAACCAAAGTTGTTTCGTAGTTATAATACTTTGCATTAACTGTTGTAATCCAGTGTAGTTTCATATAAATTGAAGTATTGATTGAGAAATTATAGTAATAACTGTCAGTCGCCAACAACATGACGGATTTTTGGAAGACGCGGGAAAGCTGAGTTTCCCTACTGATTGCTTAGTATACTGTGGGCCAAACAAACACCGCGGACTTACAGCGTTGCCATAGCTACCTCGATCGAAGTAGACCACTTTCAAAGAAGAGTTTGCTCTATACCCCGCCTTTTCTTTTATTTTATTGTTAATACCTAATAAAACCTGTATATTTAAAAAAACCAAAATAATTATTTTGTAGCAAATTTACCCCGCGCATTATTTGCAATATAGGGTGTTCTAAAAACTCTATGACAAACTTTGACAGATGATAGCTGAGTTAACGTCAAATATTATTTCTTATATGAACATAGATCTAATTCGTTTTTATTTGGAAGTTTAAAAAATGTAATTTCATATTTCAATTAAACTAGTCTGGTACATAAAAATGATTTGCTATAACAATAATTATTATTTGTCATTTTGTTTATTCATTTGACACTTAGCGTTAAAGTTCAAAATAAAAATTGATTTATTTACATCTGAAGAGTATGCAGTATGTATCTAAATATGTATAGCTATATTTTAATTTATCTAAGCCCAAATAGACTGCTTGTACCTATGATTATGTAAAAATTCGACTAAATTAAATGTTCAAATTGTGCACCGTTGGCTGATGCCTGACAGTAGCCAAGACGATTTTAATACATTCTTTTTGGACATTTCAATAACTTCAGGAGGTATACGATGTATCTCGTGACGAATTCTTGCTTTTTAATCTTCTAAATTAACCGGTCTAGTAACGTATACTTTGCTTTTTAAGTATCCCCACAAGAAATAATTTAAGGGTGTCAATCGGCGCCCTTCTCGGGTAATACATTTCGGTGAAAATTAAATTTTAAAATCTTCAAACGTTATTTTCTTGAAATTTTTGTTATGTAACACCATAATTTTTCATGATGTATGTATGTAGAATGACACGCTCTTTCAAATGGCATGGTCAAAATTGGGGGTTGCCATTTAAAAAAATTGTCGATGACGTCATATCTCGAACAACGATGACGTCACAAATGTGGGTCGTATGTCATACAGTGCCTTTTTTAAAAACAAAATCGACGTGCCAGGGGATTTTTTTCAAACACTCAAACTCAAAAATAATGAAATTATTCGTTGCTTTTCGAAAACACTGTATAGGGCAAATATTGAGTGTAGAATATAGTTTTATTATTCTCAGTTGCAGTTTTTTAATATTTTGATGAAAATTTGATTTTTTATTCATTTGTTGGTATGGTATGACGTGGACGGTCGTCTGAGTCTTGTCGCAACATACACAAATCTTATTTTCCATGACGATTAAATGAGACAAACCAACGATTTCCCTACCCTATCTACATGGTTAGGATATGGTTAGGACCAACGAATTCGAAATTCGTTGGTTAGGGCACATTAGGCTAAACATTTGTCCCACTTCCCCGAAACAAAGAACTGATAAGGCTGTGGCAACATTGTATTGTGGGGAATTCGAGTAATTCATTATATTTTGTGTAATTCACCCAGTCACCCAGAATTGACGGATAAATAAAAGCAGCAAGCAGCGAGACATTTATCCAACACTTGAACATTATACACATATCGCTGAATTAATAATTTGTATTTCATTCCACCAACTATTAAAAGTATAAAATGGATAATAATAGATCTAATCAGCTGAACCCCAATAACACTGCATTTTGGAAAAGCAGAGGTTACTCCGACAGGCCATCTGGATGGATGGGTAAGTTTTTCTTAATAATAATTATAATAATAGTGAATTTATTAATGGAACCGCGGTTGGATCTTATTTATGGCTTCTCTTTCTGTGTATTTTATTTCAAAAATTTATTCCTATTTTGATTAGGCCAAATTCAGAGATGAAGACTAATCAATTTTCTCTTAAAAATATAAAGATTAAAAAGTTTGTACTTTATCATGTTCACAATAACATTTAGGTACAATAGCAAAATATGAATTTTACGTAACACATAGGTAAACCTAGTGCGGCTATGAATTATTACCTTATTGTACTTGATCCAGGTCCTGGGTGTCAACTATATGTACATAGATTTTTTAGTGTGACATCAAATTTTTATAATTTATAGACAGAACTTCACAGTGCATAACTGTGGTAGAGCAAATAATTTATATCTAAATCATTTTAACTAATTTGTCTACGTTTGTATTCCTATAATATACCTAATGTTTTTTACGTTTTACCCAAAATATTTCTAATCATTTTTGTTTCCAGATCTTCTAGAAGGAATTCTACAGTTATCTGTATTATTAACACAAAGCGATCGAAACAATCGTTCAAATCAATTAAATTCCAACAACTGGGTGTTTTGGAGTTCAAGAGGGCAATCAAAGCCTTAAAACAGCATATTATTAGTCAAAAAATATTTTCTTAAATGTATTGATTGATAACGCAGACCTACAAAAAATATATTATTGTAATTTTTATTGTTTATTATTATAAATACATCAAGTACTTAGCTATCACTATAACTAATGTATTTTGTCCAGTTTATATAGAATTGTTGTGTAACCATAATTTCTTTGTTTTTGTTCAAATTACACTATCAAAATAAAATAGTACATAGTAGAAAATTAGTTGATTCAATCTGTAACAACTTATAACATAGAAGATATACAATTATTATACCTATGCTTTTAAGTAAAATAATGTTGCAGTTTGATGTGTTATATAAAAAGTAGTATTAAAAGTAAAGAAACTTAGCAGTAAAAACAAATATAGATTGTGATGCTCTTTTAAAATCCATGTCATCCTTATTTACACTAGAGACAAGGGTAACTTGTCTTTTAAAACAGTATCGCTATCTATTACTTTTACTCCTCAGTTTGACTGGTTGACTAACTATATTATGTATATTATTATATAAACATGGATAATATGTATTATGCTTTGATTTTATTATGAATAAATTGTACAAATAAACCGTTAGAATGCATTTTAGTCTAACATCAAGTGAGCCGCAGCTCATGATTTTTTAAAGTTGTGGAGCGCACTGGCTGAAATAGATAACTATACTACACCAAATACGAACATAATCAATATTTTTTGAGATTGTTTGGTCATTATTTATTGCAAATCAAAGGCAAATTGAGGATGATTTGAAATTATTGCTCTACTTTATGTGGAAAAAAATATTTGGTTAACTATTTGATGATTTTCCCAAACTTTCAAACCAATTAATTTTCAATTTCTATTTCACAGGTATCGTCCAGATATTTTGATTACTTTTATTCAACAATGTTAATTTATACTCGAGTTTTTTTTATTATGACAAACCGTGTAACAATTTGTAAATTGGAATATCAATTTTTGCCTCAAACTGTAAACTACTGCTTCTATTATTGGCAATCAAAACACTTTAGTATCCACAGAGAACCAACTAAGGTTTTACTCAAATTTGCAGGCAAACATGACAAATAATGTAGAGTAATTAAAGTTAACATATTTTAATTTTTGTTTCTTACTTCCAAATTTATATTGAGACAGTGTCTCATTGTATGTATTAGCCGCCACTGCTAACATCTACCAAAAAACGAGATCTAAAAGTCATTGACGTGGACATTTTTTACTCTTTGAAGACACCATTAGAAAATTTAAAGTGGTATTTATAACAAAAATATAAATTTTGATCTATGAAGTAAGGTATGATAAGTATTGTTGCAAAGCTTCACATTTATAAGTTACGGCTTTATTAAAAATAAAGTTTTATTTTTAAACAATAAAACGTGATAGTTTAGTAATGGACAAATCATTACAAAATAAACTTTTTAATTAGGTACTGGAAATAAAATGATGCTTATTTATATAAATCAAAAATATATGGATATGATCAAGCTACATTTTTAAGGTCTAGGCAGCTTTTGGTTTGTAGGGCATCAGTGATATTTAATAATCTGTGATAGAAAAATAAGTACAATTTGTTACGCCATCGATATCTGGATAGTCTGCAAACATTAAAATTTGTTACCAAAAGTGATATTGAAGCTTTATAATATTTGTTGTATTTAAATATGTATAGTGATAATTAAAGGGCGAAATATATACAAAGTCAGTGCATTTGCATATTTTAACAAATTTCATAAAAATTGCATATTTCGGCAAAAATAAAATTTGTGTGCATATTTTTATGTTTTTCGTTTTATCAAAAGAATAAGTGCAAAATAAGTGCCTTGCAGATAATTTAAATAATTTAAAAGGTGGGTAGGTTTTGTCGGCTCACTCGTTTTATTATTATATGGTTTATTGCCGGCATTTATTGGGTGTTTAGGCATTTCCAAGTAATCAGCTTGCCTACTGGAGAGCAGATGTGGTCTATTCTTTTGTATTTATATTGTATAGTTTAGTTTGTCGATAGATTCCAGTGTGAAAAGAGTGATTTCGAAAATATTTTATTTCAAACGCCTAAAATGCCGAAAGCCGCTTTGTGGATTCAAAATTGAGTTGGAGTTTAGTGGGGATAAAGTGTTTTGCAAAGTTTGTGCCAAAATCATTGTTTGTGAAAAGAAGTTCCAAATTGATCAACACTTGAAAACAGCTATGCATAAAGCTAAGTCGCAGAAAAATAAATCTGTGCCTATTCAGCAGTGTGTGCAAACCACATTTCAAAATGTCAAACCAAAGAGTGAAAAGGAGGTGTTTCATCAAGACTTATGCAAAGCTTTAGTCGCCGCAAATATACCTTTGAAGAAATTGCAAAATACACAATTATTGCCAGATCACATCGGTAGATGTTGAAAGAAGTTTTTCTTTGTACAAACATATTTTTACAGACAGAAGGCAAACATTGTTATTGGAAAATTTTGAAAATTATATCGTTATAAATGCATGTTATACTATTTCAGGTTGAAAATTTTACCTATTATGTTTTTCTTTTAATTTTACTTAAAATAAATAATTTTTGTAAGAGTCGGCGTTTCTTTATTTCCATTTTTCCATGTTATATTCAAGGCATATAATTGCACTTTTTGACAAATAAATGCATATTGTTGCATATTTCAGAGAAAACGATGCATATATATGCGCATATCCTCTTAAATAAGTTAAAATTTTACAATTTTGATGACAATAGTGTGTATTGAGTCTTACCTATCCAACAGAACTCAGTATGTTTTTATAATTCTTGTTCATCAAACCAAACGGAAATAGTCCATGGAGTTCCACAAGGCTCAGTATTGGGCCCTATTCTATTTCTTATCTACATTAATGATTTCCCAAATTGTGACATAACTACCGATTTTATTTTATTCGCCGATGATACCACGGCTTTAAAGTCTAATAACGATTTAACAAAACTCGCAGAGGATTCCGTGAATGCGCAGTTGCTGATAGAGGACTGGTTTGTTACCAACAGATTGAATTTAAATGTTGACAAAACTCAATCTTTGCTTTTTACACTTCGCCATATCAATACTATAGATAATTCAAACGATGTTAAATTTCTTGGAGTTCACCTCGACACTAAATTAAGCTGGCAAAATCATGTCAACGATTTATCTACACGTTTATCTAAGAATATTTTTCTACTACGTAATTTGAATCGTGTAGTCTCATATTATGGTACTTTTCATGCCACCATGACTTACGCAATTTTGAACTGGGGCCATTCTGTAAATGTATACGAATAATTGCTGGAATAAAATACAGAGAAGATTGTCGTGAGCATTTCAAACAGCTAAATGTTCTTACACTGCCGTCGATATACATTCTTGAATGTCTCATTTACATTAAAAATAATGAACATAGATTTGCTCGACAGGAAAGTTTTCATTCTCACCATACTAGAGAAAGACATAATATCAGGCCAAACTTTCTTCGATTAGCGAAATCCAGAGATGGCACAAATTATTTTTGTATTAAATTCTTTAATAAACTTCCAACCGAGATTCAGTCACTAGATCTAAATTGTTTTAAGTTCAGAATTAAAAAATATCTCAAAGAAAAAGCGTTTTATAATTTTAATGAGTTCTTTGCCGACCAGTTTTTAGATATGTAATTGCTGTTTTTTTTTATGTTTTTAATTTTAACTTATTTGCTACTTTTGTAATTTTATATTATTATGTAATTTTTATAATGTTCAATGTTCTTTTACTTGTTGTAATTTTATTTTAGTGTTTACGAGTATATGTATCATTCATTGCTTTCCTTTTTTTGTTTCTTGACTTGTGTAAACATTTTATTATGTATGGACACCAATAAATGATTTGATTTGATATTTTAACTGAATTGACGTGCATATATTCCGCCCTTTGGTGATGATAATAAAAGGTTTCCAACCTAAGTCATTCCTCTTGAAAGGGAGCTTCAAAATATGGGTTTGAAAATTTATGTGGCAGCAAGTGTACAAAGTCCATGTCATTGGTTTTACAAGTTTCATTATCGGTCAAGTCAAAGTAAGACGTCACTTTTGGCAACAAATTTTGGGCCGTCCAGAGTTACGAGGCCATATGAATCCAGAGGGCATTGCCATCAACGTCCTCAGTTCTAACAAATTAAGCATTTATTATTATTATTTATTACCGTTATTACCATTACTAACCTATTAAAACAGTATAATTACAAATTACCATTTTTCTAGCACAGGTCCTGAATCTGAATGTCGATCGCGATACCTGACGGTTTACAAACATCAAAAATTTTGGACAATATCAACAATTAAAATGGATTAATAATAAGATTATTTACGGTTTTATCAATAATCAGACGGTGGCGTTTCCAAATAAATAATGGCCTCATGGATTGAGTCATATTTTTATCCAACACAACCTAATATTAGATTATTTTTTTGTTTATAACAAGGTACTTACTTAGAAATTAATTTTTAAGATACTTGTATAAATAATTTGTTTTATGTAGGATGTTCAGTAAAGAATGACCATAATGTGATTAAATCAACTTACCTCAGTACAATTTTGCTTAAGAAGTTATAGGCCTGAGAAAGTACTTTTTACACTATATTCAGATCAGATTGGATAAAATTTTTGGAAAACGATTAGTTATTTTGAAACAGCCTTCAATTAGTTGTTGCATATCACCAAAATGTACCATTTATATGAAACTGTGTTTAGCATATTTGTTAAGCTTGGAAATCGATACAAATTCTAATAAAGTATTCATTAAAAAAGTTATTACAGTTAGAAGGCTTTCTTCCATGTTGTCATATTTTTCTATGTTGTGTTTCATGCCCTTTTATAAAAACATGACACGACATTACTATCTGTAATAACTTTCTGAATTTGTTAGAATTTTTATATTGATTTCCAAGGTTAACAAATAAGGTGAATAAAGTTTTCTCTGGAATGGTACATTTTGAGGACATGCAACAAGTATACCTTTTTTAAAATTAATCGAAGGCTGTTTCAAAGTAACTAATCATTTGCACAGGCCCTCAGAATACCCTGTACATTTAACTCAAATATTAGGCATAGAGGAGTGTCCCTTATGTCCAGAATGCGGAGAGGGGGAGGAGACCCCTATCCATTTTCTAGGATATTGTGCGGCCCTGGAAGACTAAGATATAGAATCTTTGGCACCGAGCAGCTGCAAAGAGAAGAGATGAGGGGCCTACCATGTACCAAGATCCTGGCATTCATTAGGGCGTCTTATAGGTTCGAGGAAGGCCGAGGGCGAAAAGTGGAGATGTGATGGGATGCTAGGGTAGGCAAAAAGGGCCCACGTGTGGCCTAATTGCCAGGCTGAGGCTGCCCGCACTTTTACTACTAACTCAAAAACTAATTAGATATTCTTCTTTATCACACAAAAATAAGAAAATTATCGTAAAAAAAAATAAAAAAGTATTTTCTCAAGCTTATAACTTCTTAAGGAACCAAAATTGTACTAAGATACGTTGATTTAATTCACATTACACTGTCCGAGGAACCTTGTCTTAAAGAATGGCCCATTCTACTTAACACCTTTTATATATAAAAATTCTGGTGGGCACCTTTTTGAAATATAAGAAATTTCGCATCAGTAAATATTAAGGATAGGAAAACAGACCAAATATAGCAATAATTGTTAAAGTTTGGGAATGAATTTTGTCAAAAAAAAAACAGACTTGGTTTAATCAGGTTGATTCTAAAACCTGCATATCAGATTTTATTTTTTTAAATTTTCTTACACATAACTAATCACATATTTACAAATATTCACATTCAGATGTCCTAATTGAAAAACCCAGAACGTTCTTTTATAGACCCGTAATACAGTAATCGCTTTAATAAAATAAATACCATATTCTAAAATAAGCAGCTAATCAGTATCCAGCCGCTAACCACTACGTCACCGTTAACGGGGTTAATATGCTGGACAATTGGACTGCATAGAAATACATGATAGACATCAAAATTTTCAACAACTCAGTCGAAATTTTATTGTATACCTGCTTGCAATTATAATCAATGTCAAAATGAACAACTGGTCGATATATTTATACAGGGTGATAATAATTAAAATAAATTAATAATAAACCTACAAATTTCGCTGTTTGCTATTGCACCACGCTTCTTAGTTTTACAAATTTACAAGTTACTTATGCACTATTTTAAATATGTTGTCATTTTTTTTTAATATTTTAAATTCCACTGAATTAAATCTACTTGTAAAGAACAGAATCCTCTTTTTTAACAATGAATAGTAACTAAAGTACACAAGTGAGATGTATAAAAAAAATGTCACTGTCACATTCCTACCTATTCATTTTATTACATTATTATTATTGTTCCAGAATTTGTTCACTTACATTTGCCGCTTTTAAAATAAAATCGCTTTACTGAATAAGAAAATTTTCTATTAAATAAAAAACAGATTCTGTGCTTTTCAAGCCGTTTTTCATACAATTTAAGGTCTATGGATTGGATCTTATAATGTAATATAAAATATGACTAGTATAGTATTGTACAAAAAACGAGAAATATTGTTACATGAATATTGTCATATGTAATAACAATGGACTTTGACCATTACTTTTATTTACATCTTGAAAATGAAAATAAATTCATATATTGGCCAAATTGCTAAAAGTCAAATAAATTACCATCTACACTATAATACAAACTTATAAACAAAATTTAAAAACAATAAAGCGACAAATGTCCCAAATAAAGCACCAGTATTTTAAAACATTCACGTGTATCAAAGTAAGTTCATTACCACTAACTTCTGACTCTTAGTTTACTGACCTGACAGCATCTGAAAAATTACCACAAAATATGTAAAAATACAAAAAAGTCAATGCAAGCAATATAAGTTTAAGAAGTCTATGTACATAAAAATTTTAAATTTGTCAATTACAGGTGTTCAATCAATAATAAATATGAATGGAAATCTTATTACAACAAAACCATTATAAATTTACAAAATAATAGTAATTTTCAGAAACATCTAAAGGTATATAACTGTAAGCAGAAATGTTAGTTGTAAATTATTTAAAAAGATTACTATGGTTACAAATTTGCTAGTCTTTTATATACACGGATGGAGTTGACAAGAGGAGAAAGTCTTTTGTTTTTGACTTTATCGAAAAATGTCACTCTTTATAAAAAGTTCTGCTCTCCGAAAAAATGAGACTATCATAGAAACGTCTTAGATCAGATATACAGGGTGCTCATAAATTAGAAAAACATGAAAATACTCAAGATAGAAATACCATTATTTATTATTTTACACGACATTTTTATAAAACAAATCTGTTTATAACCCGAAATAGAGTCTTAATACAAATTTTAAAATCAAAATTTCAATTTTGACTTTTACTCTACACACTACGAATAGTTTATTTCTTCTCTTATGCGCTCTTTTAATATCATTTGGCAGTTCATTGGAATAATCCTTTTGTTTTAGGAAAATTGTCGAGGGGCGTAAGTTCAGGTGGTCTAGCAGGATTATGGGCCAAATCGTCCTATCCATCTTTCACCATTGTCTGAGCAATGCTGTAAAATGAGCAGGTCATTAGTCCTTTTGCCATAACATTTTTTTGCGTACTTCTGGCTCTGAAGTATTTAAAATAGTTAAACCAAATGTTTCCAAAATGTTTTGGCAACAGGACGGCTGTCCTGCTCAGAGGGAGATTTGGCCCAATCCTAACCTTAGATCTCTTGCCTTTTTTCTCCAAGGGGCCCTAAAACAATACATTTGTTCAAATGGTTTGCCACATGATAGGGAAGTATTAAAAGAGCACATACGTCAAGGAATATATGCACTGAATGCGCCGCTAACTATTCGAAATGTATTAAGTTAGCGGAAAAATGTTCAGGTGGGAGGTAGAGGTAGAGTAAATGTTAAAATTAATATTTTGATTTTAAAATTTGTATTGGGACTCTATTTGAAGTTATAAACAGATTTGTTTTATAAAAATGTTGTATGCAATAATAAATAATGGTACTTTTCTCTCAAGTATTTTCTTGTTTTCTTCATTTATGACCACCCTGTATATCTGATCTAAGACGCTTCTATGGGAATCTCACTTTTTCGAGAAGCAGAACGTTTTATAAAAAGTGACATTTTTTGATAGTCAAAAACAAAAGAGTTTCTCTTCTTGTCAACTCCATCCGTGGACACACTGTATATTCTTTGAAATTTACGATTTTTTTTAATGCTGTCGCCACATAATGTGATTTGCAGTATTTAAATATCTCAAAAAAAAATCTACGAATTTTGAAAATAAAAATAATTTACAGGTACTTTACTTTTTACATAACTCACTGCACTAAATTTTGCTGAATCGTAACATATGCAAAATTAGATTCAGCATTAGTTATATTAGCAAAATTTAATGCAAGTGAATAGTGAGGCAGTAATATTTCACGATTACAATGTTTACCCACAGCCATTTATTCACTTCTTAAAAAAGCTACAGCAACTAGCGAAAATTAATCTCTTAACAGTTTAATGTAAAACAAACTATAATAAAAACCTAAAACTACATCACCCTGTATATTACCTGATTTTTTATGTCTCAGTGAATTAACAGTAAAAAACCTTAATTTATTAAAATTACACTAATTAAAAGCCTAATATTAATCACATGATCACATATTTTTTTGTTGTTTAAACTGTTAATTCTCTTTTTATTTTTACTCTTAAATTCTGACATACAGAAGTAAGGAATGTAACTAGGGGTAATTCCATACTAATGGGGAGAACAAAAAGGTGTATCTACAGAAACAAATGTTAAAATTAAATTTCTCGAAAACATTTAATCGAATTAGGACACATTGAAATACGGCTGAACCCTGAACCAAAAATTGTTACTTTCGAAAATAAGTAAAAGTTAATAAATTAGAAAACATTTAAACGATTCCCTTTTTGGTCTCCAACATTGTGCCCCTTAAAATGACTTACTGTCTAAGCTTGCACCATTGATTCTATTTCGTATGATTTTTAAATAACGCCTTTTGCCTTTACCATAAATAAGTGTCTAATATCTAAAACAGAAAATTCACGAAAATTTGTACAAAAAATACTGTCTTATATATTTATATGTATATACAAACAAGAAAATGTTTATTTACAATTTGAATGAAGTCAGGCAAAAGTTTTATTTAAAAAAGACGGGAAGTGAAAGAGAAACACTTATTAAATATATTTTTATAAGCATCTAATAAATTGTTATTAGCGGGATGCTCAAAAATCAAACAAAGTGCAACATTATTTCTTCAGAATATTTGTAATAGGATATAATCAATCGATTTTTATTTAGAGATCGTAAACAGAGTATATATGTAGGGAAAGCATAAATGTTGCTATTTGTTTAATAGTGAAATCGTATGTTTATTTATTACATCATTAGAAATATACATGAAAATTATTTTTATATCGGTATATGTCATCAGTAAACCCTCCTATAGTTATAATTTTCAGCAAAATTTCAATAAATACGGTGATAGAAAGTGTGAAGGAATTTATTGCAATTTATCATACTAATACAATGGCAATGAATTTTAAAGTGACAAGAAAAAAATGTATAACTGCAAAATTCAAGTTAATCATGGGAATATTAGCGATTCTACAAAAATGTTCTCACACAGTCAGCTAATTTATAAACAAAGTAGTTGCAATTTATAAAGAAAGTTTATTTAAAGTATAACATTAAATACCACTAGGGTTGCCAGATGTCCGGTTTTCGACCGGACAGTTCGGTTTTTTTGATGCCTGTCCGGTTGAAAAAAGTTTGGTAAACCGGACAAGCAAATGTTCAGTTTTTTGTTGAATTCATAAAATATCCTGCAATTTGGGAAAAAATGTTTGCAGCATTCCCATATCCAATGCCTTTGTAGAAAGGATATTTAGCGTTATGGGAAATGTTTGGACAAACGAAAGAAATCGTCGCTCAGTAGAAAGCGTAAAATGTGAGCTTTGCGTTTTCTTTAACATAAATAGCGCTTGCACTGAATTCAAAAATACCATATTAGGTAATAGAGAGTTGTTAAAGGCAGCGGCATCTAATGCAAAATATATTAAAAAATGAAAAAGATTTTAACGTTATTGAATTTTTCTTTACTTAGGTATAAATATTGTTTTGTTTGTTTGTTTTTCATTGTGGAATAAAAGAATTATTTATTTAATTTGTTTTTTTTTTTGGAATGCTGTCCGGTTTTTTTTTTTTTGAGCACATCTGGCAACCCTAAATACCACTGATATAAATACTATTTTTTTTAGGTTAGGAACAGGAGTAAATAACTGTAACCATCATATCCAAAAGCTACAATGGCTAAGTTAGTGCTGCTGACTCTGACTGCCTTGAACTACCACTTACCCTTGAGACAAATATAACCTGTCCCTTGATTGAGTTAACTCTGTGAAAATTTGTATTTTTAATCATTCTCCAAAAAGTAACTACAAAGTTTTTTTGCTCGTCTTAAATCTTTGAAATATAAATTGTAAATTCCAAGTTTGTACAGGCTATTCAAAAAATTGGAAAACCAAAAAACACTATAATAAATTGGAGTTATTTTAAATGCAAAAATATTATTAATAATATTTGTTTCTAGTTAAGTAGAACCCAAATAGCAAAGGCAAAACTATAATCGATCAGCAGAATTTCCTAGCTTGTACAGGGTGTACAGCTTCAGTTATAACTGCTACACTAAGAGAAATGGAAAAACTGAAATGTGCAATCCTTGACCAATTTTTCACAAGAATCTTTTTTTTTTAATTTTTTTATCAAAAAAACAATCAAGCATTGCCACTACAGGGATTAACTTTTTTCTTATGAAACACAATTATGGAATTATTTAATAACCCATTTTATGTTTATATTAATGTAATCAGGAAAAAGTGAAGATTCCAACAACGTATTAATATACAGTGTTTCATAATAAAAAACAAAGTAATCGTCAATACCTCTGTAATGCAATGTTCGACTGTTTTTGTCACAAATAGAAATTGAAACTTTTGTGAAAAATTTGTCGAGAAATGCACATTTCAATTTTCTAGTATCTCCTAAAGTAGCAGTTAAAACAAATCTAACGTTTTCACCTCTCATATGTAAAAAAAAAACTTACTTTAACGTTCTCCAATGTCTTTTTCTGAATGTGGGTTTTGGTCACTGATTAGTTTTGTTTCATAAGAAAAATTGAAAAGTTTTTGTACAAAAATGAAAATAGTTACAGATATAGTTAACCCAATCCAGAGATGTATATATTTTGCACAGCTCTCACCTCAAATTAACATATTCAGTGGTCTCTTCCTGTAATCAATATTTTGTAAATTACTAAGTTACTTATAAGTTTTGATCATTGCACTTTTGTCAAAGATCTTTAATATTGCATACTTCGATTTAGATGTAATCGTTGTTCTGAACAAAATATACTTGTTTTTATAGATATTACATCAACAAAATGTTATATACAGTTACAGAAGTGAATAATTAACGCATCCAATAAGAAAATTTGGAGTTTGTAAAACAATATCCTGTTCTATACCGATACATAAAAAAATTTTCAATTTGACGCAATAAATCACATGTTTGAAAACTGTAAATTTAGTTTTATGAAAATAACATAAAAAAATAATACATTATTTAATTATCGGTAAAAAATACAAAATGGTTTAATTGCGTAAGTACATTTAACAAACTTTCATTTACAAAAAAAATTAATAAGTTACTATAATAATATATCGACAGCCTCATATGGGTATAACTAGTTACATGACAGTAATAACTATAAAAGAAGAAATAAGTTATTAAGAACTTTTTTATCTTATTCAATTTTTTTTTTCTTTTGAAAATGCCTGGAATTTTTTCAAAACGAAATACAAAGGTATTACATGACGAGTAGTTTTCAGTAACGATCAATAACATGAATGCATAAATATCAAAAGGTATAAAAATGACTGAATAATGTTTCCATTTTTCTCTGCATAATGCATACATGAGGTGGCTCCAAATATTTGATATCAATAAAGAAACAATTTTTAACTGTTTTCCGCGATATTTAGCACTCCATATATCTTTTTTATTAACAACAAGAGACTAGTTTAGATTTCTTAAAAACGAATTTTGAAAAATACGGTATTTTCCTTCTCCTTTTTAATATGCTATGGCAATATCGTGCAATAAAAAAGCTATAGGAAATGACTAAATAAAACCACCAATTAAGTAACGATTATTTATTTTCTTTTTACTTCCTTTAAAAATCTGAAAGCTTCAGTTATCACAATATATTCTACAACTTTTCAACTTCAGACATTTCTGTAAAAGGTTACTGTATTAGAGAAGATTGCGCAACATTTCACTTTGGTATGTAAAAATCTGAAAATGTTATCCTTTATTTTTGTAATCCAAGAAATTATATGTAAAATAATATATTTGAGAATGTGCAATATTTAGGAAGCAGAGGAACTAACACTCGATAAAAAATGTTGCAAACTTCACTTTTACATTCACTTAAATGTTATAAAATTAACATTTTTTGTTAATTCCAATATAAACATGTAGGTAATACTTTAGACATCTTTATCATAGGTATGTAATCATAGAATAAAACTGAATAAATTTAATTTAAATGATGACTCACTACTCTATCCAATAAACAACATATGTTAAAAAAAAACTGTAAAATGGGATTGGTTTCAAATAAATAGTAATTTAAATTGTCATTATATTTTGTATATTGCGGCACTTTTGACAATTACATAAAAATTATCTATTAATATAATTTAATAAATGGTATATCATGATTTCGTGTGCCTTTATTACATTAAATAAAATCAGTACGAAAAATTTAAAAATAAAAATATGATCTTCATTTTTATAAGAAAAAAATATATATCACAAAACGTTGTTAGCCCACCACATATATGACATAAGACTTAGGAACAGATATAATTAACGTTTCTAACATAACGCAAGAATATAAAATTTTAAGCAGAGAAAAATATGAAAACTCTTACTTTTTTTTATCTTAATTACAATTTTTTAGCATGGTGATACACGAGTTACTATATGTTATAAATGGTAAATTAATGTAAAATCTTGCAGGCATATTCTCAACCTTTTTTTTTAGAACAGAATCAGCAACATAACACCCTGATAGTAGTCAGTAGCCACACCCTGCAGCCGTTTTGGGGCCACAGGTCAAACATTGATCATCACGTTACCTCCATTATTAGATTATTCTTGCGGACTATGGTTTTTGTTTTGTTATTACTGGACACAGGCCCACCTGTAGCATCAGTGCCCAGTTTATTCGTGTCCGTCTCACTGGTTATTGGAATATCCAATATATTGGCACTAAAAAATATTACTGTAAAAATCTTTGGAACTTGTTTGCCCTGTTGACAGAGTTTACGAAGAATATAAACATGGCAGGAAATAAGGACTAAATAAGAATAATGGTCTGTTCAGAAATTTTCTGATAAAAATACTCAACTAACACCACCTGTACTTATCATTTAAAACAATAGGTCGTTCATTAGCATAGCTAGAAAAATGCCCTTCATGTGTGTCTGATTTTGTTCAGTTATATTTAGTAATTTGCTATGAATTACACACGTCACTGATTTCTTGATTGAAAATCAGATATTAATACATATGTAAAATAAGTTTTATAACGCATGTTAGATATTTAGTGTAGGAGCCTATGTTGGGTGAAACATAAACACTGGCACCAGTTTGTTTATATTTCCGATAAGGGCCTAAATGGGCTGGCTGTAAGAGTATCGCCTCGAAACAGAAATTCTAAATACCATTCGAGTCATTTCTTAATTAGTAAAGCATGTGAAAAGGTGAATTGTGAGCGTGCTAGTTATTTGCTGTTATATACAATATACAGGTGAGTTTCTCACTAAGTGTCTTAGTTCTTATTAGAATAGTTATACAGGGTGTCCGGAAAGTAATGGGACCCAGCTTAAGCATAGCTTCCTGTGCTCAAATAGAACCAATTTAGATAAACTTAGCTTAGTCTAAAAGTGCTAGTTTAGAAGTTCAGGGCTTCAACAACAAAAAAATTGTTTTCTTATTATGGGCATAATTAACAAATGAAACGTCCAATCATGTTGAAATTTCATAGAGTTGTGTTTTAAATAAATACAAGCATTGCGAAGGAGTAAGTAGTGCCGCATATTGTAGAGGGCGCTCTTCACGTTTTTTTTTTGTAACTCATTTTTCTCATATCTTTTTTGTTGGTCCTACTCTAATATGCTTGACTGAAAATTAATTTTGCGTAGAACAGTTATACCTGTTCCATGTTGAAATAATGTACCGCTTTCGATAAAAACGCGTTATTTTGACAAGTGATAACTCGAATTAGAAAATTTATTTCTAAGTATTTTATTGTGCGGAAATTTTCAAACGCGTTTATACCGAAAACGGCACATTGCATCAACATGGAACAAGTATAGGTTTTCTATGTAAAATTAATTTCTCCATAATAATTTTCAGTCAAGCGTATCAGAATATGACCAATAAAAAAGATACACTAAAAATGAGCTACAAAAGAACTGCCAAGAGCGCCCTCTACCGTATGCGGCACAACTTACTCCTTCGCAATGCTTGTACTTACCTAAAACATAATTGTACCAAATTTCAACATGATTGGACGTTTCGTTTAGTAATTATGCCCATAACAAGAAAACATTTTTTTTTCTTAGAAGGCCTGTAACTTCTAAACGATGCACTTTTAGACTAAGCTAAGTTTGATCACAGGAAGCTATGTCTAAGCTGGGTCCCATTACTTTCAGGACACCCTGTATTAGGTTTGAGTTCTTATTAGAATAGTTATGCTAGGTCAGTTTTGACAGTAAAGAGTAGCTACACATGATAAATAAGACCTACAGGGTGAGTCAGTTATAACAGCCATGTGAGCTTTAGATAGGGAGATACTAAACTGGCTGTCTTATGTAGTATGTAGTGGTCAAGGCTGCATTATCAGGTCGACAAAGGTGTGTGAGGCCCTTTGGCGGGTTGTGCATAATAAGTCGGAACGAGGGGCCACAGCCGTAGGTACAGATGGCTGATGTGGACGTACTGACTGACGGGCATGCTAGGATGTGTACTGGAGGGGTATGGGGTAACTATAACTTAGTAAGCGAGGTAGACACTTATTGTGGTTCTTTTTCATAGGTCATTTGAGTAAGCATGTTTGAGTTCACAGTTCACAGTAGTGGTGAGTGAAAATCAGTAGTATAAAAAAAACATTGACTGTTTATAAAATTATAGTAGACTAGTAGCACTATTGTTTCATGTTTTATACCCAATCTTACATATCAGAAGTGGGATGTAAATGAATAAACATCCGTTTTTCTAAACTACCTCATTCAGCATATTATGTCTAAGTTTAGTCGTTCATCCTCATTCTTCATAGTTTTATTACATATAGAAGCAAAGCAACCTCAACAATATTTCCAATTTTGTTTAAAATAATTTAAAAGTGACGTTACAATTATACTGCTCAAGAAAATAGGCATTTGAAACTGCATGTTCTTGTTACAGACATTACCTATACTAGCTGTTCATTTGTTTCTAACAATCTTTAGTACTTTATAACTACACATGTCATACGACAAATGATAAATAACAAGTAGTAGAACGTACACATCTCAGTAAACACAAGAAACTAAATAATTTATTCCTGTAAAAATTTAATCAAAATTTGGATGTACCTAACTAAAAATAACCACAGAATCTAATTGAAACATATTAGCATACGCAATGTGATTTCATATAAACAAAAAGTACAATCTGACGGACAAGCGTCGTCAATGGGGAATAGTTTAATGACATGTTTTGATGACGGGCACAGAATGTGAATGACAGACCATCCATCACAATGACAGACTTCTGGTCATTTTAACTATCTTAATTTAAAGCCAACTTCAAAAAATGACGTTGTTGGTAACATCCTCACCACCAGTTGAATTTCTATGACGCAGAAGCTTTATAAAGTCGATTTTGGTTTAGTTGGTTATGTTATGTTCAACTGTCGCTTCCCTAGATGGTTGAAGTTGAAAATTTTGAACTTCGACAACGAAAAGAAGTCCATTGGTTGAAAATCACATAGTACTGGCAACACTACATTCTTTGAAGCCCACTTTATGCTTCTAAATTATGTCCACTGACAAATTACCTGATTTATAAAATCAGTTGCTTTGATTCCAGCAATGGTAAATATTAATGATCAGATTAATTCAGTTTTAAGTTACTACTTTGAAATTTCTTATTTATATCAATATCTAAACAACAATTCTATGAAACAAGTCAATAGAATTTTTATTATTATCAAATTCTTTAGAGTAATATTTAACTGTTTTTCGGTCTTTCCATAGGTTTGCTTGACTATTTATTTTCTTTACTAGAAATTTCACACAAGTTTTTCTTATAATTTATCTGAATATTAAAATTAAAAATCAACAGTTAACAGATTTATCTTGATGTTGAAGAAAACATAAAATTTCTTTTTCTAATATTTGTATTCCATTTATTTTCTGCACCAAAATGAATCATTTTCACTACCTAGTCTCAACTTCACTTTAAATTTATAATTAATTAATGACTCACAAAGAATTACATTCATATTAAATGATTTTACTCAAGTATTTGACATTTAATATTTCCTGCTTACATTACAATACCACTGGGAGATATTAATCAAGACGATGCATCAAATTTTAGGCAAAATAAATTATTCTTTCTTACACTATATACATATTAAGAACTGAAAGAATTTGAAACTTTTTAATGTATAAACCTTTGATTAAAAATATAAAAAATTGTAGAGATCTTTGAAATTGGGGCCAATTTTTAGTGGTGCATTAATTTTGATGTAAAACGTAAATTTAAAAAAAATCTATACGTACAAATATTTATTATATGAAATGAAACCTTTGTCAAAATGGTAATCTGAACAAACCACTCATCAAAGGAACTTTAGTCAATTTAAACAGATTTACATTAAAAAAATAAAACGGTAAAAACTTACCTATGACTATTAAGCGTAAGAGTATGGGCAGAGGTGTGAAGACTCAATGTGCCAGAGGAAGCATTTGGGTATCCCACCCCGCTAGAATAAGCGTACGATAACTTATTATTTCTCTTTCTGTTGGGAGGTACTGAAAAGAAATAAATTTGGAAGTCAGACTTGAAAGCTATAACACTGAATCAATGAAATAATTATTATTAGTGGAACTTAATGATGGCAACATTAATAAAAATAAAAATGCAGATTATCAAAATTTAATTTTAGAAAAACGTATCGGATCCAAGTCTACCAATTTTTATTATATTATTTTATTTTTATACACAAAAAAAATACAGATATAAATAGTTGCGGCAAGAATTCGGACGTCTTGTCATGGCTGATGTTACGCAATAATTTTCGATATTTGGTCACAACAAAAACAATAATTTTTTTGCAATTAAGAGCAATATACAGGGTGAGTCAGTCATAATGTCATTAAATTTAACCACGTATTCGGGAGGCCTAGTAAAGGCAGAAAATCAAAAAAAAAAAAATGTTTACTCGACCTTTAAAAAAATAAACAAATCGCCCTATAAAAATCAGTAACACGACGCTCCTGGTGCGCTACAAACTTTCTGATGACGCACTCATACGAGAATCGAATACCATATCAAACCATCGATGCCACGTTTACATACATAATATCGTCTAACACATCAGCGTGTTATTCAAATTTACCTCCATTTAGCACTCTGAATTTCCTGCATTTCTTTCCCCCCAAATTTGTAGATCATGCCACACATTTGGAGGGGGGATGGAGAGAATCCAAGCAGTAAGCAGTAGTTTGTTTATTTCGGTCTCACCTCACGTATTTGGCGTAAATTCACGCATAAATTTACGAATTCCGAATATGTGGAAATGGTAGTGTTGTACGGAGAATGTTTACGAAATGCGACTGACCCTAATTTTATTAATAAAGTGCTATGGACTGATAAATGCAGTTTTACTTGAACTGTGAGCTGTAAACAGGTTAGTGCCATGCTACTTAAAAAACAATAAATTTCTAGGACTACAAACTGAATAATTAATTGTACTTACGAGTAATACTAAAAATTCATATTTATTTGTAAAACTTAGTGAAAACGTAATATCAAAATTATTAAACTGTAATAACCTAACATTCGAAAACATTTATTTATTATCTACATTTGTTTTTATTAACAAATAAATCAATATTTAAGGAAAATTCATTCATGTATCTAGATTAAAAAAAATTGTTTTACTCCTTGTCGTTAAATAACAGTACAAAAACTAGGTAACTAGGTTATTGACCTAATAATACGGTAGGTGTGTCATTTCGGTCTTGGACAGTTTTCTGTCGACAACACGATGGTTTTTTATTACTTAGTATTTAAACATGAAACACTTTTCAGCTTCTCTTAATAATTTACCCATTGGGTATAGGTTTTATTACTCGGTTTATTATTAGACATGTTAGAGTGTTGTCGAGTGTTGTTGCAGTCATAACAGCTACATTTGCTCAGAGAAAAATCGACACGCGAGTGTACGGGTATCGTTTGATTGGGCCATTTTTTCTACCGGAAAACCTGAGTGGACCGCGTTACTTACAATTTTTAATAGAATTATTTGATTATTATTATTTGATTTTATTGGATATAAACATTTTAAATTATTATTGGCTGAAGTTGAACTGAGCAAGAAAAAATGATATTCTAAAATAGTCAGTACAACCGTTTATTTGTGATGTCTAAAACCTAGGTAGGTAGGTACTCTATAGAAAAATATTACAACTTGACAACATTGCATCAGGTCGACATCGAATTGAACTGTGAGCTGTAAACGACCAAGGCTGTCAACGGTCACTGACAGTCTGAAAAGGGGGTTTAAATAATGATTTGAAAATATTTTTTTTCGGCGTAAATATGCATTTAGATTTTTTTTAATCACGTACATATTCGCATTATACTCATTATTCCCTATCTCCTCTTAAAATTAATGACATTATGACTGACTCACCCTGTATAATGCAAACATTTAGTGCAGTATATAGTTTTATTACTCAGTTGCAGTTTCTTAAATATTTTGACTATATATAAAAGCAGTTGTTGAATCTGATCAATTAGTTGAGCTGTTGGCTCCACATGTAAAAGAATACTCATAAAGGCAATTTGGCACACAATAAAATCGGCTTGATAAGAAGAAGGCAAACTTGGTTTGGCATATAATGATATCGATAATAAATTGACAAGTCTCAAGTACCTTAAAAATCGTAAATGTTATCAAGCTAATGAGGCTCAGTGGTGAGAATTTATTTAAATCCCTCTTTAAGGAAAGGATTTTTCCACTATTATCTGATAGTAAATAATTTGAGTAAAGACCATAGAAATCATAAAATATATAGAACGCCAAAAGAGGTATCGAAAATAGTCAACCTATGGAGAAAACGCGAGTCTGGTAATATTACAGTAACTTAGCTTTCATGAGTTGGTTGCACTAACGGGGTAGCTTCACACTAATAGGCGGGAATTTCAAAATATGAAAATTTTACGTCCAATTTGTGATTTCTATGGTCCTTCCGTTTTGAATTCAATTGTATGCTAGGTTTAAAATGCAGTGTAACCAACTGCTTACATTAAGTTTTCCCTAGATGGCTGATTTCTACGCCCCTCCATAGTCTGACTATTTTTGAGTGCCTAATGTAAAGGCTTCTGGCGTTCTATATATTTTATGATTTCTATGGTAGACGTAAATTTGGTTGCCTAGACATTTAATTTATTCGAATTGTTGAAAATTATAACGTTACGTACTATATTTTGAATTTTTGGAAAAGCTTTCTCTTTCAAAAGGTCTGGACAGGCCAGTAACACCCTGTACATAAAAAATTGAGAAAAACTTATTTAAAGCAATACTCACCCTCAAACCCAAACTGAGTCAGTAAGCCGTTAGTGTTGCCAAGCGAATTTTGATCGGTGTTGTTCCTGGCTCTGCGCCCTTCCCCTGTTGTCACTGTACTTACACTATTAAACTTAGGACTAGTCAAGGTACTCGAAGAAAACACTTTTTTCTGTTTAGACATCTCCACGGTCTCCATCTGACTTGGAGCGCTGCTGAAGCTGCCCAAATCCGTGATAGTAAACCTAGAACATCCGATAGTCCTGTAGTCACCTTCACAGTTCACGTCACAGTTTGTGTCACTTAAATTAAAACTATCGTTGAGGGTAACGTTATCACTGTGGATAACATTACTGTTACTATTAACACTAGGTATAAGCGTATTAAGCGCGGATCCCGTTTGAATGTGTCTGTCACTGGATTGCCGCGTGTCTGTTACTGGGGTATCTAAATCCAAGTTGTCAAACATAAATGGATCGGTGATAAATGTGGAGGTGTCCAACAGCGTGCTGCTGGGTGCTTCCAACGTCTGAATCTCCATGGAGAATGGCATGTTGGCACTGGGGTTGAAGAAGGTATCCGGCGACAAGAGCATATCGCAAGGTGGCTCGTAATCGGGTGGTGGCGTTTTCGGTCGAAAATGTAACCTGCAAGAAGCAAATTGCTTGTAATATGTTCGAGAGAGGCACATACAAAAAAAAAATACATATTTTACTGTAACACAATAAATATAAGATACTTAATGCTATGCTTTCCCAGTAAATTTAAAGTTGACAAGTAAAATTACCATGTGAAAATCACTAATAGAATTCTACATCCATTAAATAGATAGAAAAAAGGGAGTCCATCTATTTCTTGACACTGCTCACAAATTTTGACAATTGTAGGGCGTTTATGTCCAGAGGGAATTGCAATCGACAGATTAGATTTGACAATGTCAATTACAATGCCCTCTGGATCTGGACAGTCCACAAACGTCAAATTTTGTCACCATAAATAAAGCCTTTTCCTTATATCTCTATCTTTATCATTGTGGGGTTATGTAAGCTTGTCCTGAGGTTCTAACAATTTGATATGACAATCAATGATAATTTTTTTGGTGAAAATGGAAGACAATGTTAAGGCCCCTCTTCACGATGGGCTATCATACTGGCCCACTGCAATGGGTCATCGTGAAGAGAGCGCAATTGCTTAGGATGGCGTATGATGGTTGAACATAGCTGACGATGGCCTAGGTGTCTGCTTTTTGAGAACACATCGAACAGAAATTACTACACCAAACATAATTATATTGAATGATGGGCCAACGTGTGGACAGCAGCAATGGCTGGTGATGATCGACACATTCAATGGTCTATTATAGTGGGCCAGCATAATGAACGGCTCATCACAAAGAAGCACCTTTGCAATTGAATAATTTCAATAACTTTTCACATTTCACAAAATGAGAAACTGCAATTGGCAACTGAAACGCATGATAATGGTACTTGCATCGTGCCAAGCAAGAGAGTCGTAGTTTGTTTACTGTTTGATTACGATTTTGATTTTGTTTTTATTTGATGGTGTAATGGCTTTTCACAAGAAATTATCCCTTTGCAAACTAGTTATTTATCTTAATGTTACTCCTATCGATGTATAAGTAAAGGTATGTAAGATTTGTACGTGATACAAATAAGACAATCATTCCTGAACACAATAAAACACTACGAATGTTGCCCGTTTTTACAATATTTTCCATATCTTTAAAAATAAACAGTAAACACAAACAAGGAGCTAATCATCATGATTATTTTCCTTACAATTGCCAATGTCCGCTTAGTAGTGCTCCACTCATCATAGACCAACTGCGTTAACCAATATCTTATAAAAAAAATTAAGACTGTACGTATTTGAAAATTCAACTAACTTAACAACAAAAATTCACTAAAAATATTTGCAGAAAAATAAATAAAAATCTGTCATGATAACATACAACTCAATTCAGTTATAAATTGTTTTACACATTCTAAATAAAACTAAATTATTGACAACTGCAAATTCACAGGATAAGTTAAGGAAATTGTCTGAGGAATTATTGGAAAGGTCTGAAAAATTGGTCACATCACGTTAGAGATGGAAGATTTTTTAATTTATATTGTTCATATAATTAAAAAAAAAATAGGTATTACCAAAAGATTTGTATGAAAAAGTTTCTGTGATTACTTTAAAAAAGGAATAATAATAAATAAAATAAGTTCAATAATTAATATAAACACCTATTAAGCAGTTACTTGTATTAGGTAAATGCATAAACTAATTTATTTAAAAAAAAAAATAGGTTATTCATATTCTGCAAAAAATTCAAAACTGCAAATTTTACATACTTATATTTAGACATAATAATTACCTAAATCATACAAACAACATAATAATATACCTATCATATAACAATGGCACTTCATAATGAATAATACAATACTTATACCATCATCCCGTTAGATAGAGTAGCCTAATACTTGTCTGTCGAATCATCTGAACTTCAATCTAGAATTCTGCAATGTGCTGTAGTGTGTGGACAGCTATGTTAGTATTTGGAAACATACACATAAGGCCATAAATGCCAGATATTGACATTTCATATTGAGACTGTAATAACTTATCTTTTAATAGAACTTATTAAAATTGGTTTGTAAAAATGTATGTATTTTATATCTACTACATACTTTAAAATATGCAACATTAATACCATTTTTCTACTCCACGCAACGTACTTCTGTCCTAATACTGTAGATTGTTATAAATACATACACAATAATAGACTGCTACTTCATTTTCTCCATAAAAGATAATAATAGTATATTATGCAACGATCATGTAATGATATATGCATAAACCATACCAAACTCGCCTTCGGCTCGTTTCGTATCCCGGTTAATGCTCGTGTATTAATAACAATTACATGAGAGTTGCATACGCTATTTTTTCTACACCCGATAAATTATCAAAAACCATAAATCTTATATTTATATTGAACACAATAGGTAACAGTAATTATTCGTATTAAATTATCGAAGTTTAGCTAAGTATCTACGAAAATTTAATACGTACTGATTTTGACATCTAAAATAATTACATAGGAACCTAGGATAAACGTCAAATGCACAGCATGCTTGATTGAAAAATTATTTCTATTGATTAAAAATCTGTATCGTAATGAAAAATCTGTATCGTAATGGGTATCATTATGAAACGGATTTAAAAATCTGTATCGTAATGGGTATCATTATGAAACGGATTATGGGCATATAAGTGCATTGTTATAATACGGGTGTAGAAAAAGATTATTACCTATACCTATAACTTGACCTTGAAAAAAGAATCAAAATATGCACACCTGTCCTGTGTAAATTTATTAAACATATAGGAAAAACTATCAGTGTCTGGTATTCAACGTTCCTTAAAACAACTATAAATCACACTAGAACTCATCATAGACCAATTGTGCTGAGCAGTCAACTGGCGTCTGAATTAAGAGAAAACACAACAAATTTTGTTGTCCAATTTTATTTGGATCAATCAAGATTGTCATAAAAAAACAATACAAATAAATATATAATGTGGTTTGACATGCATTTACTGTTAGTGTTTAGAAAGTATATAATATATAAAAATTTTAAGACATCTTGATGATATTTGGAATTCTTGAAGATGTATGTATTCTAGCATTATTAGTTTTTGGTTAGGTGGGTATATTTTGTAGATTGTAAAATCAATGTTTACATATTATCATGTAAACGGACACATTTTGAAAAAAGGTATGAATCCCAATTAAGGGTCCTTAATTTATTATCTGCCTTTAACCTACCTTAAAAACAACCATAAATCACCCTAAAACTTGTCATAGACCAATTATGCGGTGCGGTCAATGACCGACGTCTGGATTAAAAAGACAACCTGAACCAGAGATTATAAATACACTAGATAATCACTGTCCATGTAGTTACTGGACGCGGTAAAAATGGATGCAGAAATTGATTAGTGTGGAAGCAGGCCACTAATGCTCTCCTAGCGCTGGTGCCTCATTCGGTTTTTTGTTGTTACATCTGCCAGCGATTACGGGCCTATTCGGATTTCCCGGACGACCATTTTCTACCTGCACCAGAGATTGTGTATTTATATTCTCTGGGTAGTGCCCTGTCATCTCAGGCGAAGGTCCCGCTTGACCGCACTACAAGACTGGTTTAAAGAATTATATAAATTTCTGAATGCGGCATGCTACCGACCTCTACATGGAACTTATGAAACTATTTTTACCGCGTCCAGTAACTACATTTACGGTGATTATCTAGTGTAATTATAATCTCTGCCTGAACTTTTTTTTGCGCAATCTTATTTAGATCAGTCGAGTTTATAAAAGCCCAATGCAAATATCACGTGATTTGGCATTTTATTGTTAGCCCAGATCAGTATTCACTAAAGCATAAAAGGTTGAGCATTGACTCTTGAGTTTTAAAGTGTTTGGAAAGCTTTAACGCAATGTATGGATTAGTAAAATAAGATAATTGACTACTAAAATAACTAAATAAAAATTATCCCTATTTTACTTAGTTTGTGCTTTTTCTTTAAAAAAATTGTCAGAGTCAAAACCTCTTTCCATTTGATAATGCCTCAACCGCTGCATCTAAGACTATAGTAGACAGTTCTTTGTTACAAAAATTAAAGTTTAATTTACATACGTAAAGATCAAACTTTTTCATACAATTTTTATATTTCAAATATTGTCAAAAAGCTGTCATACATTAGGTTTGTGATTACAGTAGTTGGAAACGGTTTGAAACTGTCAGAAATATTTGACCAGTTAAGTGGAGAACGCGTTACCATTGATTTAACGCAATAAATAGTTGGAAGCACATTCCTGATAGTTTCAAACCGTTTCCAATTGCTGCAAAAACAAACCTATTATAAATCTCCAAATCCATATAGTATACAGAGTGTTCAGTAAAGAATGGGCCATACCCTGACTTTGACTTTGGCGGAATATACCTAACCTTGTGGCTGACAGGAGGTCAGTGACGGGGATAAATAAGGATTTAATATAGTTTTGTAAAAACTTTTTTTTTTCGCTTTATAAATAAAGTTGGAACTTTTTTGATAGATGATTCCCTTCATCTTTAGTCATAGCTAACCCTGCATATTTGATGGAACCGTTGGCGACTAACCATGGTGGTTCGCTATAGGTTTTTTAAATGTAATTCAATGTTGGTTGGGACATTACCCGTATCAATATAATTTGTATCACTATAAAAATTATCGATTCGTGTATTTATCACTTGTGTCGATCCTCGTATGTATCGATAATCTATATCTATAATATCTTTTCCGTAAAATAGTAGGTAATATAATTATATTAGGGGTACAAATTCAATGATCGTACATCACAAGTGACATCAAGCAATTGTTTATATTGTCAACATAATTTTTAATATATTATCACGTTAGATCATTTTTTGTAATTTAGTGTAATATACACAACGAGCGTACATTGAATATTTCACGGAAAAAATAAAAATAATGTGATTTAAATAGACTTACCTTAGTACTTACAATTTTGCTTCCTTAAGAAGTCTGAGAAGTTACGTTTTTATTTAATTTTTTTACGATAATTTTTTTATTTTTTGGCCAAGTTTGGAAAGAAAATTATTTTGTGAGATAAACACAAATATCTGATTCATTTTTGTGTTAAACGTACAGAGCGTTCTGAGAGCCTGTGCCACTACTTATATTATTCCTTTCAGATGTTTTTTAAGGACAGATTTTTGGAAAATGATTTAATTATTTTGAAACAGTCTTTGACCACCAAAATTTACCATTTTAGAGAAAACTGATTTTAACGTATATACAGGGTTAACTATGACTAAGTACAAAAATTTTAACCACGTGCTCAGGAAGGTCTAAAAGACAATAAAAATTTTTTTTCGGAATTCTAGCTCGATGTTTAAAAAATGGGGCAAAACCCTCTTTTCCCACGGAGAGTCGGCGTCTATGAAAATCAATCATCATTCGTCATTAGCTACAGTATTTTGTATTTGTTCCTCGTTCTTTCGTTGCACACTGCCAAAATTACATTTTCAATCCTTGCAGATTTATCATAATTATCCACTAACATGTCCGATATAAAATACTTTATTTAATTACTATAACACGTTTAAAATTAGTCACTTAGCTGATTTAAAGTAACAGTAAGTTCTAGGTTATGCTATACTGCATTGCTAATTGCATACCCTCCATGCTCCAAACCATCCAGAACAGGCGAAGTTAGTTATAATCTAAGGGTCATTTTTACAGAACACTGTAAACATCTTGGGATGTTTTAGTTTAAAATATTACTAATTATTTTATGCAAACATCGTCGATTACTGTTAATATTGTTGCTATTATTAGTAATAACAGAATTTAATTACACAACACATGACGTTTAAAAATTTATTGGCGTGAGTGCACCTTGTAGCCTACAGATGTCGTCAGATGTCGTCTGTAGATGTCAAATAACGTAAATATACGGTCACGGTACTCTGATTAGTTTGAAATAATTTTCCAGTACTTGTTTTTCGCATATTTAATTTTTCAGGTATTTTATGTGTATTTACAAACATGTCATATTCAAATGCCTAGACGACGGATGAGGTGCTGATTTATGGAGTGTGACAAATACATATTATCGGGCGGCAGGTGTGGGCGGCAGCCTCAAAGACGTTTCCCGAGTATACAAAATATTTTACTGAATACTTTTTGAACCACATCGAACAGCTGTTTTATGCCGTGGTGGTAAACGTGTGGCACTATTTTTATGTATTTGTGTACATTTACGTGTATTTTGTTGTTATTCTTTGTGCTTTTTCCCAACGTAAGTAATCGACCTGGTCAAGACCGCCAAACCAAGTAGGTACCTCGATTTACACAAAAAGAACGATCGAGGGAAGGAGAGGTCCACAGCAAGTACAAAAATCTTTGCAGGTTTTAATTTAAACAAGTAAGAACACAGAAGTATCAATCCTGGAAATAAATATAAGTAAGGTAGGTGCTGCCTCTCTGTGCTACCATACCGTATTTCTCATTAAGTCCTTAAATATTAATCTACATTTTGTAAAGATTTTTTTTTCTTTCGAAGCGGCTTAAATTGACACAATGGACCTGTCACTATATTTGACACCTTTGACTGGCAAAATATACCTAACCTCGCGGCTGACAGAAGGTCAGTGACGACGATAAATAGGGATTTAATAGTTTTGAAAAAAAATTTTTTTGGCTTTATAAATAAGTTTGGAATTTTTTTGAAAGGTGATTCCATTAATTCTTATTTTTCCCTACCCCCTCTTAAAATAATTGTACTAAGTCATAGTTAACCCTGTATTAAGATTGGAAATCAACACATAAATTCTATCAAATTTATTAATTCAAAAAGTTATTACAGTTATTCATGAAGTTCTTATGCAATAGCATGAAACACACGAGACGTATGACAACATGAAAGAAAGACATTTAACCTAAACGCAATAGCTCAAACAAGTAGGTATACTCGCGACAAGAATTCAGACGATTTACGTCATACGAACAAATGAATAATTCATTATATTTTCATCAAAATATTTAAGAAACTGCAACTGATAGTAATAAAACTATATACTACACTTAAAGTTTGCATTATATTTTGCACTAAATTGCAAAAAATGATTGTTTTTAACGCAACCAAATATCAAAAATTACATTGACAATAAAAATAAATGTGTAACGTCAACCGTGACGTGACGTAAGACGTCTGAATTCTTGACGCGGGTATATACTTGTCTAATAAATAACTAATCAAAGAGTGTTTCAAAATAAAGTCGTTTTTCAAAAATCTCATACATTTAACTCAAAAATCAATTAGATATTCTTATTTATCTCACAAAAAAACTAGTACCCAATAAATAAGAAAATTATTGTAAAAAAATTTAAACAAAAAAAGTAGTTTATCAGGTCTCTAACTACTTAAGAAAGCTAGCGTTAAAGTATAGCCCATTCTTTACTGAACACCCTATGGGTATAACTTTAAAAATGAAAAACAATGCGACAATAACCTTTTGACATAATTGTATACTAAATACCATATCGTATAATTAATTACTGGCTTTGGTCAATAGGATGGTACAAATTTTCTTCGTATCGAAGACCAATCACTAATGGTCTCTGTCTTTAGTCATTTTTGGTAATTAACCATCATCACTAATTTATAACCTTTGATCGATAATCCAAATTCACATGTCTAAGCTAAAAATTAAATATTTAATCTGTACATACCAATCCCTCCTGAGCGACCTAAGAAAATCGACCATCTCATCTTTCTCCTCTTTCGAGTGCACTGGCTCCAGTGGCGCTACGCCCTCCTCCTGAATATCCAAAGGTTCCATTTTAATCTCGACCTTGACGTCACTTCCGTTACCGGCACTCTCACTTGTCCGCACGTTACCTCTATTCACATGACTAACACTAAACTCACTTTTAATATCAGTTTGGATACTGTTGGAGTTGCTCAGTTCTACCGAAACAGACTCCCGAACGTCCCTCTCCTCCTGGGTATCGCCGGACTCTATAATGGAAAAGTCCAGCGTCCTCCAGAAATCGTCATAGTCCGTGGACACACGGTCGAAAATTATCCTACCTCCTCTACCCACCCGACGCCTAGAAAACCCTATACATCGGCGGGGATTGGAGAGGGAGGTCAATGTGAAACGGAATCGTTTGTCCGCCACACCGTTCTCTTCCTTCGAACACCATGGCCAGTTTCCTTCGTGGGGTAAAGGCTACAAACGAATAATGATGTACTGATTTTATTGTAAATCAATTTCTATTCATTTACAAGTCACAAAAAAAATGTGTCTATTAAAACAATGAGAAGAGAAAGTATTACTGATTAAAATATACTGACCATGTGGTATGAGCACAACTTATTCCTCCTGAATGCAAACTGGCCCTCATCCTCTGTTTCCTCGGGTTCTGGTGAAAGATGTGGCATAGCAGCGTCTTCGTCTGATGACATGTTTCCCAGCGATTCGAGACCGCCAGTGCCCATGCCGCCGGATCGTCCCTGGGATAAAGACTTGTGTTTGCGTTTCTTATACTGTCGTTTTTCTCTTCGCGGAATAACCTTAAAAAGTACAAAAATGTTTAGTGAGAAGTGCTAAAATTTAAAATTTTAAAGAATTCCAAGAATTTCAAAAAAAAAAGAAAGATATATTATAATATTGAATTATAAAAACTATGTCGAACAGTAAGATTTTAAAGATCAAAAAAGCTGCAAATCACCTACCTCATCTTTAAGGATGGCTTTATTAGACCAACTCTGATTTGGATAGTGATTGTGAAAGAGAGGAGTAAATGCAGGCCGAGATGACTTGACCGCCGAAACCTCGGCCATAATAGCCCCAGAAAAGTCTTTTGCCTGATACCGTTTCTCAAACACCTCAACGGTAAGATGCACATATTCCCTTTTGATCTTCTCACGCCTCTTCACCAACTCCAACAGTGTTACAGCTCTGTATAGATCCCGCCTAAGTTTCAACATTTTCTCATAAGAAGCCTCATCATTTTTCCTGTGTTTCCTCGTCTGCATCTTTTCCGTTCGTCGTCGGAATGCCAAATATGGGTTATTGGCTGCGGTGCCGGCTCGGTGTTCTGTTTTCACTGTCAGAATCAATGGATGTTGCTGCAAAATGATCATTCCTTAAATTTGTGTAAAATTCATCAGTTAATTAGATATTAAATTTGGAAATAAAAAATAACATAAATATGTTGTTTTAAAAAAAACTTAAAAATCTATCTATTCGTTTCTGTGGTTTTGTTGTTTAATCGAATTTACTGTATAATTGGTACTTTATTATAAGTTTAAAGTTAAAGTGTTGTAGCAATTATTTTTTTTGTGTATTTTCTATTTTGTTTATTGGTCTATTATTATTGATGTATTATTATTTTAGATATGTTTTATATTTTATCTCGGCTTGTAAATCTATAACCCTTAGGTAATAAATAAAAAAAAAACTAAAAGAAATGTCCTGTACAAAAATAGAAATCCAAAAACGATACAGAATTGACAACATCATTCGTTTTTAACATTTCAACTTCGTATTCTACTTATAAAAAAATATTTTTACGTACGGTTTTTAACCGTTTGTTCAACCAATAATCGAATACTGCTATAATGAGATCATCGTCCTCTTTAAGCAACGCTTTGGCTTCGTTTAGAGTTACGACGGTCTGTCCGCTACTTTTCTCCAAGCGATCCATCATCTCCTCAAATTTGAGCGGGCTCAAATCCAATTTCTGTGTTTGTGACTGCAACCATCGTTCATCTTCAGAGTCCATATCGTAGTCCGGAATGTCCTGCTCCATTGTAAAAGCTGAAAAATATTAATCCCATAAATAAAACTACATATACAAATGACAATCATACAAAATTAAATTAAAAATTTTATTAGAATAAAAAGTAATGGTAACCATTTTTATCAAATTTATTAACTCATTAATATGATCATAAGTTTTTCTTTAGTTTTGTTGGGTTTTTGCCACACTTCTGAAAAAATAATAAAGATTAATTAAATAAGCCCTTTATTAGCAAAAACCCAACAAAACTAAAGAAAAACTAAAATTATGCCACAAATAAATAGCTTCAGACAATATGATCATAAGTACTTAAATTAAACTGACTTAACTGCCATCTCTAATAGCCGCAATCAAATTCTAGATTTAAAAATTTTGAACATAAGGGCAACCACTAATAAATGTAACATAATATGCCAATGATTTAAAAGTTGCCATATATAATCCTTTCCAATGTTAACAAGAGAAAAATTAAACATTCTCAAAGAAATTGGTGGTCGTTAATATAACAAAATCATGTTAGTTGCTTTGAATTGATGAATAGATGGCACTAGTAAAATCATTTAGCATGACTACTTAATCTTGTTAAATTGGAAATGAGTAATAAAGAAAGATAATTTCAAATAATTTTCTTATTTTAAAAATTCTTTTATTAGCAAATTTGTTAAACAAATATTTTCTAATATTCAAAATACACACATACAAATTTATTCATCACAAACAACCACGTATGAACTTCCTATCTTATAAATTTAGTACTAGATCTTTTCTAGATCGCGGAATAATTATGTGAACATGAATTAAAATAAGACAAACAGACATCCACTATAAATCTTTCAGAGGTTACTTGGACTTGACATTTAAGTAGTGCAAATAATTTGGAATTGACCGATACAAGAAATATTTTTATAATATCACAGACTTGATAATTTTATTATTTAAATGGCTACTAGTCTCCAAAATTACTTCCATAATAAACTAGCAAAAAAAGGAAAGAACCTATATCACTGAATTTTTATCTATTGTAGGTATGTCAAAATATCAAACTATACTCGCGTCAAGAATTCAGACGCCTGTCAACGTAATTTTCGATATTTGGTTGCACTAAAAACAATAATTTTTTGCAATTTAGTGCAATATATAATGCAAACTTTTAGTGTAGTATATAGTTTTATTACTATCAGTTGCAATTTCTTCAATATTTTGATGAAAATATAATGAATTATTCATTTGTTTGTATGACTTAGTCGTCTGAATTCTTGTCGCAAGTATAGAATATATATATGGTTTATTAAAACAAGAGAAATGAATAAAACAAAAAAAAAACAAATGAATTGTAAATTAATTTTATTTAATCACATGGATTTAAGTAGTAACCAAATGCCTTTCATTTTTACATATTAAGGGTCACATTGCAGTATTTCGTAAGCACCAGACAGAAAATTAAAAAAAAATCTTTTTAATATTGACATAAAGTAAGAACTCGTATATCACATCACAAAAAAAGTTATTTTAACAGAAACAATCAAATTAATGGAAATAGTTCATGTCAAAATACATATTGTTAACTAAAATAATAACTAATTTACAAAACACACATTACAAGGTTTTAAATTTAATTTCAGAAAATTACAAATTTCCATGCTTTATCACAAAATATTCAAGAAATATTGGTATTCCATTGTATGGATAGATGGAGTTTGTTGTACTCAATTAAATTCTCAAATATCACTTCGAACAAAAATGTTACTTATGAGCTACTGCAGAATGACCCTCGACCACCTATTAAAAACAAAAAAAATATATAATTTTTATTTTTGAAAAATCAAGTTATTCAATATCAGTGATTACAAAATGTATAGGTATTCCCAATACATAAACCACTAGGTAATAATTACTGTTTATGAATTTTGCTACCACCCACTGTAATATTTTAAATCAGTCCAAACATGGTTAATTAGTGATATTGTTTAATATTATTACAGTATCATATCTATTTTATGTACCAATTTTTAAATGATCTTGTATCATATAATCTCATTTTACTTAATAATTAAATGACCATGTGAAACAAATACATTTTAATATAGTGAAAAAAAGGTACCTTTGAATAATATTATCTAGACCTGGCAAATGAGATTTCTTAAGAAAATCTAGGAACATTTAATAAATCTAGCCTGCCGTGAAATTTCCATATTTGTTTTTGTTTTTTGCTTTCACAAGTGAAGTAGTTTGTGATGAAGAAATTCAGGATTTAATACAATTCTTACGTTGCATGTGAATAAGCTGACGCGGTTGCTTGTAATTTGGAGGGTAAACCTTGTCATAGAATTCTCTACTTGGCATGTCCGATACTTCTGGAGTTGGAATGATGAGCCCGGCACATATTGCTCTTTGTAGATGATGCTCCTGTTAATCCATTCATATTTATGTAATTTGTGTAAAGGTAGGAGTGAAATTAAAATATTTATTGCTACTAATAATAGAAAAAATTTATTTCTATTTGTTCCAAAAATAATGCAGTGACAGCTAAAGAACAAAGTAGAAACAGGTCTAAATTTAAAAATTAGGCATAAATTTTGTTAATTTTTTAGGGGGTTTGTTGCATAAATGTGGTAAATTAAATAAAAAATTATATTTTGCCGGTTGCGCATAGGAGCGCGAATTATATCAACATGGCTGCCTACTACGCTAACAACTGCCTGGTGTCATTTCCAGGAAAACTTACACATTCTTCCTCTTTTTGCATTCCCGATGGCATTTGAGGAACTGCCCGGTTAATCGCCGAATAATCAGGAAGATCCGGAAGTTCCTCAGCCATGTAAATAGGCATGGGCTTGCTAGCGTCCAGGGCTCTCGCCCTAAATGAAAGCTTGGACATATTTGTTGACAGCACAAAACACACGACAAGGCCAACATAAAATCTCCTAAAAACGAGCTTGCCGCCACTCGGACCGTCCGAGACGGGCACTAAACAATTCTCCGTTTTCTTTAGTACGTTCCCATTGTTTTTATTTACACGCACTCAGTCACAAATACGATAAAACAACTTTGAAACTTTCCATGTTGAGCGTGTTGTGCAGAAAGCCATCATGGCGGCTCTGCCATGGAGCCATGAAATTTACTAGGAACATGCAGTGCGCGGGAACCGTATACGCACGGTTGGGGAGGATGGTTCATTCATGCCGAACTCCACTTTTGCTATAAATTCTTTTGAACATCTAAAAATTTTCACAAACACCAATAAAACCAACACAATTTTGACATTTAATAATGTTAAAAATGACATGCAGTATCAGTAACAATCAAATATTCAGATTAGACGTGCTGAAAGTCCGACACTTGACTAGCACATAGATCCATTATTATCCATTACTATAAAATGATAAAAGCCAACTTTCCAAGGAAAGGATGAAAAATAAATACATAGATGCAATTTCTTTATTTCAAATAAGAGTAATGCGAATACTCGTTTGAAAAATTTCACAACTTGCTTTAAAGTTTAGATCGTTTACATTGACTTAATACCATCGACTTTTATTTATTTTTTTTATCTCATGCCAGCATGCCACAGATTTCGTTTATCGTTTACAAATCATTTTAAAATTTAAAATGCTTGGGAGTTGTTGCGTTAAGGTATGCATCCATTAGACGCGTCGAGCCGGACGGATCGCATCGCTAAAACCACAAACCTAGAAAAAATATAGACCGCGTCGGTTCATGATATAGGTCACGTGACAGGAGCCGCGTTTTCTGGGGACCTACGGTCGAGAAAATGGATATTTTATTTGCTTTATGTTGGCGGTTGTGCAAATATGATGGCTGCATTGCAATCTGAAATTAACTAACTTGCTGTCATTTTAAATGTCATTAAAGAATGTGACCAATCACAGTAAACAAATGAGCTTCACGCTACAATACAACCAACGTAAATTGGCATAAAAACCAAGTTTTAGCGATTTGGACCTTTTAAGGCAGCCATGAATTTGCGGTCGCCGACAATATGACACTGGCACAGTCTATATTTTTTCTAGTTTTGTGGCGAAAACCCGCTTACAGGTCACTGAAATGTACTATATATGGAATGCGTAAAGTCCATTGCGCATCCCAATAAAGGTACCAAACCTAGGAGCAGACAAAAGGAGGCACATGAAACTCAGCAAAGACATACTTCATTGGTTATGTATGTGGGTGCGAGAGAGACAACCATCTGCACGTACAATATGAATTGTGTTCTTAATTTCCCATTATTTTGTTTGTAAACATGTCATTGGCGTACAGTGTGGTTTATTCTTTTATCTTGTATCTCGTTAGTGTTATTCTTTGTGTATTTATGTGGGTGTTATTGTTGGACCATGTCATGTTTTATAAGGGACTGTAAAATTAACCAGCATATAGCACGAAATAATTATTCATATCCAGAATTCAATTCCATTTCAATTCACAATCAGCTAAGCCCCTACTGCTCCGCCATTGCTAGAGGCACAAAACAAAATATGGCCCTGATAATAAATAATCCATTCGCGCAGCTTTTAGCGCATTCCAGTCATCATAATATAAAACTACATTTCAGTGCGCAAATCACACTCATTTAATTATATGGGAGGCGAATTTTAGCGATTCGATTTGATTCGACTCGGCAAGTCTAGTCGACGCTAAGCTTACGTTATATTTTATGATCTGTGGCTTACGTATGTTGTTTCTACAACAGTCAAAAGAACTAGTTTGAAACTGTTTTTTTTTATTTATGTATATTTAATCTGTGCTGTCAATATTTCTAACAGTTTGAAATCTCTGACAATCTCTGTCTCTTGTGCAGATCTCATACTTTCAAATAAATGAAAGTTATTCATCCACTGATACTTGATAGGCGACTCACCCGTCCCATCTCACCCGCGTGAAGTTTTTTTTCGACTAATGATCTGTGCGTGTGGATGGACTTCCATTTGAGTGCTGTTGAATATGTTGTGAATTAAGACCATATGAGTAACTTTAGTCATACGGTTAAGACTGTTTGTCTATGAGGTAAGAGGATTTTTGCAATACGATCCGCCCCGATCCAATTCGCCTATTGTTTGGCCAATGAACAATGATCTGTGCCCTCACAAAATATAAGGTCTGTTCCAACAGCCGTTGAGAACTGGTTCAGAACTATCAGAAATGTTTGATCAACTCCGTCTTACGTCGCATTCGCCGAGAATACATTAACAACTGAACTGACTGACTACTTCTGGACGGTTCGGAATCGATTCTTGCTGTTGTTGGAACAAACCCATAATTCCAGTGTTGTTCTAGGAATAAAAATAATTGTACTAGGTTTCAGGGGAAAATTATACTAAATTGACATTAGATGGTACCACTGATATGTAATTTTATTATCATAGAGTTATTATATGTACCATAGAGGCGCCTTCGGCTCCATTTGTTTGTCGCCAACATCATGATTTTGTTTGTAAACACTGGTTCCGTTTTCTTATTGGTCGGCTGGAAAAATCAATATTTGTAATAGGTGTTTGAGGTTGTGTTTTGTTAAATAATTATTTATATGCATATATTTTGGATTTTGACTTAAGTACTGTATAATAGTGATACAAAACAATGGGGAAAAGGTGCATAGTGTGTAAAAAGCTACAAAGAAAAGGAAATCAGATATCACAGGTAGGCATTACTAATCCATTGACGTAGTTATAGGGTTTCATAAAATCTTTTATTTCAGATTTCCAAAAGATCTAGAATGCCGAAATACATGGATAAATGATATTGGCTATAATAGATAAAGAAAATTATTAGCCAAATCTGCAGCTTGGTTAAAAAAAGAGGCATATATAATCATATTGATTATCTGAATCTCTAGTTTTACATAGTGTTAGGTAGTTTTTTTTATCGTAAATATGGTGTGAAAATCATTTTTAAAAATTACCCCCAGTAAATGTACAACATATATGTATTTTATTAAAATTATTATTATTATTATCGTTCTAATAAATTTAATATTTATATTGTGCAATGATTTTATCGAATTTTAAATTTATTACAACGCTAATTAGAATTAAGCATAAACAAATTCAAAACAGTTTGAGATTTTTATTCTCGGAAATGGTTTATTAGGGCCCGTATGTCATATAAGGATTTTTTTTGTTTATTTTAATGTATTCCATCGTCTGTTAAAATTAAGGCAGTCAAACTTCAAACACCCTGTATATGTTTTTGAAAAGCTTTCCATGGTGTCAAAGAAAATAATGGTTTCCATTTAAAAACATGTTTGATTCTTAATTTGGTAATCATTCAGCATATAAAAAAGAACATCGCCATTGAATTATTCTTCCAAAATTGACAAATTTGGTATTTACATTTTTCTGTATCTCTTCAAATAAGCGAGATGTAGCTGAAGTTACAAAAAATCATAAACGGGTTATAAATTTAAAAACCTTTTATAATTGTAATTTATGTTAAAAGAACAACTATCTAAAATTAATTAACATTGTAAAAATCTAAAATGTTTATTTTGACTCCTTAAATAAAAATAAACCTACGCCTCTGTACTTGGTACGAAATGTTTACAATAGCTTCCCCCGACATTCCCCCCAAATCCACACTTGTTTGTTTATGTATCGGACAAACAAACTATGTGCGATAGATATGTAAAGGCACCTCTATGGTACATATAATAACTCTATGTTTATTATGATGACTGGAATGCTCGAAAAGCTGCGCGAATGAGATTACTCATGATCAGCGCCATATTTGTTTTGGTCGTCAGCTTAAAGTCACCAGTTCCATGGTCCATTCTTTTCTAGTGCCATTTATTATACACGGTGCTAGAAAGGGACAAAAAATGCAAGTGGTGACTTTAAGCTGACGACCATTGTACCTCCTAGCAATGGCGGAGCAATTATTAAGATTTAGCTGATTGTGAATTAAAATGAAATTGAATTCTGGATATGAAGATTTATTTGGTTGTTAATTTTACAGTCCCTTATAAAACATGACATGTTCCAACAATAACAACCACAAAAATAAATAAAGAATAACACTAACGAGATACAAGATGACACCGATAAAATGATATACTGGTTAACCATACTGTACGCCAATGACGTGTTTACAAACAAAATAATGGGAAATTAAGAACACAATTCATATCGTACGTTGATTGTCTCTCTCGCACCCATAACCAATGAAGTATTTCTTTGTTGAGTTTCATGTGCCTCCTTTTTTCAGCTCCTAGGTGTGGTACCTTTATTTGGTTGCGCAATAGAACCACTGAAATGTAATTTTATATTATGATGACTGGAACGCGCTAAAAGCTGCGCGAATGGATTATTTATAATCAGCGCCATATTTTGTTTTGTGCCTCTAGCAATGGCGGAGCAGTAGGGGCTTAGCTGATTGTGAATTGAAATGGAATTGAATTCTGAATATGAAGAATTATTTCGTGCTATATGCTGATTAATTTTACAGTCCGTTATAAAACATGACATGTTCCAACAATAACACCCACAAAAATACACAAAGAAATAACACTGAGATACAAGATAAAAGAAGAAGCCACACTGTACGCCAATGACGTGTTTACAAACAAAGTAATGGGAAATTAAGGAACACTATTCATATTGTACGTGCAGATGGTTGTCTCTTTCTCACCCACATACATAACCAATGAAGTATGTCTTTGCTGAGTTTCATGTGCCTCCTTTTGTCTGCTCCTAGGGTTGGTACCTTTATTTGGATGCGCAATGGGACTTAACGCATTCCATATCGTATATTTCAGTGAATAGAACCAAGAGAATTCCACATCGTACATTTCAGTGGATGGTACTATATTTTTATTCGTCTTCTTCCTAATTTAGGCATATAACCACTATAAAATTACATTTCAGTGCATATAACCTGTTTACCACAAAACATATAAATATAACTAGACTGGTGCTGTTAGCATAGAAAAATGATTAATATAAATAGAATGAAAGCTACAATACATTCTCTTGTTCACTGATATTTGCGCCATACTACGGATGAGGGCATAAGTTGTAAAAAGATAATACAGAAAACTTTTCCCACATTTCCCCCTCGCAGCTCTGGCGGTAAAATTAAATTAGAGAATTATTTTATACCCGCTACTAATTCTATAGGCCCGATTTACCAATCACTAGTTAAGCACGTTAAGCTACATACAGTTAATTTAGCTGCAACATTAAACTGTGACGCTTTTGCTTATTTATTACTGCTCGTCACATCTAATGTTCCAGTTAAATTAACTGTATATAGCTTAACGTGCTTAACTAGTGATTGATAAATCGGGCCTACAGAATTAGTAGTGGGTATAAAATAAAAACTATAAGGAATCAGGCCCAACACTTAAAAATTTTAAATAACCCAGTCAGTGCTGAAACAAAAATTATGATATTTTTAGTTGTATTTACAAACCTGACACATCAGAAATGTGTCGATAATAGCCAAATGTAAGCCTTACATATATAGTTATTAAAAAAATAACAAACATGAAAACTTCTGGATTGACTAAAATTTTAAGTGTGGCATAAAATATTAACATACATGGTACATAATAAATTTACTACTCTATAGTATATATTGAAACAGCTTCAAAATTTGTTTGTGACAATTGAAAAGACAGTGTTCTTGTTACGATTATAGTATATTTAAAAATGTAATAATTCAAAACTTACAGTCTATTAACTTAATTCTAATTATAATGTTTATCGCTTTGACATATGTTTCAAATAATAATATATATATTGCATATAGACAATAGACAAAAAAATGTATCAAATATAGAGTACCTGGATCACAGATGAAATAATAGTCTTCACTTAGAATAACTACTTGTTAAAGTAGTAAGTTTGTAAGTAAACTAATGTGTTATTTAAAAAAAAAATCAGATACAATCTATTTTTGAGAAATAAAATCTAAATATATAGGTACATAAAATGAGGTATAACAATAATGTAATATCTAATAATATAAAAAAAATGAAAACAATAAAAATATACTAGATTCATATGTAAATAATTAATACCTATAACAAATAAATGATAAATTTAAATTGGAAACCATATAACAATCTATTTCTTTAGATACTTTCTTTTTGATTCAATTATTCTGTATGCATGCAATTTTATAGGATCTACGTTGGCTGGATTATTAGATAAATATTTTGTGTCTTTACCTTTCATAATTTTGTTGATACTCTTACATCACCAAAATAAACTGCATCTGACTACAATGTTACATAATTTATCTTCAAGATTATGATGTTGAGAACAATTCATGGGCTTAAAATGAAAATTTTCCTTCAAAATGTGTTCTAACAATTTTGAAATGTTTTTAGAAGTGCATAATCTAGGAATTAGATAAAATAATGGAAACAATGAATGGGATACTAAGAAATTTAAATAGTTCTTAGGTCTCATTAATTCTGCTTTTTCATACTGTCTAGCTTCTATGAAATCGTCTGACCTAGAAGGAATTTGACTAGTTATATTACTTAGACATTCTGGACAACTTTTAGAAGATTGTTTAAGCAATTATCCAATATACCCACTCATGTATGTAACAGTGCACCTTGCAATTTTTGTTTGCTTATCGAGTAACAAATTTCTAGATAAACTGATTATATCGATTGGTTGACTAAGTGGTTGCACTCCGGGTATACTCTGTCCAGTTAAAAAACTATGAAAATTATGTAAACCCTCTGTACACATATCTTCTTTACAGTTATAATTTGGAGAATGTTTGGCCATGCAATTATTCACAATTAAAGTTTTTAGTGCAGAAATAAAATGCGGTACTGTTGGATGAACATTTTGAAATCCGTAGCTTCTTATGTAGCCAAATACATTTTCTAACGGATCCTGATTAAATGCAACAGTTAATATGTATCTGAACTTTTTCTTATTCAACAGTCCACTCTTTAAATATAGCATGGCTTTTAATGAAAAAAAAAATAAATTTTTAATTCAAGTAACATTAACATAATTATTTTTTCGGTACTGAAATATTTCATTAATTTTAAAACTGTTAGGGCATATCTCCAAAAATGTTCACGTTCAGAGTTTCTTGTTACAGGCCACTTCAGAGGTTTTACTTGTGGTTTTGACATCCTGGTCACATTAAAACTGTCAAATAGTTTGTCGAGAAATAGAATTAAGTCGGCAGTATCTTCGGCATCAGGTGATAATCCGTGAACATCTTGAACGTCTAAAAAATTAAAAATAACAGAAAGAAAATTATTGTTATCAATTACTATTCAAAGAAATAGTTAATTAATTTAATTGTAATCAACAGAACGACATAAAATTCAGGACCTTCTGAAAGAGTTTCCATTTTTTTTTTTTTGAGAACAAATATTAAATATTTCCTACAAAACAATATATATTTATTTACCCCATCTCACTACTCGCTTCATTAATGCACCAACAGTATGACTGAAAACTTGTGTGCAATTTCTAACCTTCATTTTGTTAATTTTTTCTTTGACAACGTGGGCATCAGTCAGTTTACTACAGATTCTTAGTGTTGGCATTGATGTGTCTAAATGGTAAAACTGTTCAATGTGGGACCATTTTGCTATTTTTTCAGTATTATCCAAAGTAAAATGAAGATTTTTGTTGAGAAGGTTATTACGAATCCCTTTCATTAAATGAGGCATATCAAATAATGGAACAACCTCCTCGCCTCCAACTAAAAATCCAAAATGGGGATTTTCCTTGTTTTCTTTAATGAAAATTTCATTGGTGTCCTTTAAAAGTTGATTAATAGCACTCTGGTTTGCAGATCCTTGATCGCAAACCGTTGCACATGCAGACCTATTTTCTGACATTCAGAAATAAGTGAAGTTATTAAAATTTTTAGATTAGCAGCTTTGATCGGACCACTGCTGAAAGTGAAACAGATTGGCTGCTTCCATTGCCTATAAAGACCCTAAAAAAATATATATATACAGTATGTTCATTGTTAGAGTGAATAATACAAAAACAATTTTTTTCTACATTTTACGAAAAACAGTAATAAAAATAACATTTTCAGTTATTCCAATTTTACACTCTATTTACTGTAACCGTGGACATAATATTATGCAAATAATCAAACAGTGTCAATTTTGCCCCAAATGGAAATTCTTTTGTAACTTGTAATTCAGAATAACTTTTCTAGTGACACTTTTCCAAAAGAGTAAAATTAAGGACACCTTGTACAGGAAATTATAATTTTCTTCATGATAGCTACATTTTAAATACAAGAAAATCTTTTATCAAGAGGATTTTTTCAAAATGTAAAGTAAAAAGTTTTTCCTCCTATTCACTCTAACCGACATACATAAGATAAAATTAAATAAGCCTTTGTTTTTACCTTTAAAAGAAATACATTAGCATAATCTGCTATGACTGGACTTTTTCATTGCCAAAATCTTGAAATCCAATGATTGAATCATCGCCTCTGTGGTAGTATACACTTGGATCAATAAACATTTCATCGAACATTAAAATGCATATTTTTTCTTGATGTTTTTTAATCCTCGATACACTTCTTTGAAGAAATATGTGGAACAGAATATGTGGGTTGAGTCCTGGTTGCAAGGGAGCATTTTTTAATAATTCTAATAAAGTTTTGGTAGAAGGAAGGACAAAAATTTTACTCAGTAAACGATACGCTTTAAATTCCTTACCACTCGATTTAAATAGTTTAGAGCCAGTACTTTTTTTTTAATGTATATCTCCTGGGCGAAGGTTTCGAAAGTCGATTTCTCACTTGCGAAATTACAAACGTGTGTATGGGATTATTAACATATTCCAACAAATTTTACTGTGGACTGTCAATAATTTTTTTGCAGTTATTGTATCTAGCATGATAAGTATTTATTCTTTTTGCATTGCTCCCATTTTCCGGCTCCACATTTTTAATTTCTTTTAAAATGTTTTGGCTTTTGGAGTTAAATCTATTGATCTCGTTACATTCACCTGCAAAAGTTTCCTTTTTCTTTGAACATCTTAAACAACAGTAGATATTAAAAAGTAATAATATGACTATTTAAAACAAAATGAGTAAACGCAAAATTGGAAAGAATGATAGAAAACACAAAAGATTGTTAGATTTATATTATTTAGTAATTATTATGTCTTCAAGTTAAACTAACCTTTGCTAGTTGTCTTGATTTAACTTGCAGACTTTGTTGCGTATGTACACGTAGTGGTTTGTCCTGGGGTTTGTCTGAAACAGAATAGTTTTGGAAAGTTGTTATTTTGGACTGATTTTGAAATTTTGACATCTGATTTTCCTGAATAGCAAATGTAGTTTTGAGTTATTTTTTTAGTTTAATTCCTTTTTCAGTTATCTTATAATTATTATTAAAATAATTTATGTTTTTATTACCATGAAAATGCAAGTGATAAATTTTGTGTTCGAGACAAGAAAAATGCTTTTATTATAATGTAACTCATTCCTGAAATTATATGTTACAGGCAATTCAAACATTTAAGAAATAATTTGTGAAAATTTCTCAAAATATGATGATATTTGTTTTCTAATTATTAATGAAACTTCCCTATGGGCTAAAATTTTTATACCTCTAGTTTCCTCTAGTTTTTCCTGCTCACTGGTTGTCTCGATAAAGAGTCTCTTTACTACTTTCGTCTTGCTTTCTCCTAAAGATTCTAATGTAGGGTCTACTCTCCGGTGTGTCATTTTTCTTCAAATGTTTCACTTCCTTGCTGTAGAAGAAATTGTTGTCTAAATTCTTGCGTTTCTGTTTCAACAATTTCAAATTGACTTGTTGAGGGACCAGAAATTGATTGCGAAACAGTGGTTTCTATATTCTCCCCAGTAAAACCTAGTAAAAATATAAATTTTAATATGGAAACGATTCTAATATACCTTAGTCGAAGATTCCTCAAGGTGAATTTATATTTTATATGTTGGATATGTATTGCAAATATTTTCTTGTATAAGCAAATACTTTTTAACAATCATAGGTTATTAAATCATAGGAAATCTTACCTCTCACTGTGTTTATTTAAAAGAGTTCAAGTATGGGTAATTAAATTATTTTAAATACTTTATGAATATTTCTATGTTACTTACCAGGGATGTTCAGTGATGGGACAGCATCTACTTTTAAACCTCGTTTTGTTCCAATTACAAGACAATCATCAGAAAAATGTGCCTCACATACAAAATATTTATTATAAATGTCATTTACACTCATATTTAAATAATTTGGTGGCTTTATGCGTTCTAACCAAATATTAAATATAGGCATATTATTTTTCGGGAAACGATGCAATTTTACGTATCTATTAGAACAATTAATTATACAACATTTATTTTTTAGCACGTAACAATCCTTCCATGATTATTGCGGTTTCTAATTCGATAAACAATTAATACCAAATCAGAAACAGATATTTTTCAAATAGTTAATTTCAACCGCTCGCTAAAGTTCAAATAATTAAGAAACAAATTTTACCACAAATCACATAACAAAGACACCCTTTTTAATCTATCATTAAATCACAACGTATTAATTTGAGCACGTACTGTAAACCATAAATGATTAATATAAATGACAAAAATGTATTGTACCTTTCTTCTATCATTTTTTCTGATTGAGGAAATATAAAATAATTGAATGAGAAACAGTGCCATCTGTTATTTAAAGGCAGTGTTCATCTCATACAAGTTTGAAATTTAGAAACGAATTCTTCTTCAAACTATCATCAGCGCCCTCAAACGGATGAGGGCAAAAGTTTCCACGGTTAGTACACGCTCCATAAAGGCGTGAGTTCTATTTATATTAATCATTTTTCTATGGCTGTTAGTGTTTACCCTCTGTTTACTGGGTTCTTCGCGAAACGCAAATTTTTCCTATGTTGATAATAGAGAGTTATTGGAAATGCCGGCTTCAGAGAACAATGTAGTGTCCACCAGTTTAATAAAATAAATATTTTATAAAGTTGGTTTTATTATTGCTGGCTTTTCGTTTAGTTTATATTACTATTAATGGATTATTTGCAATCTGTAGAAGTCATTAAATAAAACAATATAATACATTAAATATTTATTATTTATATTTTAGTACACCATCAGAGAAATAGGTACACCATATACAACACATTGCGACTACAAATATGATATAAACAATATAACAATGTTAAGTCATCGAGTGAGCTTAAGAAACATAGGTGCAAAACAGCCAGCTGAAATGGGATATGGTTTGGCACAACACTGTTTGAAGCAGATGTAACAAAATATCATATTTCTGGAGTAACTTAACCAGAAATAATTATATAGTATAGTAGAAATATGTGAACTTAAAATGTATATCGATTTAAAAATACGAAAATTTATGGTTTAAGTGTTGGAAATAACATATTTATTATAATTAGTTATGAGTAACACAATTAAATATTGCGTTGTTATTAATAGTGCAAAATGTATAACCTACTTCAAGAGAAATACTAATGGATAATTTTCAACAGTTTCTACCACTATTATATCCTGTAAGGATCAAATTTTCCACTGAATTGATAAACCAAATATTTTAAAAATTCTTATCCCATGACGCAAGGCTGGAGAAAGAACAAAAATAACCCTGCTTATACAGTTCTACTATACCATATAGCGAGATTAATGCAAGCTGTAATTAAACTAAAGCCTATTTGAAAACTAAATGCTCGGGTGATGGTTTAAACCGTATCTCTGATAATCTTCCGGATTTTTAACAGCTTAGTGCTAACACAGACCTGTGATATAGAGATCTAAACATTTACTAATTATAGCGGGTTAATTTCCTTTTACTTACTACTCTAAGCTGACATTAATAAATATCTAAAACATTACATAATTATTTTCAACAATATATACATTTCTCTGAAATGTATCTGAATGTTTTTACTAAATAGCTCTCAATATGGCAGATCTTAAAAAGTTAAAACACAAAAAACACGCACACCTCATAAATACCTTTACATCCAAAAAAATTCATACTTTTTAATGTGCCACACACATAACAGTAACATTCGCTCAATATGAACAATGCATTTAAAGAAGTCTAAGTAGAAAACAAAAATCTAAGGACCTCTTCAAAAACACCTATAAATTATTACATAAACTATATATTATAAATAAACGTACAATACACACATTAAAAATGAATAAATAAAATCTTTGGTAACTGTAAACAACCTATATAAGCTTTATTTTTAATGAAGTAATGCACACTTCCCTAATTTCATTATGATAAATTTAATTTATCTCTTCATGAATTGTAATTTCCCACAATATCACAATAATGTAACTAGAAAGCAACATATTGTAGGCTTATACAGAGACATGTTCTACTAATTAATGAACGAGGTGGAAACCGGTTACGTGTTATTTCTAAAGTTAAAACATTTGAAAACTTTGCATGCTTGTTACCATGTTCATTCATCAGCTTTTTGGTATTTTTAATATACAAAAAAAAAAATGTTTCAAATGACGAAAAAAAAATATATTAAAAAGAAATTAACAAATACTTTGTGTAATGTAGATATATCTCTGAATAAGTAACGTTTCTCTTAATGTTCAATAGAAAACACATACACGTAAACAAATTAATTTAGAAAAAGGCAAAAAGTAGTATAAATATACAATTTTACAGAAAACATATGCAACAACAGAATTTTAAATTATCTGATTCGTAGGACTCGTGTGTACATCTTAAAAATATAAAATTAATTATGACTGACCTGCAACCACTTCTTCAATATATACATAGGCCTTCATGACTAGAGTAACGGGTGATTTCATTAATCTACTTTTTTTTATCTATATTTGGAGAAATCACAGTAACCTAAAATATGCCAAGTTCCACATGTGCCTTTATCTATAAATCTTAAATACCTAAAGCGTTTAGGTTTAATCTACGTTAACATTCATTTAAAATGTGCAAATGGCAATCACGGAACTGGCTACATTCAGTTAAAGAATTAAAAGTATACAACATATCCAAAATTACTGTAGGGCTGGCTAAAACTATCTAGAACTTTGCATAGAGGAAATATAAATACTAAGCTATTATGTTTAAGAAAATAATTATACTACCAAATCCGACCGCGTGATTACTACATTCACTTGTTTTTTAGGCCTTTTTCGAGCCATTCTCACGACGAGGGGTTGTTATTTTGTCGTCCCAGACCCACACAGATCCTTTCTTGACAGCATTATAGCTTTAAATATTAATATGAACATTTTAAATGTTTTTGCATATGGAAACACCCAAAAAAAGCACAATTTTGACAAATGCCTCAGTGTGCCGGCCAACAAATTCTAACCCCTAAAAGGAGGCTTTGTGAGTGTTCGGAGATAGTACATAGTAGGTATCACTTTTACAGACAGCGTATGCATGTCATTTTTTTCATGTCAAAATATATCTTGTTATTACTCGCCACTGCCGTTGTGTCTCTGGATACATGCGAGTATACTTTGCAGGGGCGCTCAGGCGGTGGCGTACTGAGCAACCGCTCGGGCGCCACAATTGTAGCGGCATCTCTGCCGTAGACCGGAACCCGACAACTGCGCAATATGCGGAGTTGCAGCATCTACAACGCCGATCCATTTGCGTTCTCTTGTATTTATTAGTATGTAAGTAATATGTGTCAATTCAGGGTGTGTTCAGGAAATCCAAATACTTACATAAAATTTGTAAATCGGGGTTTTATGGACGAGAAATTCAAATATATTTCTAATTTTGACGTCACTAGTAGATGGCGCCACTTATCGCACATCATGTTTCTTTTAAATGACATAACTTTTTGCTTCTTAGTGTATCCATCTGAATATTGTAACAATCGATTCTCCTACCTGTTATATCTGAAAAGGTATACCTTATTAGCCGTTAGAAGTAACAGTTTTCGAAATAATCTTATTTGAAATATTCAGTGCACCGATTGAAAACTGTTATCGTTTCAGTTAAAGTGCCTTTTCTACTGAAAATACAGCAAAATGTTACTTGAAAAAGTTGTTCAGAACGGTAAATTATGGAGATGTGCAAAATTTTAAAAAAATCGGCCTGCTTTGATAAAATCTTTGTGCTTTGTTGAAAAATGGTTTCATCAAACCTCGTCCATCTTCTTGAAATTTTGCACGTGTCCATAATTTACGACTCTGAATAACTTTTTCAAGTAACATTTTGCTGTATTTTCAGCAGAAAAGGCACTTTACCTGAAACCAAAACAGTTTTTACTCGGTGCACTGAGCATTTCAAATAGGATTATTTCAAAAATGGTTACTCCTACCGACTTCAGCAAAGTATACCTTTTTCAAATAAAACAGGTAGGACAATCGATTGTTTCTATAGTCAGATGGATACACTACTTTGCACTGATGCAAAAAAGTTCTGCCATTTAGAGAAACATGGTGTGTGCCACAAGTGGCGCCATCTACTAGTGACGTCAAAATTGGAAACATATTTGGATTTCTTAAGAATTTACGTGGTTATTTACAAATATCGAAAATAAATTTTTAAATTTAACACCCTGTAACTCCGTTAATAATCAGTTTTGAATAAAATGTTATAGAAAGAGATAGCATTTATTTTCGGTCTAGAATTATCCCCTGAATGTTTTTCTCATCATTTCCGGACACCCTGTATTGTTTATTATTTATTACAGTGTCGTCACGAAATTTGTAATAACTGAAATTGACCCAAGATATATCAAAATATCTTATATATAAAAAAACTTTTATCTTAATTACATAGAAGAGAGGCGGCAAAATATAATCTCGCCCAGGGCGTCAAAATAGCTAGAGCGGCCCCTGATACTTTGTCCTTATCAAATTGGTAGTTCTTTATCTAGTTGCTGGCTACAGTTGAAAGTAACATATTACATTTATAAAGCGCCTTCTAGAGGTTAGAATTCGTTGACTTAATAAACCCAAGGTCGGTGATTAAATTCCCATACAGGTCAACCTTTTTTATTTATTTATTTTTTTAATGTTTATTGAATTTTTTTAATACAAATTTTATATTTATACCTTTTACCTTTATAACACTCATTTTACATAGTGCTTTGCAAAATAAGACCAGACTACAACTGAAAATTTACTTTTTGATATTTCAATAAATGAATATCAAAAAGTAAACTTTTAATTGCAACTTGGTCTGGTTTTGCAAATTGTATAATAGTGTCATAAAGGCATATGTTTGATGCACATAAAATTTTTAACCAAGATTCAATATTAAATAAAAATAAAAAAAATGTACCCATCTGGGAATCAAACTGCCGACCTTGGATTTACTAAGCGGGCATGCTACACACCAAGCCACTGAAGCATTTGTCAAGATCGCGCTTATTTGGGTGTTTCCACATGCAGTTCTCCAAAAACATTTAAAATGTTTATATTAACATTTAAAGCTATAAGGCAAAATAAAGTTACAGTCCTTTTTCATCAATCAAACGTATCACCTGACGATTGTCGGGACGAAAAAATTATTATGCTTGCGGCCATATTTTTATAAGCAACCCGATAGGAATGCACTCCTCTAGCAATAATCGTCTATTAAAATGGCAATTTAATTAAAAAACAGATGGACGTAGTAATCACAGAGATTATAAATACACTAGATAATCACCGTAAATGTAGTTACTGGACGCGGTAAAAATAGTTTCATAAGTTCCATGTAGAGGTCGGTGGCATGCCGAATTCAGAAATTTATATAATTCTTTAAACCAGACTTGTAGTGCGGTCAAGCGGGACCTTCGCCTGAGATGGCAGGGCACTACCCAGAGATTATAAATACACAATATCTGGTGCAAGTAGAAAAGGGTTGTCCGGGAAATCCGAATAGGCCCGCAATCGCTGGCAGATCTAACAACAAAAAACCGAATGAGATACACCAGCGCTAGGAGAGCATTGGTGGCCTGCATCCACACTAATCAATTTCTGCATCCATTTTTACCGCGTCCAGTAACTACATGGATGGTGATTATCTAGTGTATTTATAATCTCTGGTAATCTTGTGATCAGATCCTGGACTATTAATTACGGCAGATCTTTATCGTGTAAATGAAAAATAAATGCTTATTAAAGCCCTACGACTTTCTTAGAAAATTAGAATCATTAAAACTATTAAAGTATAAAATGAAATACTACTTATTAGTACCCTAGAGCCAAACTGTATTAGGCCACAAAAATGATTTAAACTCTAAATTGCAGAAATTGTGCTAAAAAACATGCTAAAATGGAACAAAAATAATAACGGAACACATTCTTCCAAAAATACTAAATTTTGGCCTTAATATAATTCGGCTCTGAGGTACAGTCATAAAATAGAAGGAAATAGTCAACTGAACATTTAAAAAAAAAAACAATAATCCAGCCCTCAATTAAATTTACAAAGTTCAACAAAAGATTTATATTTTCAATTTAGTCAAACCGTTTTAATTTATAAGCATACAAACAACAATAATAATTATGGTAATGAATCCCGTTATTTATGCTACTTATCAATAAATAAGTAACTGAGAAATGCTTCCGTCAAAATAAATCATCTCTCACGGAATTACACCTAATATAAATAAACTCTGTATATAATATATAACATTATTCTTGAGTAATGACGTTTCTCTTTTTTTTTACAAAAATTAAAGCTTCAAGCTTGTGCTTACCCGAGTCAATTTGAACTTAGAAATAAGATAAACTGCAAACTGATTCTGTTAATTTTTAAAACTTTCGAAGTTTCTCATGAGGATATTCCAGGGGCAATTTTTTTATTCGGCTATGAATCTTGATGGATTGTAGTCTCTATTGATAATTGTGAAACCTCGGAACTCGTCCTGGTTGATTGATTGCAGCACTTCATTACTTACAGGTGTTAATACTGGCTCCTCTCTGGTAAACTCAGCATCAAAGTTTGCTACGTCCTTTCTGCTTTTCTGCAAGATCAGTCATTAATTTAGTTTCATCAATAATCCATTTCAATAAGTTAAAACCAAAAATGGTTACATAAACAATTTTTTTATTGAATTGGGTATTTGCTTATTAACAATAAAATGATAGCAAATACATTAATTTCCAGTACAAATTAAGTCAAAAAACAATTAAAATTATTTTTTGTCCAACTGACAGAAAAAGAGGTTTTTTTTTAATCGCTATAGATACGCAAAATTAACAATTTTTTAATGGCTCTGAACAAAAGCACTTTTCACATTGACACTCCCTTCAGATAAAAACGTATTGAAAAATAAAGAACGTACAGTGACAAATACTTGGGACAGATGGACATAAAATATTATTTATATTTCAGCACAAAATCAGTGTTTTATGGAGTTGTCCAATGATTTTATGTCTATAAACACGAATTCCAGGAAACAACTACTCTGCGGGCTAATGCCCCGACCAGCATTGAATTACACCTGGAAAACCTATAGCAACAGCTAGAGTCATTAGTCAGGCGCCCACCAGACATATACGGTTTCGAGCTTATTAGCTCTCATCAGTTGGCCAGAGGTGAAGTATCTGACGAATAACCCTAACTGTTTTATATCTGTCTAACCCGACAGAAGGGACCATGAGTGCAGCGGTGTAGAACTAACTACATCTATCGGCCGTTCGCTACTCCATGCGGACTGAAAATGTCGCGAGCGCGGCGTTCTACATGCAGTAGACACCATTGAAAGCTGTCGACCTTTATCGCGATCGGCGAAAGCGATATTTTGCAAACACGGAATCGGAATCATTTCTCGCCGATTGCGATAAAGGTCGACAGCTTTCAATGGTGTCTACTGCATGTAGAACGCCGCGCTGCGACATTTTCAGTCCGGCATGGAGTAGCGAACGGCCGATAGATGTAGTTAGTTCTACACCGCGTACTCATGGTCCCTTCTGTCGGGTTAGACAGACGAAAGCAGCTAGGATTATTCGTCAGATACCTCACCTATGGCATACTGATGAGAGCTAATAAGCTCGACACCGGTATATGTCTGGTGGGCGTCTGACGAATGACTCTAGCTGTTGCTATAGGTTTTCCAGGTGTAATTCAATGCTGGTCGGGGCATTAGCCCGCAGAGTAGTTGTTTCCTGGAATTCCGTGTTTGCAAAATATCGTTTCTCGCCGATCGCGATAAAGGTCGACAGCTTTCAATGGTGTCTACTGCATGTAGAACGCTTCGTACCTGCGACATTTTCAGTCCGGCATGGAGTAGCGAACGGCCGATAGATGTAGTTAGTTCTACACCGCGTACTCATTTTTGTCTTGTCCAAAAATTCACATTCTCACGCGCCATTAAAAAAAAACAGATTTTTTGCACTTAATATTAAAAAAACTATTTTTTAAGCAAATATTCTACCAACATATATTTAAATAAAAAAAATTATTTTATATTTGTACAATCGTAAATGTCATGTCAAGCCCTGGCTCATTTTAGAACTAAAAGTTAAAATACTGTTTGGAAGTCAAAACATTGTGTCATAGGTAACTAAATTTTCTGCTACTTACAATTCTAGGCCTGAATGGTGGTTTCACTCGCCGCTGCTCCAAAGCCGCCCAATCCATCTCCTTGAAGAAGGGATGCAACTGAATGGCAGCTTCCGTTCCATGGGCAGCTACACAACCTAACCGCCTACTGGGATTTTTTGTCATAAAGCCTTTTAATATGCTCACGGCATCTTTACTCAGCCATACAGGATATAATACATCGTCATGCAATATGGATTCAAATAAATCCTCCTCGTTGTCTGCCTCGAAAGGAGGCTGACCCGCCATCATTTCATACATTAGTACGCCTAAGGCCCACCAATCCACGCTTGCACCGTATTCCAGTTCCTAAAATGAAAATTTTAAATGTAGATGTATCTTAATAACGACTGAATAGCGGAACTTGTTACTTGCAAAATTTCCGGCGCAATGTAATCCGGTGTGCCGCAAAATGTAGAAGTGGTAATACCATCTAGAATTCCCTCCTTACACATACCGAAATCGGCGAGTTTGCAATGGCCCTCGGCATCCAACAATATGTTGTCTAATTTAAGATCCCTATATATTACTCCGTGCCTGTGCAAAAACTGCAAAGCTAATGTAACTTCTGCCGCGTAGAATCTAGCTCGAGGTTCGTCGAATTTCTTGGCACGTTGAATTTGGAACATCAAGTCGCCGCCATTCACGTACTCCATCACAAAATATAATCTGTCCCTAGTCTGAAAACAAGAATGTAGAGCAGTTAAGAATGGGTGGTTGGCAGCTAGTGCTAAAATGCGTTTTTCTGTCATGGTGCAGTCTACGTCATCGTCTTGAATGATAACGTCCTTCTTCAGAACTTTCACGGCATAAACTTCATCAGTGTTCTTCTTCTCGGCCAGCATGACTTTACCAAAACTTCCCTTTCCGAGCACTTTTATGAAATTGAAATCATTCAGTCCGATAGTATTTTTACTAATGGCCCCATCTCCACCTAAAAATTAAAGTTGGTAGAACTTAATAATAATAAAAAGTACTTAAACAACATATTATTCTTTAATTATTACTATTTTAAGGGTTATACTCTGTTCTCACACAATATTTTGGCAAAGAGTTAACATAACAATAACACCAGAGCAATAAGGAATGCCATTTTGTTCCCAAATACGATGGCATGGCATGGACTCCATCACATTGCAGAAACTTAGAGAATAATATCTCACAACAAATACCCAGGGTAAAGAAAATCTTTTTAAAACACTGTCTCGAGGGAAATTAGATGAACTGTCCCCCAATTTTAACAGTTGTCATTTTTAATGGTAGTATAACCTCAAATTTCATAAATAGGTAGGCTGTTTATTTACGTCCATATTTGCGCCAAAAGTTAGACCCAGTATTGTACCTGTCTAAAAATCGCGTAACTTTGGCCTCTAGTTCCTTGCATTTCCCATTGTATATTTAGTATTTATTTTCAAAAACAGTAGTTTTCAGTGCTACGGATTAGTTAACATATCATAAAGTAAGTATTATACATAGTAGTGAATAGGAGTATGCCTTTTATTTAAATTGGTGCAACAGATGCGTAAATTTTGCGCGTAACCTCCGCTAGTCTGACTAACGTTACGCCTTGTTGATGAATCCGTATGTAAATGTTTATAGAAATAATTTTATTAATTAGTTCGGTAAATTCAGGCAGTTATTGTTGCAATCAGTGGTCTTGTTCCTACAACAATATAATACCAAAAATTGTGTTCCAGCAACATTGAACCTAAGGTTACTGCAAAGCCTAAATCATTGTTAGTATTTAAAACAAAGTTGTGGATATCAAAAACAGGGTGATTTTAAAAGTAGTGTATTTAACTGATGACAGTAATCAATACAAAATCATTTTACAAAATATTACCCTAATAAATGTATTGTAATAATCGAGATAACTGAGTTTAAAGTTATTCCAAATTTTGAAACCGACCGTAATAAAACCCTAACTGAACGGCTGTTTCATAAATGTTAGCCGATGGTGTGCAGTCGTGTTGAATGTTATGCTTCCTTTGGGTAACCTTACTAACCTTAAACTTCCATTCCAACCGAACCAACATATACGTGATAGAAATGAATTGTTGACACTTTGTAGTGTGTACGTTGTATCATTTTGTGTTAAATGTAATTTGCCGACAGTAATGTAACAATCGCCCAAGTGTATTAATAGTAATGACCTGTGGATGTTATTCGTATAAGCAGTTTAATCAAAATTGGCGAGCATTGCTGGATGAAATACACAGAAATTTCCTTATAGATTTCATCCCTCTGCATGACGATTTGTTTATTTACTCAACAAACCTGGGATACAGGTAAACTGCAAAACGCAGATATAATTTTGAACATGTACTATACGTGTACATAATTTAAAAATGCGAGAATAGGTGAGATATGTATGAATTTTTATATTAGCATTTTACATTAAAATTACTACCCCACTTTCGAAATCACCCTGTATTTATGTGTACCGATTCAGAAACAAAATCAAATATTCTATGTATATTCGTATGTCTGACTTTTTTAATGTTTGCTGATAAGTTCTTGGCAGAAGGTTTGCGTTTTGAGGTTATAATTTCCTAATTTTGAATTATGTTAAAAACAAATATGCAAAAATTAACGGACGGAGGGCACTTTGAACATCTTCTGTAACTTTGTGTTTTGTTTGTTAAAAGCTTTCTTTGTCGGTTTATTCCTAATAAAATAAAATGTTTGAAAAACGAATAGTGGTCCATATCTCTGCAACCGTTACTTTGCGGACCCATGTTTATTAAGACTTTTCTGCTTATAATGGTTCATACTATTACCTCCTAAAATATTTTACACTTTTTTTAACACCCTGTATAATAAGGAGCATGCAATAAAGCCTGACAATGTAAATCAATAATAAATCAAACTAACCATTATTTTGCAGTTTTTCCTCTAACATTTTTGACAGATCCTCTCCTGTAGTTTCTCCTCCAGCATTTGAATTCTCAGAAGATCCCTCAGCCTGTCCTCCATTTCCCCCGGAACCAGACAGCAGCTTACTTCTTCTTGGGGTCTGTTTGTCAGGTGATACACCTAAAAAAAAAGAATTGTCACAATCTGACCTTCCTTTATGTTATAAAGTAATTCACCTATTGCAGTAAGAATTTCAGCCATTTGCTTAGTATTGATGCCGCAGTTATTCGCGACATTTTTCTGGCAACGTTTATGTATATTCAAAGAACAAACTTCACACTGCAAGCCCTGCCTTATCAGTCCATATAACAGTGATCCACAATGATCACAAAACGTAAAACGTTTGTAGTTGTGCACTACAAATCGATGTGGTATGTTTACATTAAAGCCAGTATTCTGGTGTTGAGTTGTCTGGAATAGTTATATTACTTGTTACATTTTGTTTCACATTTAAGATATAAGATATTTAGGATTTTCAGAAATTTATCTACAAAATAATTATTTCCCGTCACACTTTTTCCAAAAACTCAGTATTAATGAAGTCACATTATTAATTTAATAATTAATTTTAACAAATATTATGTCATTTTTTATATTTCAGTTAACTAATTTTTTTCCAAATTGTTAACTAGAATTTTTTTTATGTCCGCTTTTTAAAAAAATTATAAATATTTCATTAAAAATCGTCCCAATATCTCACAAAAAAATCATATTACTCCAAGTCACTACTTCAAAGGAATAATGTATTTAATGTTTAGTGATATTTGGCGACCACGTTGTCTTTCCATTTCAATTTATTTTTAAATTTCACAGTTTCTGTTAGTAAATAAATATCAACAAAACCCTAGGGTAAATACCTACCCATATAATTCCAACAGATAACCAGAGCTCAAACAAAAACGAAGTCAAGTTGGCTCTGAAAATTTGGATGTAGAGCGCTAGCATAGCAACTTAAACCTCATCTGTCACTGCGCTATTTCATCGCTGTCAGTTTCATATACCATTAAATCTTGCGTCCATTTCTAAAGTAGGACTCTATGATAAACACTTTTTGTTCTTGAGAATACACCATTTTAGATGTTTTTAAAATAAAATTATTTAAACTGACAGGGACTATATAGTGCGTTGACCATGAGGTTAAAGTTAGTTGGTACGCTATGTCCTACATCTAAGTCAACTTGACTTCATTTTTATTTGAACATTTGTTATATATTTAACTCTGTTTTCAGAAAAAAAAATAAGATTCTGCATTCATTTTATTAGTAGCCCCACCTTTTTTTTCTTGGTCGTTGTTAGTAGGCTGTTTCTGAAATATGTGCTTTCCTTCAAAAGCGTTATGGAGGATGTGAAAATACACAATTTTTATTAAGCAATCTAGTGTCACGTTCTAAAAAATTTATCAAGAATTATTATTCAAATTAGGCCAACCCTGTATCGCTATTAGTCAACTGTTTACAATGCAACTGGCCATCTTCAGTCTAAGTGTGGTTAGCAGTAAGGACGGGTTGCTTCAAATGTAACTGATTTATGTTGATTTGCTTAAAATGCCTTATTCAAATAAAAAATTTGCAGATACAGTGTGTATATGCACCAAACGCCAACACCATCAATAGCATATTTTTGCTGTAAAATAATTTTCACCTCTACTTAGAAGCAAACTTGTGGAAATAATTTTGAGCGATGTTAGTAGAATTACCTATTATCGATATATGGTAAGTAGTTTTGTCAGAAGCTATTTATTTGTGGCATAATTTTAGTTTTTCTTTTGTTTTATTGGGTTTTTGCGACACTTCTGAAAAAATAATAGAGATTAATTAAATAAGCCCTTGCGCCAAACGGAACAGTCAAGGGTTATTTGTGAAACTAAGTTTGCCTAACCAAAAAATCTCACACTGAAAAAAGCAGATAAGTAAAAAATAACAAAAATCACATCACTATCGCGCACTTCCGTATTATTGACGTTTCGAAAAACTCTGTTTTCGTTCTCAAAATCGTAGTAAAAATATTAAACGTACGTCAAATTTTAAACTGTCAAACTTAGCTTATTTAATTAATCTTTATTATTTTTTCAGAAGTGTGGCAAAAGCCCAATAAAACTAAAGAAAAAGGTAAGTAGTTTATTTCATTTTTTAATTAATTTCAGTCACAGCAGTATATCAATACTTTCTAACCTAAAATACTGGAGACATTCTTGACATTGCCATGTGTACAATACACAACAGAGCCGGCTTGCTTAATGAAAATTGGTTATTTTTCATCCTCTATTATCCTTTCCCAGCAAGCACTTATTTAAGGAACACTCTGTATAAGAAGTAGACATCATCAAAATATATCCAATATTTAAAAAATCTCCAAAAGAACAATTCTATTATAATCGTTAGTAGAAACTAAGACTCACCTCATCCTGCATACCAGGACATTTTGTTACGACTATATGGTGACACCTCTTGTGTACCACACACGCACAAACTGTAATAAATTTTAGTTAAAATAGAAGAAGCTGCAATCATGATATAATTTTAACCTAACATCTAGCACCGATTAAATAATGAGTAAGATAAGAAAATCCTTCACAGCATATTAAAAGAAGCATTTTTATGTACACTATTTACACATTAAGAAGCATTTTCAAACCTTATTTATGAGCAATATATTTAAAAATGTAAAAAAAGAAAAATTAAAGTAACTTACAAAAAAACTAAAAAGCTATAGACAGCCATGCCAGTGGTGCTGCAAATTAAAAATATAAATATCAATTAGGTCAGTCCAAAACCCTGTACATGCAGTGAATAAAAAACCATAACCACATTTATCTGATGAGTATAATATAAAGAGCATCAAAATAAGTTTCTCATTTTACCAAAACTAAAAAATCCATGTTATATATTATCCTTGTTTATACAGTACAAACCGAATCTTTGAAGAATGCAGATTACCAAAGCATTACATTAATTTGTATATACATATTACATAATGATATATTGCAATAAATAAACATATTAAAATACTAATCTTTATGTTTTTATTAATATAAAACAAAAATATACAGTTTTTATAGTTAAATTTTTGATATTTTTGTCTGATATTTTCTCCGACTTTCCCATATTGTTCATTCTCTGATTAAGATAACTATAAGTAGTTCATCTAAAAATTATAAAAAGTTAAATAAACTATGCAAAGTAGAGTAGTTCCATCTAGTTGACTCTTGTCTAGAGCCATTGCAGGGCATGTGCAGCTTATCTCCTCTCTAACTGCAACGTCTGCATAGATATCACTCCGTCTTGTCAAACTGACAATAAATATGTGTACAAACAACTAACGTGTTGGTGTGCCAAGTTTCAACTATGTAGCTCTTACTACTCAGAAAATAGATCTAAAAATTTGATTTTTTTTGTTCAAACTTTAACACCCTGTATCTGTAAAACAAAGCCGTTGCTGACCCATGTTTATATGAACTTTTTGTCTTAAAATCCATCATAGATTAACCCCTTAAAGTATGAAACGTTTTGCAGTTTTGTTACAGAATACTTTAAATTTATTAACAAATTTGTCCCTTTTAATTAATTTAATCAAATTACAGGTGACAATTTAAAAACAGATAATATAGTGTTATAACTGGATAAAAAATTATATATACATTTTGATAACCACGCAAATAACTATAAAAATTCAATGATTTTCAAAGAGAAATCTTATTTTGACATATTTAGAAAAACGAATATAGTACAAGCTAAGCTGGTAAAATTTACATTGAAACATTGATCATGCTTGAGACAAAATCATACCTTGACATTGATAGCCTTGCTTGCCCAAACCCCTGAAAACAAAACCACCGTTATGAAGTTAGTGCCATCTAATGTGCATTTGTTTTATAAAAAAAAATCAAAAAAGGTACTAATACTCGCCATCTACAACTAGGTACTTTCTTCATTTATATAAAAATTTACAAGTCGGGTAAAAGTTTATAGAAAAATTAAAAGCTCATATAATTAAAAGCGCACATACTAAAAAGGTGGTTTAAGAACAATAATTACTGTTATGCGAAGAGAATAAAATTAAGCCGTTATCAGTTATGCCTGCTTCTTTAATTAAAAAATGAAGATTAAGCTGTTAAAGACTACTCCTATAAAAGAGATATTATTATTATTTAATAATTATTAGATTTGTTGATTGTTATCATTATTTAAAGATTGTTAGACTCGATTATGGACTAGTGTAACAACTACTTATGGATGACAATTTTTCATAGAGCATAAAACAAACATTAAAATCACTGTGTTTAAGGTGAAGAAGTAATATGTTATCCTTTAAATTTAAGGCTGACCTAAGACAATTTTAATATTGTAATTCAGTCAGTAATAATTAACTACTACTACTAATTAGGAGTATTTTTCCTTCAATAATAATAGATTTTTTTCAATAATTTGTACTGCCCTGCCCGTTTGCAAGCACACAAATTATAACTTTGTCAATACAATCTTTGAATGACTGTATCACCTTTGCCGAACATGTCTCAATGAGCGAGGTGGATGTTGAAGTCCTGATCAATGTAGACGTCGATGAGAGGGCGAACGTACCAGAAAAACCTCATGTTAGTGTTATTGACAGTTTTGTTAACAAATCTCCCTTTTTATTAAAATACCTGATACTAGATAGTGAATATAGAAGTGATAGCAGTGAGGATAGTAACGATATGACGTCAAATCGCTGGTTTCATGCGCTTCCCATAAATCAGAAAAGGCAATGCTTAGGTGAATACCATCATCTATTTAAATAGCTAAAAGAACATACAGATATCTAGGTTTTATGCATATAAGATAATAAAATTTGGGACACGTGGTATTAAATGGGATGAGGTAAGCTCCATTTTCAATCAAAAGTATTATCTTTGGGATTTGACAGAAAACTCATTACAAGGGTTTGTGATTTTTTCTTTCAAAGGATTATATCTCACAAAGGTGTTTTGTAAACCTTATTTTTTAAAACCCCCCTATAAAAAATAATCAGTGACTTTCCTGGTCATTGAATAGGTCCATTAATCCCAATTCATTTTTCTAGGAAAGTGTTATCTAAATATTGCTGCACAATCCTGGCCTTGGAGATCCGTTGTGCTGAAACCATAGGTTTCTCCTTAGCTGCAAAGGCACATTCTTCAGAAATGCAGGAAGTTCTTCTTGTGGTAACTCACGCTGTTCAATGTCACGTTCATAAAAATAAGGCCCAATACCAACCGATGATGCCGCACCAAACATTTACTCCAAAATGGTCTTGGTTTAGGACTGGATTTACAATGTGGGGATTTTCTGATCAACAGTTTCTACATTTACTACAATTTGAGCTATAGAATTAAGTCTGTTTTCAATGTGACGCTCAGGCAAATACTCCAAGTTGTGAATTTTGTAGTCATAATACCCATTGGTTTTTAAATTCGTTGAAGGTTGATTTATTGCCATACCTATAGAATTTTGTGGATTTTGTACTGTAACAGTCTAGCTGTATTAACATTGTTCCTTACGCTTCGGCCAATAATTTGATTCTTCTGAACAGCCGTAAATTAGCAACATATCAACTTTTTCTGAATGAGAAAACATTTTGTAAACACAAAAGTTATACGTTTGACGTTCGTATTGAGTAATGACAAGTATTTTGTGACATTTATGCACTTTAATTAACAAGCATTCAATTATTTTCCAATGATTGATTTTTAGGTGATATTTCTTTTGAGACTTTAAGACGATATTGCTTATAACTTTTTAATGGGTATACAGAAAAAAATTTGGGTATGTTTCTGGAAAAAATGCAATTGATGACGTCATTAGTCATTTCTGTCAAATCCCAAACATATTACTTTCGATTGAAAATAGAGCTTACCTCATCCAATTTAACACCACCTGTCCAAAATTTTTTGTATCCTGACAGTGGGCCCATACTATCAAATTTGAGACACCCTATACAAGAACAAAACTTGAACTTTGCAACTATAACAATTACTATACAAATCCAAATCTTGTAGAAGAAAAACTTGAAATCCCAAATAGTGGGTGCACTAAATACTAAATCAAATAATTTATCCTTCTCAGATTTTTTTTTGCAAAAATTTTAACCGATACAGAAATATTGTAGGGATGTAACGTGTTTGACAGATTGGTACCAACACTTTGTCGTTCACTGTCGATTCGCTTCCGTTTGAGTTGTACCACATGAGTAAGCTGAACCAATTAAGCTTGCATTTACCACGATGTCGAGTGTTCTACTGCGATGAAGCAACAAACTATTTTGTTTGATATGTACATCAATGTAAGTCACATGGTAAGCAGTAAGGGTGAATTGGTAATGGATCTTTGGTATGTCTCATAACAGTGGCGGCTCATGGGTATAAATGAAGGTGAAGCAGAGATTAAACTAGATATACTTACCATGTAATCTGTTCAGATTATATATTTTAGTAATTATTTATATTAGCGGAAATCTCTCCAATTTTAATTAAAAAATTCCGATAGATAGAAAATGGAGTTTCTAGCATAACACTAACAGGGTCATATTGTGGAAACATGATGTTCACACAATAAAACTGTGAAACAATGGCACTACTACCGATGCAATTTAACGAAGGCATTAAACTCGCTGAATTCACACACAAGCTTAGGCTACTGATACTGGAAGCAGGGGAAGCCATAAGCTCGCTGCTTTCACTTTCCGCCAGCAAGCAGAAGTAGCCCGAGATATTTTCAAAATTGTGCGTCGTGCGAAAGCTGAAAATATAGTAATGGCTAGGCAAATTCAAGGTCATATTTGATTCTGCCTCACATGGATAAATATCGTAGGAGGTATAGCGTTAAAATTGGCGGCAAATAAAAAATGACACTTTTTTTTTAATTTGTAAAGCATTTTGTTATAAATCATGTAAAATTATAAATATTTAAAATTTAAACAGGCATTTACAACTATTTGAATTTAAGTAAGTAAATTTTTGCTTCATCTGCTTCACCCGGCGAGCTGCCACAGTCTCATAAGAGTAATGTAGCGACCGCGACCTCGATCTCAACACCCACCTCGTTCATTGAGGCATTTTTGGTATGTCCGTACCCTTAGAAGGCATTTTAGGATCTAAGTTCACAATAACTTTTTCATATTTGTGTATAGAATCACCTGACACAGTATATCAATTTTGTTTAACTCATTGTTAGCATAAACAGCAAAAAGACTAAAATAATAAGTAACTTTCAGCAGCTTTTCTATGTAATCTTGGCTCTTTTAGTTGGTAGTGAAGCACCAGAACATGTACGCAGTTGGAAATAATGTTGAATTGTTATTGCTGGAAATGATTATTCAGATCCCTTATTTTAACATGCACAGTATCACCTACTGATGAGTATCTTTTTAAAGATAAACTTTGTTTCTTAATTTCCCACCGCTCGAGACAAAACTTATTAACAAGATCGTTATCATCCCTTTATGAGTCATAATAACCCATTACATGGTAACAAAACATTTCAACTCCAAAAAACAACACATTTTTCTTAGTTAAGGCAAGTGCAATTAGATAACTAACACAGCAAACAGAAAAAAACAAGTTAGTCACAGGTTTCCCTCTTAACAGATTTCTTGGCCAATAGATAGGTATGTAGCACAGGACTTACCAAATGAAATCTCTGCAATGTGAACAAAAAGTTGGTTGACGCAGGAAAGTTGCCATAAATTTATGATCATTAACTTGATGCACTCTCCTCCTCATAGCACCACGTCTTCTATTAAAGCCTTGACGCTCCTTAAATTCCCTTGGTTTGGCTCCATATTCTATAAATTGTTTTTAAAAGACATGTTTTTTATAACAAAATATTTCTTTTCAAGTACAAATTCTAGTGTGCTTAATTCTATTCCGGACTAAATTGTTGATTATGATACAAAAATTTAATGTTACTATTTTTTATCCAATTTGGTTCATTATTTAAAAAAGTTAGTAGTATTGTGAAGGTTACATGTTTACATTGAACATTTTATTCTAAATAAACAACTACTTTTAACAGTGAACAATTCCCCACTAAATATCCACGAGAGGAACAAATTCAACATAAAATTATTGTTCAAGCAATAAACTAAGCATCAAGTCATTGTCTGCTAAATAGCGTCACCTGCGTACCTAGCACTTGTCTGCCAAATCAGCTAAATTTCAATACAGAATTCCATAATGTGGCAACTCCAGTGTTAGTATTTGCAAATACAAATATCAGGTGGTAAATGTTAGAATTTTACATTTGATATTGATACTGAAAGCTTACCTTTTACTTATATAATTTGATTTATAAAAAAAAGGATTGTCTACTATTTTAAAACTTTAAAGGAGGATTGACGGTGACAGTAGTACTTCCATTCTTTATTATTAACGTGGACAGTATAGAATGAACACATACTTAGTGTGCACCAAATGCAAGTGCATGTAAACACTAGATTTTTAAATTACTATAATGGGTACTAAATACTTTATTAAATACAAGCACGAGTACAAGCATCAAGCTGGTTATGAACAGTGAGTTATATCTTTGTGGTTTATTCGTCTGTAGATATATACCTTACTAAAATAATATAAATATACTCGCGACAAGAATTCAGACGACTTACGTCATACGAACAAATGAATAATTCATTATATTTTCATAAAAATATTAAAGAAACTGCAACTGATAGTAATAAAACTATATAATACACTAAAAGTTTGCATTATATATTGCACTAAATTGCAAAAATGATTGTTTTTAACGCGACCAAATATCGAAAATTACGTTGACAATAAACACAAATGTGTAACGTCAGCCGTGACGTAAGACGTCTGAATTCTTGACGCGAGTATATATATTATATTATTGCTCACCATCCATAATCGGCTTCAATGTCTACTTATCCCCAAATTATAACTTAGAAGAGATCGAAGTAGGTAGGTATCTTTTCTGGTATCATTCTTATACTCCACACAAAGTGCTTCCGTTTAAATATTTTACATTTTTAAATTTAAAAATGATATACAAATATACACCTCAACAGATATTTGACATGTCATAATTTGTAAGATCAAAAACTCATACAACCAACTGACACCCTGTAGTGTGCTAGGGCCATGAAACAAACTAGATAAAGTACAGATGCTGTGTTTTAGCATACAATGATAGAGTAAATAGTTATTGTTAAATCAAAGCTTCTGGACCTCAGAAACATAAAAGCCCACGTCCATTTTCAATGTTACAAAGCTAAAACACTATTGATAAATTTCTTTCCACACATAAAGGCTCAAGTCTCTATTTTTATTATAGAATGTTATCTGTAAAATTATTATTATGATTAAATTCATTAGGATAAAAACAACTGTAATCTGAAGACCACTTTCGTCTAGCCTGTTTATTTTGAAATGTTAATATTGGACTTAGAACTTTCTGCCTGTGAGGTACTGATCTATTTTTTATAATTAATAAGAGCAAACTAATTCTGGAGTCAAATTAGACTGACTAAATACTTTTAAGAACTCAACTAAACAAATTTATTTGAAAAAAAACCTTCTCATAAAAGAATTTACTGCAGCACCCCCCTTCCCCGCCCTTCTCTCTCTAATTTTTGAACATTTAATTACTATTATTTAAAAACTATATACACATACCATTCGATGTTAATTTTAGATCTATTCTTATGTGAAGTCGACCCTTGGGTTCCAGATTGACCTAAAAATAACATTGATTAAATCAAAAAGTCTAACAAAAGTAAGAAATGTTACAGCCATATAAATTAAAAAAGAAAAAATTATATAACTGAGTTCTTATTATTAAGGAATGTAAAACGTTTATTTTTCTTATATTACAAATCCTTTATATCAGAAATGTAAAATCAAGTCATCCATGTATTACGAATGGTTATTATAAACAAAAGAACGAGGAACAGACTGGGATCTCAAGGAGTGTAGGAAGATATATATACTTAATCGAATGACTACAACACTGAAATGCCAAAACATATTTAAGATGAACTAAACCCCCTCATAAAGGTGTATACACCTTGCCCACTATCTAGATATTTGGAGAGGGTTGATGGTGACGATAGTACTTCCATTCTTTATAAGGTATGTATAGGATGAAGCATACTTAGTTTGCACCAATGCAAGTGCAAATAAGACTAAAACGCTAGGTTTTTAAATGTCTACAACAGGTACTAAATACTTTATTAAATATCAATCATCAGTGTCTACTTATCTTCAAATCATTGGAAGAGATCAAAGTAGGTATCTTTCCAATTTTTCTTTACAATTAGGTACTTAACAATAAAACATTTTAAATAAGAAACATAGAATGTGACAATTTACATAAATAATATAAACTTCACAAGACGAGAAGTAAAAATTGATAAAAATATAGTGATCTGTACAATATTTAAGTAGTCCATCTGAATGTTGTATGTCAGTACAATCGTGTTTGCGGCTCCCTACCTAACAAATAAGCATATGGTTCGTAATAGTTCTTCATGCTTATAATTATGTAGAGAGTTCGTTTTGCGTTGTCAGTTAAAATTTTGTATTTTACGATCAAACATTTTTACTTCGTAACCCTCTTTCAATAAAGCTCGTCATTGTACTCAGTGCTTTGTTTTCTCATCTCATAACTAATATCGTAGTAACTCAAGCCGGACCACAAATTGATTTTAGTTGACCGATATTTGCTATAATTTGACTACTGATTGGCTAACTTTGTGTTCGCACATTTCAATAAAAACTGATCAACAGTTTCAGTATTAAAATGACGTCCAGTTGTTCGAGTATGAACAGAGACAATAATTATTCTAAGACAACAGAAAAAATAAAAAATTATTGAATATGAACGATATGTATATGATATAAATTGGCAAGCAGTGAAAATTTGCTGAAGGAACTAGAATTATCAGGATACAGAAACACAAAAATCATTTAAGAATATCTGAAGAAAAATTTAATAAACTGTCAAATGTTTGCAATTGTAAAAGTGAAAAATGAATGAACCTACGTTCATATCAAGGATCATACGCTTCAAAAGCATGTTTCAACTTGTCAACAATTCCTAAATGACTCACTCACATGTTAATATAAAAACTTTATCACTTGAGTTAATACGAAGATTCCCATACCTAGATACTTATTCGTTTTTATTGATCAACTAAAATCAAATAGAACATCCTCTACCCTACCGGTTACTTTTCCCTCTGCTTTGCAAATGTAAATTCAATTTATTAATCATTCTCAGTGAATAAAGTTAAGTATTTTAGACTAGATTTGGAAAAAAAAAATGCTTTTAATTTTTAATAAATAAAAAACAAAATAATTTTAAGTAATTATAAGTGTTTGTAAGTTTGTAGTGGGAGATTCTTGTATTTATATTACCTATATGCTCCCTATGCCTAAACCACTGATCTTTTTTCAACATTAATTGTAGAGTTTAATATAAGCAATATATTTACTACGCCTAACAGCCAAAAAAAATATATGTTAAATATTATACAGACAAATGTTTCCCTCAAATTTTTTATATTAAGTAAGTATACTATTTATATTTAGAACTCCAAATATATAGGAAGTATCGAGGGGAGTATATCAATAATATAAATGTTATCTAAATACTAAATGCTAGTAAAAATTAACCACATCCTGAAAAAATAATATGGGATTAAAAATGGTTAATAATTCTAAAATCAAATGAGCAACCAAAATTAATACACTGGAAAGTTATCACAATTTAAATTTTTTTTAAATATGCAATTTAAGTAAGTATGTAATGTATTTACATTATTACAAATAACAAAAAAATCCTTGCAGTTTAGGACTAAGTAGTTTTATATTATAAATAAACATATCCTATTGTTTTATTAAACATATAACTCAATTTACTTTAAAATTTATGAAATCAAATACAAATATGTAGTCACTTTCCTCTGACTAGTTTTTGCAATAATTTCAATAATACATTAATGCATATCAATGAAAAGTCTTTAATTTTCCTAATTCATTTAATTCACATATATAGGTACATATTCTTCAATTCATTAAATTCATTCCGATCTCAAGTTAAAGATTACGAACCCTCATAATTTTTTAAATATTTTTTTGTGTAATAACCATATACCCATTTATTATAAAAAAAGCATTTAAAAAAATTCAAAGCTCTAACTTTGGCACAATCTATTTGAATTAAAACACATACACCTTATATTTATTTTTAAATGAGGTCAGTGAAGACCACATGACACCGAAATATTTTCTGAATGAATGATATTAATTTTGCATTTTGTATGTTACGTTTCTTGTGCAGGGATCTTACAGCACACATTGTTTTAGTGATTTGATTATTGCTAGCATTCACCTGCAGATATGATACGATTTCAATTATGACTTTCAATTTGAAAAATACACTTAAGAAATAATTTATATACGACATATGAAATATGTTTATTCACTACCATGTAGGTAGCCTTTAAAATTCAATATTTTCCAATACCTAACTATATTTAACTGAATCTCCTATAAAAATCTAAGAGTAAAATTTGTAACCTAATGCCAACACCAAAACTCAAAATATTTCATACACGATCCCAAAGGATATAGTTTTTTCTTTATATCTACTTTCATATCCTGTGAGTGACCATAACATTAATTTTGTAAGTTACTCTGTAGTTTGTATGGCTAATGATAATTCAAAATTCAACATCGCAAATAAATATTTTACATAATTTTAAATTTGAGGAAAGTAATTTTAATTTTTGACGTAATTTCATATAGGTACGGCAGTAGTAACAGATTTAGAAATAGTAAAATATAAAATAAATTTCTATTTTTATTGTACAAATTTTTTTTTGAAAGATAACTCAATAACTAGTTATTTTACTCAATTCAATTTCCTAGAAGGTACTAAGGTAACCGATTTGAAATATTGTTGATTTTGTACTGGAACAATTAAAAAATTGTGGATACATACATCAGATACATTACAAGGTATGTTCATTTAATTACGTGTGTAAGTACGGTAAACAATAAACAAGGGCACGTATTCCGATTGTCTCATTGATGACTGACACTACTGACAGTTTGTATAGGTAGGGCAGAGAATGCTTAGGCTGTTCAAACTCAAAATATCTCATGTATTCTAGCTTCATCATGACTTACCCAAAAATCGGCTTCATCTTTCTCCCTGTTCATAAGATCCTCGAAAGGAATACTAACGTTAGCGACGAATTCGTCTGGCGGTATAGCGGCGTCGTGAAATACCGTGAGAGTGAGTGTCTTCGCATTCTCTACCTGGTGCTCAAAATATTCATTCCAAACAGGATTAAAGGTCTTCTGCTTGGTGGTGGATTGAGCGACATGGGTGTCATCCACGTCGATGGTAACATAGGGGTCCAGAGGCTGCTCCTCCGCCTTCCCAAAAGTGTGGCGCTTGGAGCAGTCCGTCGGCCTAAGCCACTGGGCCTCGCATATTTTCACGCGAATAGTCCCTGTGAACATGGCACTGATCCACTTTACACCTCACCTTCGAGAATGGAATTATTATCTCCACCACCGTCACTAAAACACTTAACAACTACATAGGGATGAACGAAAAATTACCCGACAAAACAGCTCGATTGACAGCCATGAAGGACGACTGGTCTCGATTTTGCTCTCGAGTCCTCCTCCACCCTTATAATGATGAATGAAGATTTCTTTACCGATGTTTGAACAAGGCTAGATCAAAAAAATAACTTTTGCTACTGACAATAGATGGCACTAAAATAATGTAATTTGTCAAATGTCAATTGTCAGTCGTTAAAATAAAATGTGGGGTTAGGGTGTCCTACGATATGATTAATAACATTTGTAATATTTTAGTTTTTAAACAAACATCTGGTAAAATATTTACTAGAAATTTATCTTCAGTTACGATTTTACCAAAAGCAAAAGAAATTTCTCTCTTGAATAATGTATATGCAACAGACAATTACACAAACGTCACTGACAAAATAGTTTCCCAAATAGGAAAAAATATATATTTGAAGCCATACCATCCACTGAGTTTAGTGCGCCAAAGAATAATTAATTATTTTTATAAAACTTTTGTGAACAGACGTGAAAATCCTGTATTTTCCATCTATGAAAACTTACCACCCGTTGTCACTGTAGATCAGAACTTTGACAGTTTGCTTATTCCTGAAGATCATCCATCAAGATCTAAAAATGATTGTTACTATATAAACAAAAAATACTTGTTACGAGCCCATATGACAGCGCATCAATCTGAACTGATGCAAGCAGGTTTAAACAATTTTTTAATGATAGGAGATGTATACCGCAGAGACGAAATAGATAGGACTCATTACCCAGTATTTCATCAAGTGGACGCTGTAAGATTAAAAAGCAGAGAAGATATATTTTTTAAAGATGAGGCATTACATATTTTTGAAGAAGGCAATAACACTGCTTTTACCACAAATCAAGAAAAACAAGCTTGTCATACTTTGGAAGCGGTGAAATTAATGGAACATGAATTAAAAAACACTTTGATAGGGTTAGCCAAACATCTATTTGGAGAAAATACGGAGTATCGTTGGGTAGATACATATTTTCCTTTTACGCAACCCTCTTGGGAATTGGAGGTATTTTATGAAAACGATTGGCTTGAATTGTTGGGCTGTGGTATAATGCAGCAACCAATTTTAAATAATGTTGGTATAAATGATAGAATAGGCTGGGCATTTGGATTGGGTTTAGAACGAATTGCGATGTGCTTATATAAAATACCTGACATTCGATTATTTTGGTCAAACGACTCTGGATTTCTTAACCAATTTAAAGTTAATGACATTAATAAAAATGTTGTCTACCAACCAGTAAGCCAGTATCCCCAGTGTATAAATGACATTAGCTTTTGGCTACCATTGGATCGTGAATTTTTTAGTAATGATTTTTACGAATTAGTCAGAAATGTTGGTGGCGATTTGATTGAACAAGTCTCTTTAGTAGATACGTTTACTCATCCTAAAACAGGAAAAAAAAGTAATTGCTATAGAATTGTTTACAGGCATATGGAAAGAACTTTAACTCAGTCGGAAGTGAACACTATACACAAAGAAATAGAGAATAAGGTGAAAGACCTTGGTGTTACGGTTAGATAAATATGTTTCTTGTAAATACTATTTTGTTTTTATTTAGTGTGTAATTAACAGAAATAAATCTTTTAGTGAAACCGTTTTTTTTTTATAAATTAAATCAGGTGGGTACTAAATATAACATGCGATTTAGTGATAATTAAACAATTCTAAATCAATATGGTACTTGTAATTCATATTGAAATTATTTATTACATTTATGTAAATAAACAATAAATTTTTATCTATATTTCAAGACAAGTTGACTCAATATTTACTGAACAAGATATTGTGGTTTAATTTTTGCTTTATAAAATAAAGGTCAACCAGTTTACTTTGTGTCTAGAAACTGATATGTATTAAACAGCTGTATAGTTTTGAATATCTAATAGCTACAATTTTATTGACTTCGACTTAATCAATTATAGTTCAATGTTCGTTTTACACTAAATAAAATAAGTTGCAGGTCAACTTGTGCAATTTATTTATCCATAAAATATCTATTGCAGCTTTTATCGTTTGCCTGTATGAAAACAAACAAATGCTGTATATAACTATTAAACTAAATAAAATGCATTCAATAAAATTAAAACCATATCAGATAAGAACAATAAAACAACAAAGATGGCCTCAACTGTGAGATTATAAATCCGTTGTGTTGAAAAATATGTTTCTATGGAAACGGTGACATTGACTAAACATAATGTCGAAGTCAGTAGAAAATGTAAGCAATTTAGATTTATATAGAGAAATGCAATCATCAATAAATAAAGAGAAGCTATATTGGATAAGGAACGATGCAAAGTTGAGGGCTGTTGTGACATCGAAGTCATATGATGAATTTAGGTAAATATTCCAAAGTTTTATACAATATTTACTATCTTTCATCATTGCCATAGAGATATTGTTGCTGCTGCCCACCTGAAGCCCCTATCTAAGAAAGATATTTCGGAGAAACGGCAAATGAGTTGGAATAAGTCAAAGATGGATTAAAACACAATGTAATACAAACATTTTATTAAAAACTCCAAATAAATGTCTTGTATGTAAATTTATAATTTGTATATATACCTATATATATTTTTCATTTAAATCTCAATCACCACTTATAATAATTTTTGAAGCCTAAAAAGCTCTTTTTTAAATGCAACATCTACAGCCTATAAGGAATGGTTAACAAGAATAGATCTATACAAAAAATAACATATTTTAAGGGAAAAAAAATAGATTCTAAAATAGAAAGAATAAAAGTATTTGTGCAGTGAAAATTTTCAACTGAAAGACATTTTATACTGTATAAATTTAACTAGTAAAAAATAAAATTCCTCCATGTCTTCCTCAGTGTGTTGTGCTTAAAGATAAAAACTTAATAAAAGCCCATTAAAATTTAGTATTTCCTAAATATAAATGAATTTTTGTTTAGAAAAATTCTAAAGTTTTTCCCTTAATAACCGTCAAAGTTTTAAAATACTAGAAAAATACAATTTGGGAGTTAACGAACATGATAGTTTTGGAAACTTTTTAAAACTTATTAAAATTATGAAGGATATTATGAATGAAATTTTTTGACAATAATATACTGCATAGTCCACCTATTATAACTATTCCAGGGTAATGTGAAAAATATGACGACTATTTTCTTGGTTGTTGGATATGGATCTGAGGTTTAACAGGATGATTTATTGCAGGTTTGTCCTTATGAAAACTTTGTACAGCTTCTGCTGGAAAATCAGCATGGCCTTTGGGCACCGCACCTGATATAGTAGTGGTTTTTGGTGGACTGCCCGAAACAGTAATTCCAGTTATATCTTCCGTTAAACCGCCAGAATCTTTACGGGTTTTGTGTTGAGTTATTCTCATTCCACCTGCTTTAACTGCAATTCAAATTTAAAAAATATTTCAGTTGTAAAATACAAAAATTTCAAAAACATTCTTGATTTTAAATTCAATAAGTTACTTAAGATCCTATTGATATTAATTAGATACCCTATTTTAATTAGAATCACGCTAAATAGATATTCGATTTTAATAAAGTTATAGAAAAAATGTCTTGATAAACCTTTGGATCCCATTGTATCTTTGCAATATTAGGTACACATAAATGTAGAGCATATTTTATAGTTTATAGTCAATATAGTTCATTATCAATGTTTACAGGTAGGTATCTTAATGAGATCTATAACTACTATAAATACATATTTGAAGTCATTTTTTCATGTGGTATTTCTTTTAGCAAAATTTATATTTCACATATGCATATTTAAAAAAAATTACATTTTTAAGCATTTCTAAGTTTCTAACTGATGTGCCATATTTTAATAATATAACGAGTACCTAATATAATGAGAAAAGTATTATTCATTAATATGCCTAAATTATCTACATATTATTGAAATTACGCCACAAATAAATATTTTTAGATGATGCCTGCACATCTGGGAACGATTTCTATTCTCAATGAAAACCTTGATTAACAATAATTCTATATAATACCTAAAATGCACAATGCTTTTAACACCTTGACACAAATTACCTAATGTGAAATTCTCTGTCTGCCGGTAAAACGCCAAGTTTCTGTTGCTACCTCAAAAAAAATAATAATAATAAATTACCTACCTGCTGGTGGGTGCCCCCCTTTTAATTCTCCGTCTGGTTTAGGACTGGACATTTTGAATTTTTAAACAATTTTTTACTACAAATTATGTACAATATGTTATACCTATTCAGCGGTTTCAACTATCAACAATTTTGTAAAAAAACACGTATACGTATACAGTACACAGACACAGATTATATTTAACCTTGGATTTATTTCGTAGTAGATAAATATCAGACAAATGGAGTAGGGAGAACGCGTTCGACGACTGCGCATCGGTTTCTCGTCCTGTCTAAGCCAACTGTCAAAGAGTTTTGTTTACGCTGGGATTTGTTGTGTATAAATATATTTTTTCGATTTGTGAATATTTGAATTTAATTATTCTGATCTCTTTGTGTTTCAATATTGACTGTTAGTGTAAATTTAAACATTTTACCATTGCTAAATGTGCTGTGAGAGACTTTTCAATAGTAGAAAATTTTTACGTGAAGGTATCAATTTTCATACGTAAGTTGTTAATTGCTAATATAACTTGAAACTATGGTTAATACTTTTTCTTTACAGGTTTCCTAAAGGTGATTTGCAGAAAGAGTGGCTACAAGCATTGGGTAAATCTAATGAAAAATTTGTCTGATCGAAAAATAAAATTGTTTGTTCAGAGCATTTTAAAAAGGAAGACTTTTTAAAACTTTCTGGTAAAAGATTATTGAAGCCTAATGCGATACCTTCACTGAAATTAGGAAAAGCTCAAATTGACTCATTTGACACCTCGTCATCTAATATATTATCAGAACCTTCAACAAGTACTATAGAACCTTCTCCATCAATGATACAAGAATCAACATCATCGACGGATGAAAATATAATTAAAACACAAAAAGACGAAAACGTAAAATGGTAACAAGGTAAATAAATTTCAAATATATTAATAAGGTATTTAAGCAAGAAGACCATAATTATAGTTTGTTGCATGATGATGTTTTGGCTAAACATCAGCTAGGTTCAACAGACACAAAACTGTTAATAAACATGAACCGTTTAACACAATCTATCTCTCTTGCTTTCTTTGTACCCTATGAAACTTGAGATAACCATATTTGAAGGGGTTTGAATTGTCAAAAAACACGTTAAGTATTTTCTTGTTATCAATTTTGAATTAATAATTCATAATTTTTAGTGCTGCATCCAAAAATATTTCAACAAGTTCAGGTACAGATAGCAGTTCGAAAAGGAGACAAATTAAATTTATTAAATCGATGCATAATTACAGGTAACAAAATATAAGTATAAAATCATAAGTATGTTTAATACAGTTATGTAAACTAAAACATTCAATAATTTCAGTACCTCTCCAACCATATTGAAGAAATATACTGAAGAACTAAGAAAAAGGCAAGTAGCTTACCGAAGAAAAGTTTACAATGCTAAAAAACAGGTAGTTAAGTTGAAAAAAGAGGTTCTACATATGAATCTTGTTATGGACTATATAAAAGAAATCAGATTTTATCTGAGAATGCAGCTGATCATCTAGAAAAAACATACAACACTGTTCCACAATTATTAATGAGCAGGAAATTTTAAGGAAAAAACTTAACTGGTGAGTTGTAATTAATGTCAAAGTTTTTATTTTTATTACAATCTTTATTGACATGGGCTAGCTGGGCCTCTTTTCAATTCGGAACCAGCAGATCAACTATCGTTAAAAAGCTAAAAATTACCAGTTATGGCCACACTGCTGTTGTTGTTTTTCTTTTTGTTTAGGTGCTGATGCATATAGGCTTTTCCAGGGCTGCGGTATTGTAATATCTTTTGTGTGTTACTGTGGATTTAAGTACCTATATTTTGTAAATAGTTTAATTTATCATTACAACAGAATTACAGATATTTGTTTGAATTATGATCGGAGTTTTCTCTGCCGTGCTCTTTTCCCCCGTGAATTCAACGCTGAGTACGGCACTCTGGTTCTCATTTATATTCCACTCAGTCATTCATAGTTAAGTCAGGTTTTTGTTAATAATCTTCATTGTCGACAGAAAATAAATAAAGTAGGTGTATTTATTCTTTTTATAATCTTCCCCTTTTCCCTAATTTTGTACATTGCTAGCCTATCCAAGGTAAGTTAATAAATAAAAGAAATAAAAAATAAACAAGACGTACGTAAATTTTAATGTAGCTCTAGTAATCTTTATTATTTTGCTTTGCAAAATAGAACAATTACAGTTGTCATAGAATGAAGTGAGCCTAACCACTCATCCTACCTCCTGTGCTTTGCTTTGAGATGATGTCCACCATTTGTCAAAATTGTGTTATAAAAAAACTAATTGACAAGACAGAGATTTACGTCATTTTTCATAACTTAAAATTAGTCATGAGGTAATTTGTTTAATATTTTTTTTATTAACATACCGCTTTCAGGCGTAACTGAAAAGTGGTAACTACTAAAATTTGTTTTGTAATATTTACAAAAGTAGTTAAGTTAACACTATTAAAAGTAACACAGAGCGATAAAATTTTGTTTACAAATTGTTAAAAAATTATTTTAACTTTCAAGCTAAAGGAGGTTTTTCTTATAATTGATATTAATATTACAATCCGTAAAAAAAGTTATTTCCAAAATAATCCAATTTTTAAAATATAAGTTTTTTTTTTACTTTAACATCAATTGCAGAATAGTTACAAAAATAGGTTTATTTTTTAACAATATTTTATACGATTTGGTGCGTTGAACAATGTCGAGATAATTGTAAACAGCCCCGGTAAGTATAAAATATTGATCACTCCGTATAGAAAATTTGACAGTTGGCTTAGACAATGTCAGCGCGCTTCATTAGGAAGTTTGCGCATGTTGACAATCGTTCTCCCTACTCCATTTCTCTGATAAATATTAATATTACGTGGCTGTATCACAGTCGCTGTTTCATATTCTGTGTGGCTAACTTCATAGAAGTCATAGAACCACTGAAATGTACGATAAAAAATGCGTATAGTCCATTTGCGCATCCAAATCACTGAAATATACGATATGGAATGCGTTAAGTCCTATTGCGCATCCAAATAAAGGTACCAACCCTAGGAGCAGTTAAAAGGAGGCACATGAAACTCAGTAAAGACATACTTCGTTGGTTATGTATGTGGGTGAGAGAGAGACAACCATCTGCACGTACGATATGAATTGTGTTCTTAATTTCCCATTATTTTGTTTGTAAACACGTCAATGGCGTACAGTGTGGCTTCTTCCTTTATCTTGTATCTCAGTGTTATTCTTTGTGTATTTTTGTGGGTGTTATTGTTGGAACATGTCATGTTTTATAAGGGACTGTAAAATTAACCAGCATATAGCACGAAATAATTCTTCATATACAGAATTCAATTCCATTTCAATTCACAATCAGCTAAGCCCCTACTGCTCCGCCATTGGTAGAGGCACAAAACAAAATATAGCGCTGATCGTAAATAATCCAGTCGCGCAGCTTTTAGCGCATTCCAGTCATCATAATATAAAATTACATTTCAGTGATCCAAATAAAGGTACCAAACCTAGGACCAGACAAAAGGAGGCACATCATGAAACTCAGTAAACACCACAGAATATATGTAAACACCATATACATGTATATGTTGGGCTCTTGGGCAGGCAGCGTAGGGAAATTTATAGTAGAGTAGGGGAATTTCATACTTCGTCGTAGGGAAACAAATTTTATATGGTTAACATCACTAATCACTGGATGGTCTTGTTTCTGACTTTCTGTTACTGTTATTCTGTTTCTGACTTTCTGAGATATTCAACGAAACAAAGAAATTGGTATGGAAATTGGTGACTGTGACATTGTAGCGCACCAGCCGCGTAAATTTCATTTCATTTAACGTTATAGCAACCCATGAAAACCACAGATTATGAAAACAAAACTCAGTGATTTGTATACTAGGTGTTCTGTGGTGATTTGTGTAAATTGACGTTTGTGAAAATCATTGTCAAAAGTATTTATTTATTTAAAAAGCATTTTTAGTGCCAAGAACGTTTACAAACGCGGAATATGCATAGAAATCATAAAATATATATATTTTATGATTTCTATGGTATAACCTGCCAAATTGAACCTATAATCAAATAAATGAACTTTCTATTTTAAGAATTAAGACAATCAGATATTCTTTTCAATTTTACGAAAATTAAATACGTTGGTTGTTATAAATTTTATTTTTGGTTAGAAAAAATATTATGGTCATAGTTGTTTTACGCCAAAGTTTGCTAAATCGTAGGAGCCGTGCTTTATCAAGGCAACGCGAGGCGATTTGTAAAAACAATTGCAACTAATCGGGACGCGTACTAAATTCTTGTTGGCTTCGCGCTTCGTTACTTGGTTGTGGTTTTAGTTATAATTATGCCGATATTTGATTCCAATTTATGTAAGTTTGTTGATCATATTTTCTGTTTTATTCACAGTACAGTTTTTTCGAACCGTAAGTTTTTACAAAAAATATCAAATCATAGTTTGGTGCGGTAAGCGGTAACTGTTGAAATGCATATGAGAATAACTATAGTACTATAACTATAGTTAATTAATTTTTTATTTTTGCGCTACAGGGTTAAGAATAAGCTGCAGATTAGAATATAGTTTTCAGTTTTGACTTTTGATGGTAAATATCTCCTTCCTAAAAATTAATTTAATAAATAAAAGTCTCTTCAAAATTTGAGAACTACCTAGTGGAAAATGTAACATATTCTGATCTAGAATATCAAGTAGATGGTAGTTGTATCATATTTTGTAGGTTGTGCTTCCAAAGTTCTTATTCTGATTTTGGCTAATATTTAATTTATTCGGAAACATTTTTTCGGACTACTATACGTTTACATCATATTTAAAAAAAAATCAAATCATCATAAGGGCGGGTACTATGATTTGGTAAACATAGATACTGTGCATAGACAGTCGGCGACGATTGTTGAGTTTTTCGTATGGGGACTAGTCCATTTCTGCTCTGCAGAGAGAAGATGGGAAAATAAGCTTCTTTCGTTTCTTTTTCACCTAGTGCTTTTAGTACTTTTTCTGTGGCTTTTTCAGATCTAAATTTTTTCAGTAAGCGAGCCCAGTCAGTACCTATATAGTTTTTAGTTTTGATTGATTATTTTCTTCCTAATAATTAATTCATTTGATAAAATACTTTTCAAAATTTGAAAACTAATGGAAAATTCAACATATTATACTTACCTAGAGCTATCTATCGAGTAGGTATGTGGTGTAAATATATCGTACTTTTTAATTGCACTAATGTGTATATAATTTCTTTGGAAAAATGTATCTTAGGAATATTTTTTTTACAGATAGGGGATGGGATGCAGCTAAACCGAGAAGAGACCAGCAGCAACGACTGCCAGAAACCTTGGTAAGTGCCTATTATTATGGCGTATTTCTTTTTTTGAAAGGGCTAGAGGCAAAAGATTCACCTGATAAAGTCCTTAATCAAATAAACGCTTTCAGAAATTTGTTTTGGTAATACGTATAAAATATATTCAGTTTTTTAACCCGGGTGAAAATTTTATGCTTCATCGCCCAAGTGCTGGGGTCTGATTAGACCCTAACTTTGAAATGATGAAAAATAGGAATTTTTGTTACTCTAAAACACAAAAATTTCATAAGAAGGAAACATACTATTTATTGTATGATGAAAATTCATTTTCAAAAATAATAATCCTTAACATTAGAAAATATTTTGAAGAGGGCAAAAAAATATTCATACTAAACAGTCATCAACTGATGGCAGACGAAAGGAATATATAATAAAACTAGTTGTTACGTGTTGTGATTTTATTTAGGTTGGTTGTGATTTAAACAACTAATTCACTTCTAATTTCTCTATTATACCTATCCAAATAATGAACAGAGCTGAACTATTTTATTAATTTTCTAAAATCTGTCAAAATTGTTATATTACGCTATCATGGTAATAAGAGCAGATCTCAGCATACAGAGGAGGCTAGACGTAAAATTCCAACATTACGTAATATTGGCTGCAATTTATAAGTTCCCAACTTATCGGTTTATTTTGGATACCGTAGAACGGGGCTATTTGGGACAAAATTTTAACACTTTTATGAATATTTTTTTTCTCATGTAGCATAAAATCATGTACGATACATTTTGGAAGGATAGAGTTAGACACCACATTTGTCTAAAGTATTAGTCTCCCCTCCCAAGTAGGAGGGGTTATATATATTTTTAAGCGTTGTCCCAAATTACCCCATGAGATGGGGATATTTGGGATTACGTATAAAACACATTAAAACCCTAATAATAACCCCTATTGGGGTCATTTGGGACAACAAAAATATTTTTTTAAAAAATATAATGTTTTCCTATATTAAAAAACGAACATAATGAAACAAAAAAAAAACACTTCTCAAAAACAAATTATTAAACAAAACAAGTTTTCTTCTATCTAACGTTGACTTCGGAACTTTATACTTTTCAGCAGTTTGTCGAATATTTAATTTTTTTCCCTTATGTCCTGTAATGCTTTTCGTAGATTTGCCTCTGAGTAGGAATAGTAGGGATTATAATTTTTCCCTTTCCTGCAACTACTAAGGGTTTTTACGTAGTTTCTAACCATTTTTACAGTCTAAAATGGAAAAAATCTATTTAGGTATTTGTCCCAAATAACCCGCATTTTTGTCCCAAATTGCCCCACAGCACAAAAATATTCATAAAAATGTTTCTTCTATTTCAAAATTCTCAAAATTTTTTTTAGGATATCTAGAGACATGTAACAATTAGCCAACGATCTTAAATTTACCGTGAAATAACAAGGAAACCACCAGCAACAAGAAGTTGGCACACAAATTTTTTTCGCGCGTTTTCTAGCGGTTTTCTCGGGAGCTCTAAAACGTATTTCTGGACCGTACGGGAAGTAACCAATTACTGGAGACGACGGTTAACCAATACCAGAACGCGTGCCCGCGACGCCGACCTGTTGAAAAAAAATAGTTTTTAATTGAAAATAAATTACAAAAATGTATCGGAAACTATGCTGAAAAATTACAAAGTACAAAGTTAAATGTGCAAATGTAATTAATTATCTATACCTATAGAATACTACAACAAAACACAATGCAAACATGAACACAATTTTACCAAATGAAGAAAAATAAGTTTTCCGTTAAAATCTTTTCTAAGTAGGTACCAGCATATATATAGCTAATTGTCAAAAAACAACCATACAAAATGAATTTCACACTCAGGAAAAAACATAAAGTAACCGGAAAATGTTTATCTTAGCTAATAAAACTCAGATAAGCAAATAATTATAATAATTTAGAAATAATCCCAGTGTGGAAAGTACAGAATGCTTTTTTTCATTAGATAAACAACTATAAGAACATGTTAAATCTACCTACAAAGTATACAATTAATGTTTTATTTCAATTTTAAGAAACTAATACAGTGTGTCCCACAAGTTATACTCTCACAAAATGTTTAATTAGATTACTGTAAATTTTATAGAATATGTTCTATATCTGTCTTCTTGTTGATAGCGTTGGTATGCTTATTATTTAATATCATTTCACTACTTTTATATATTCATTGTATACTTTGTACAATGTACATCTTTTCAGTTGTGCTTTTTTTATGATAAAAAGATAAGCATTTTGTATTTTCCACACCGGAATTGTTTTTGAATTATTATAATTAATTAAATATCACAGTATCACATATTATTTGAAATTTGTCTTTTTTAAACCAAAAGTATAAATAGTTAGGAATTAAAGTTACATATAATAATATACAGTGTTTTCACAATAGAAAAATTAAAGTCTGATTAATATACTATACACATATTCTTTGGACAAAAAAATGCGACATTCCTTGTGCCATTTTTTATTTGGGTGTCCTTGTTTCAATATACAGGGTGTTAAAGTTACATTTTAAAAAACTATTTTTGTTAATAATCCCATTGTTTTGTAAGATACACAATTGAAATTTTGCATGTACTTTTATTTTATTCCGGCATACATGCATATCATGTAATTTTGGTGATAAATATCGCAGGGCGAATGGAGGTAACTGAGAGATGCAGTACCCTTTATCCCTTCCAATTATTTCTAAATACGCCTATGCAGCTTTTTTCTTTTGTAATTTTTTGTTTAAATGCTCCGTTTTGGAGAAAACGGCAATTTGTAGTGCCCATAAATCTATCATTCACTATCATTTTCATGTGAAACTGTTTGTGGATATACCTATTATTACAATACCTTGGCAACTTAGCAAATCGTAATACTATACTAATTAAAACAAAATGAATAATTTCTAAATTTTAAAATGTAACTTTAACACCCTGTATATTGAAATAGGGACGCCCAAATAAAAAATGGCATAAGGAAAGTCGCAGTTTTTTTGTCCAAAAAATATCTGGTTAATGGTATGGTTGTATAAAATGTGTCTACCAATTCGTTTTTTTTGTTTGACATTATACATATGCAGTAAACTCTTCTAGATTCCTAAAATACAAAACTGATTCATTAATTTGAACTATTACCAGTTAAATGATTTAGTAAATTAATGTATAAAGAAAACACTTGTTCATTTGGACACATAGGGCACATTATCCGTTTCTTCCGTGTTGATTGTTGTTCTACGTGAACCACAGAGTACTTTAATATACCTAAAAAAAAAAATTTATTAGAAATTGGCTTACATTTCTGCTTGCACATCATCTCGGTTAAGCTCCAACGAAATTATAGTCCATTTTCGATAAATGTTATTGAAACTGAAATAAAAATAGTTTAATGTTAACAAGAGTAAGATAAGTTCAACTTCAACAAAGTAGTTCAATAATATTGTGGTATAAATTCAATAATATTGATCAGTTATGTGATAATTAATTTTTTATTTTTTAATTTAACCGTGCTCTTCTGCAATGATTGAAGTGTAGAAGAAAAACAAACCTTTCTAATATTTCTATACTTTTTTTATTAGGAATGAATGGATTATTAAAATTATTTAACCAATAAAATCCAAAGTGGCTTACTTACCTTCATAAACATGATTTTTCTACATACTTTGTAAAAGCAAGGAGTCAAATTTAAATGTGGATTTTATTTAAACCTTTGTGTGTAGGTTTATTCAGATATATTAATTATAATATTAAAAACTTACCTAAGCAATGATCTTTCAGTTCTTAGAAAAGTTTCTTGATAAACATTCTAAAAATTAATCTTAACACGTTTAAATATGCAGGGAGCGCATTCGCCAAAACAGGACAGTCGATCAGTATGTAATAAAAATGGTTTAAGAAATGAATTGTTAGCAAATATCTATTTGCTAACAAGAATGCAACCTTTAGAAAATATTGAAGTTATTAAAATACCGGAGGATACAAAATGCTAATTTAAAATTACGGCGTAAAAAAGAAAAGCAGTGCTTGGTATGCCATGAGAAAATGATTGTCCTTAGTTTCCAAAGCAGCCGTAAATGTAGATCAACTGTCAAACTATACCTATGTGTTAAGATTAATTTCCAGTGACGTGCCAAGGTCTTCGGGGGCCCCCCCGCAATTTTTTTCAAGGGCCCCCCTCTACGTCAAAATAATTAATATACTGCCTATACTGGGTGACAACGAAACTACTGTCTGCGGTGATATTTCAAATCGGTTTATAGATAGAAAAAATTTGGTGTGACCTCACCTTTATATTTTGATTTTTTTCTTTCGACTTTTTGAAGAATAAGAACTCTAATTAATAAAATTCATATTTCATAGCGTCATAAACGTACCAAATTCCAGCGATAGTATATGGCCAATATGAGTTCTGGTTTAGGTTTGGAAAATTACAGAACATAACATTATAACTTTATTTAATAAACATTACTAACACAAAATTGTAACAAAAATAAAACATGTATAACTAACACAAAAATAATTGTTTTAATATAACAAAAATAAACAAATAAAACACATTAACTCTAAAAATATTATTATGATTTGAATAACATTTCAGACTTTTTTAAATATAGAAAAAAACTATAAATTTTGACCAGTTTTTTTTTCTCTTCTTCCTTTATTTCATTCAGTTTTCTTTTCTGTGATCCACTTAAATATTTTCGTAAACCACTCATAATAATAATAGTATCAAAGTATAACAGAATGAACTAAAAAACACCACTTTTATAGTTTACTCTAATCTCGACTCTAGTAGACATTATCCGAATACCAATAACAATAGATCACAGCGACGGCATCGGCAGTCTAGGATTCCGAGAAATAATTTGATCTTCATAGATACGCGACTATTAAGCGTCGCGTCACTGTAACGTTGCTACTTATTTTTGTCGTGTTGGATTCTACATTCGACTACGTTGTCGTGTTGTCGAATTTTACCATAAAATGGGTACTGATAAGGCAAAATATATTTAATATGATTTTGGAAAATTATGAGGTGTATAGACATATTCCGCCGCTACAAAATTAATAATTATTTTATTACTATGTAAAAAGCTTGCTGGAGGTAGTCGAGGTCGAGGCTGAGCAGGGGCCCCCTGAATTCCTGGGGCCCCCCCGCATTGCGGACCCTTTCTGCACGCCACTGTTAATTTCCCTAATTTTTAGAATATTTATCAAGAAAATTTTCCTAGGAACTGAAAGAGCATTACTTAGTAAGTTTTTAATAATATCAGAATGTGCCTACAAACAAAGGTTTAAATAAAATCCATGTTTAAATTTGACTGTTCGCTTTTACAAAGTAGAAAAACCATGTTTATGAAGTTCTAGGTAAGTAACAAAGCCACTTTGGATTTTATTGGTTAAATAATTTAAATAATCCATTCATTGCTAATAAAAAAGGTATAGAAATATTTGTTATAAAAAGGTTTGTTTTTCTTCTACACTTCAATAATTGTAGAAAAGCACGGTTATCACACTTGATATATAGGTATATGTGTTTCAATCGAGTCAAAATCAAGTATTATATCACCTAAAATTATTGTAACGACTTGCAAGACACCCTGTATATTCTGTGATAATATGTTGTACAAATAGATTATCCAAAGTTCCCGCGGTAATGTTTAGTTCATCAATCCGTCTATTCAAATATATGGTGCTGAATTGTTACAGTTGTTACCAACTGTTTCATAGATATTGAATATTTTCTCTCTTTATATATCACACACAAGACACCCTGTATATTGTTTGGTTTGTGATAGTTTATGATGTGATGGTGATGTGACTAATGTGTAAAAAAACGCAGTAAACGTACACAAAACGTACGATGCGGTCGCGGGCGGTTCGCGGTATAGGCGATTAGTCTTGAATTGTGTATGTCCGATATCGATATTTGATAGTTATGTGGGTAAGTTTGTTGATTATTTTATAAAAATTTATAATCAAATTGAAGTCTCATAGCGAAAATTCGTTACCTGTAAACAATATGGTATAACAACTGGGAATTGTATTATATTTTCTATGAAATACCTAAATATTTTAATTACTAAACCATAATTTTCTCCATTTACCTATGTACTGGTTTTCAATATAATGCCTACATTTCTGTATCATTCGCAGCTCTTTCTAAACGTATAGTTTTTACTGCAAATGCGGATTCAGGTATTAGTTTTCAGTTTTGAACGTGAATGTCTCCTTCCAAAAGTTAATTCATTTGATAAATACCGACTTCAAAATTTCAAAACTGTACTGAAAATTCAACGTAGTTATAAAGTATACTCTGTGATGTACATACATATACTCGTATCAAACTGTTTTAATAAGTAGTATTGTTATTATAAAACTAATATTTTCGAAAATTGTAAACATTATTTTTTCATAATTCGCCTTTATGAAATTATCCCATTAGCCTTGACGGAGCAACGAGGGTCATGGCAGGTAATCGTGATTCGTGTTGTAGATGGCGCTGGGCGTTAACAGACGCAGCAGTTGAAAAGTTATTATTTAATTATTTATATTTATAAAACTTCTTTATAGTAAATTAGTGCGGTTTGTGACAATTTTCATCAAATTATGTGCTTATTCAAAGTCGTTGGTGTTGGTGTTCTCCGCAGCTGGTTCTACAATTTAAAACAAGATCGTTAGAGCAACCAAACTTATAGCTTAACAGGTATTTTTGCAAATTTTGTCTATTAAATGATTCCAGTTTATTTTATTAGCCATTACATCTATTAAGATGTGTATTGTGTATGTATACGAGCAGGAGCAAAATGGGGCTATAGTTTACGTGGTGCGTTTTATTTATTTGGCGTGGCGATAACTGGTTAAATTGAATCCTGAAATCAAATACCTACTTCAGCAGTTCAGCTTTCTGATTTAAAAGATATTTTACGAAAATTTAATACATTGGTCATTGATTTTAAATTCTGACTTAAGTTTTATTAAAAAAAAAACGCATATAGTGTATAATCATATAGTCACGTTTTCTACGTCACACGTAGAAGGCTGTGGAAAAAAGCGCTAGTAGCGGACGCGCCTAAATTTGTTGATGTTGATGCTTTGTTGGCTTCGTTTCGAAAATGGAGTCGTGTGCTGTTTTTGCAGATTTTTGTGATTATAATAATGTATGTAATAATGTGTATGCCAATGTTTGATTATATGTGGGTAAGTTTGTTGATCATCATATTAAAATTTGCAGTAATCAAATTGAAGTCTTATAGCGTAAAATTCGTTAACTATAAAAAATTTGGTATCTATAACAATTGGAAATTATTTATATTCTGGTCTATGAATGTTTTAATTGCTAAACCACAATTTTGTCCATATATTTACTAGTTTTTCATTTTAGTTGGAGTTTTTTGAATCATAAGTTTTTACAAAAATTCATAGGTAGTTGAGCAGGTATTATATTATAGTACAGTTCTTCTGTGTGGTGCGAATATTATATATACGCTTCTTTATTTTGATTTTGGCTAATGTAGGTATAAATAATTTATGTACCCAGAAATTTCTTTCAAATAGTAAGTTTTTACGTACCTATGTATTTAAAGAAAATATTAAATTACCAAAGGTGATTATTGAGCTGCATATGTGAACTGGTCCATGTTTTGATCTGTCAAAGTTCTTCTAATATTGGCTAATATATAGGAATAAAATCATTTAAATTTGAAATAATATGTTTTTAAGAAATATTTTTTTTACAGGTAGAATGGGATGCAGTTATAGCCGTTGTAGCAGCTAAACCAAGAGGAGACTACAGCAATGGCTGACGGAAAACTGGTAAGTTGCATGTGTATTTTTATTTGAACAGGTTCAATACAAAAAGAGGTAATGAAGTCCTTATTAATATCTATGTAATGATCTTAAAAATTAGTGCATATAAACTGTCATCAATTTTTCATAATATTTTTCTTAAAGACACATGTACTTTATAAAAAAAAACCACCCACCGTTCTTATTTCTTAGGCAGTCAGGGTTGTGCAAAGGAGCTGCAATTATTAAAACAGAAAATATTCAAATTAATAAAAATATAACCTGGTTGCTCACTATAGTCACAGAAAACATAAAAAATAAACATATTAAGAGATCTCACCCACCTGTTTCATTTTCCAGGCCGTCAGGGTTGGTGATAAGGGGTGGATTTAATAAAATACGAATTATTTCAAATAAAAAAAAAAACTATTGCTTGACCGGTCACCATATTCATAGAGAATATTAAAAATTATTATATTAAGAGATCCCACCCAGCCGTTTCATTTTCCAGGCCGTAAAGTTGGTGATAAGGGGTGGATTTAATAAAATAGAATTATTTCAAATAAAAAAAAAACTATTGCTTGAGCGGTACCATATTCACAGAGGCTGTTAAAAATTAGCATATTAAGAGGTGCCACCCACCCGTTTCATTTTCCAGGCCGTCAGGGTTGGTGATAAGGGGTGGATTTAATAAAATACGAAATATTTTAAATAAAAAAAAAACTATTACTTGATCGGGCACCATATTCACAGAGGCTGTTAAAAATTAGCATATTAAGACGTGCCACCCACCCGTTTCATTTTCCAGGCCGTCAAGGTTGGGGATAAGGGGTGAATTTAATAAAATACGAATTATTTCAAATAAAATATATACTATTGCTTGACCGCTCACCATATTAATAGAGAATGTTAAAAATTATATTAATAGATCCCACCTGTGATAAATGTTATAAAGGTTATGACTGAGATGACCGTTGAAATTAAACACAACCTCTCGGGCTCGTGTCTCACACCAGAAGGAGTGAAGTTTATTCTCTAACTTACATTGTTAACAACCTTGCCACCAACATCACACACATAGGTGACAAGGGTTGCATATCTTACATCCCCTCTTTTTACATATAAAAATTAATTTACAATACTTATTCTATTTTATTTTAATAATTACATAGATTTAGTCTATCTGGTTTTTTATGTGGCGACCAGAAGATGTCTGCTTTGTTACATTTATTATAGTAGATTCATCAGAATCGTATGAATCGCTGGAATTTTTCTCAATTTTAGTGAGACATCTTCAAAATCATCCTTTTTTAATTGTTCTGTATCTGAAGTTGCGGGAATTGGAACTAAAAATTGTCTGTTTCTCGCAATCTCAGATGCATGGTTAAGTTTGACTGAATAATATTTATCTCTAATTTTATTGGTTACATAACCTTCTCTTAATTTGTGTTTATCTTTAACATAAACTTGTTGATTTTCTTCAAGAGGTTTCAAATTGACTGTACCTCTGTTGTAATAGGATTTTTGAACATTTTGTTTTGCCTCAAAAGTTTTGATTATTTCGTTTATGTTAAAGATTTTCGGTTCTAACATTTTAACAGTTGTGGGAACGTTAGTTCTTAGTAATCGTGACATTAAAAGTTGTGAGGGTTAAGGTAAATCTGATTCAATTGGTGTATTTCTCAATTGGAATAAAGTTAAATATGGATCTTTACCATCTCTTAACGATTTTTGTAATGCTTTTTTATAAGTCTGAATATACCTTTTACTAAGTCCATTTGATCTAGGATTCTCTGGACTAGACCTAACATTGTTAATTTCCGACGACTGGCGAAATTTATTGAATGAATCTGAAGTATACTGCGGGCCTCCATCGGAGTAAAATATTTTTGGGATTCCATGACGAGCAAAAATTGATTTTAAATGAATAATAATTGTTTCACTCAAAGTGTTTTCTAATAAACAAATTTCTGGATATTTACTGTAATAATCTATAACGATTAGATAATTATTTGATCCTATATGAAATAAGTCAGACCCAACCTCCTCCCAAGGTAAGTTAGGAACTTTGTGAGGAGTTAAAGGCTCTCTAACGTGATTTTTAAATTGTAAACATATTTTACAGTTTTTACTTCTTCTTCAATTTCTGCAGTCATGAAAGGCAATATACAAATTGTCTAGCTAACATTTTACATTTGTTTATGCCTTGATGGCCATAATGAATTCGTTTTAACATTTCCTTTCTCATTGTAGAAGGTATTATAATTTGATTATTTCTTAACAATCAATAACAATAAACTATCAGCAATACTAATTTCTTCTTTAATTTTAAACATACTTTTTAAATCTTTGTTCAAATTGTTTATGTTTTTAGGTCATCCATTTTGAACATATAATTTTACATTACTTAAATTTTTATCTTTATTAGTCTCATCAATTTTACAAAACAAATTTGTGTTTCTAGCTCTACATCTAAATTATTTTTGTGTTTAGGCTTTTCTGAACAACACCTAGATAAAGTGTCTGCTACATAAAGCTCTTTTCCTCTTATAATAATAATAATTTATTATCCAAAAGACCAATACAATTGGTATAGGACTAGTCATACAAAATACCATAAATACAATACTACAAAGACACAATTACAAATTAAAATACAAGGTGTATACAGTGTACAGTGGGTACTAAGCCTAGAACAAAATATAAAAATTAAACCTGATGGTTAATACAATTAAAAATATAGTCCAACAAAATAATAGCTGATGCATTAAACATAAACGCAAATAATCTATAATTATGCACTATCTAAAAATTCATTAATCGAGTAAAAACTATTTTGAATTAAATAATACTTAACTTCCTGCTTAAATCTTTTATTACATGTAACAGTTTTGTAACGATCGGGTAATTTATTATATATTAATATTCCCATATATTTGGGACTTTCCTCATATTTTGTTAAATTATGCAGTGGAATCATCAAATTTTTACCCCGTCTGGTATCATAATTGTGGTAAAAGTCACTGGGTAAAAATAAGCCTATGTTATCTCTTACATATAAAAGAATGGATAAAATGTAAACACATGGTAGAGTTAAAATTTGCAAATCTTTAAAAGTATTTCTACATGATTCGTATCTGTACATGCCTAATATATTTCGAATAGCTCTCTTTTGTATTCTAAATATTCTTTCAGAAACATGTGATGCACCCCAAAAAATTATACCATACCATGCTCTTGATAAAAATTCTGCATAATAAAAAGATAAAACTGTTTTGAGTATTTGCGATTCTAGACAGCCTGTATAGAGCATAACATGTAGATGATAATTTATTCGCTAATGTATTAATATGTATTTCCCAGTTCAATGCGCAATCTATTGTTAGTCCTAAGAATTTAGTAGAATTTGTTTGTTTAACAGATGTATTTTTCTATTTTAATTAAACTACTCTTGTCCCGAACTGAATTCCTAGGTGAAAATATCATAAAAAGTGTTTTACTATTGTTTAAAAATAACCTGTTTCATTTGAAGTAATCGGCATATATTCTTACATCATTCTGCAAAAGGGATAAAGCATCTTGTTGATTATTTCCATAACACAATAACGAATTATCGTCAGCAAACATAATTAAATTTTCATTGAAATGGGTTGATAAATCATAAATTAGAAAAAGTAATGGTCCAAGTATCGAACCTTGTGGTATCCCAAGTTTAGTATTGAGTTTTCCCGAAATAGATTCATTTACTGCAACTACCTGTGATCTATCACTAAGATAAGTCATTATCCAGCTATTTACTTTACCACGTATCCATATTTGTCAAGTTTTTCAATTAAAATATCATGATCAATTAAATCAAATGCTTTACTTAAATCCATAAACAGGCGAACGCACTTTGAATTTTTATTGAGATTTTCATATAATTTTTCTATAAAGGACATAATAGCAGTTTGAGTCGAATGATTTTTCCGAAAACCGTGTTGTGCTTCTGACAATATATTAAAATTTTCTCGTACTGTATAATTCTGTTAAAAACAATACGTTCTGATATTTTAGATACAGTAGACAACAATGCAACTGGTCTATAATTTTCAATTAAAGAACCATCACCAGATTTATATAGCGGAAAAACCTTTGATATCTTGAGAACATTTGGAAAGATACTCTCACTCAAAGACATATTTAATAGGTGCATCATTGGAACCATCAAAAAGTGAACTGATTTCTTTAATAAGTCGGACGTTATGTTATCTAATCCAGCAGATTTAGAGTTTTTATTTCCAGAATTATTATAGAGTCATTACATAACTTTTTCGAGTTAGAAATAACTTTCTTATAAATTTTTTTATATTTGTTATAATAGTTTATATCATTTGGACTGTTGGTCGCCGTTTTTAATTGGTATAAAAATTTTAGTTTTTGTGACGACACCCTTATACCCCGTGTTATCCATAAGTGATTTACTTTTATAATTTTTAGAGTAACGAAACATACATCATGATAGTAGGACAGAGTGTTAATAAATAATTTGAAAGCCTCGTCTACTTGAGCGGTATTTTGAATTTCATCCCAGGTTTCATTTGCAAGATATTTGAAATATGTATATAATAAAGATTAAAATCATAATTTTGCAGTTTAAATAGCATGCGTTGGAGTCTTGGTGGTGCATTTAACAAGGGTTTTTTTATTATTGATATTAAAGGTTTATGATCAGTCTCTATGTCAAAAATACTGCCATATATATATTTATCAAACTTTTCACACGCTACTAAGACTCCAAGCAACTCTTTTCAATTTGTGCATAATTTCTTTGTGTCAAAGTCAAGGCTTTAGATATATAAGCTACAGGTTGTCCCTTTTGTAATAGTACAGCACCTACAGAATCCTTAGAACAGTCTACAGAAATCAAAATTTTTTCATTAATATCAAAGTGTCTTATTACAGGAGTTGTTGAAATTTTATATTTAATTTCATCAAAACATTTATCATGTTTTTGTGACCAGTGCCACACTGTATTTTCTCTTATTAACTCTCTTAAGGGTGCAGTTAATTCCGATAAATTTTTAAGATGCTTAGATAAATAGGTAATCATTCCAATTAGTCGTTGTACGTCTTTTTTATTTTCAGGTTTTTTCATATCTCTAATGGCCTTAACTTTAGCACTATCTACAGTTTGCCCTGCCTCACTAAAAATAAATCCTAAGAAGTTTATCTCTGTCAAACCAAAGTTACATTTATCAAGGTTAAATTTAACATTATATTTTCTTGCTTTTTCTAATACAGCGCGTAATCTAATATCATGTTCTTGTCTTGATGAACCATACAATATCAAGTCATCTATATATGTTTGTACATCCTCCATGTTAAATATTGTACTAAATCTTTTATGGAAAACTTCACTAGCAGAATTTATGCCATAGGATAACCTGAAAAATTAGTATCTGCCGTAACATGTATTAAATGTGCAAAGATCGCTACTTTTTCATCAAGCTTGATGCTCCAAAATGCTTTTGAGCGTCAAGTTTTGCTAAAATATTTATTACCTTTTAAGTTACAAGCAATTTCTTCTAGTGTAGGTAATTGAAAATGCTCTAGTTTTATTGCTTTGTTTAAATCTTTTTGGTCTATACAAATTCTTAATGAGTTACTATTAAGCTTTTTTATTAAAACTAAAGAGTTTACCCAATCAGTTGGCTTGTCAACTTTTTCTATTATTCTCCATTTCTGATAGCTCTTTTCCTAACATTTCTCTTAACATTAGAGGAACTTTTCTTAGTGGGTGTACAACTGGAGGGACCGATTCATCAATTTTGATTGTATATGGTTCATCTAGACAGCTAATACCTGAAACATCATTGTATTTCAGTTTTACATTACTATAATCATTTTTAAATTGGAAATTGGTGTTTTCCTCAACCTTTTCTATGTTATAGACTCTTTAAAATATTTAGTGATTTACATGTAGGTGGGTACACTGTGGGTGTTTATTTATCTACTACATAAAAATTTAACATGTATGTATTTTTTTATTTGCACTCTAGGATACATTTTCCTATTACTTTTAAACATTCATTTGAAAATGTGGTTAACCTACAATTTGTTTTCTGTATCTTTATTATTTTTTTTTTTTCAGTAAATTTATTTTATTTATGGATATAACATTGGCCATTGCCCCTGTATCTAATCTACATTTTAAATTATAATCATAAACTTTAAAGTTAATTTCAAAAACGTTATCGATTTCTTCATTTTCTATGTTTACTAAACCTAAAAATAATTCATCTGAGTCTGAATCATCACTGTCATTTTTATCTAATGTCTTTATTCTTTTTTGAAAGCAAACCTTTGAGTAATGACCTAGGTATCTTATTACAAAATTACACTTTGCTTTGTAGGCTCTGCAGAGTTGACCAGGATGATTCGTTCCACATCTCTGACATCCCATGCTTCTTTGGAATAGGACTGAGGGCGTTGCTCCCATGGGATTCTGCAGCTCCTCCTCTCTGCGTGTTGACAATTTTCGTTTTCTTGTGGTTCTTTGGCTTGGAGTTTGGAATTTTCAATGCTTTACAGAGGATTATTGCTTTTTCTAGGGTTATGTCATCTTCTAATAACCTTTGACGTATATTTTCGTCAGCTACACCACATGTGATACATGTCTTTATTAAACTATCTTCTAAATCTATTAGTTCACAATCTTTGGCTCTGTTTATTATGTCAGTGATAAATTTATCCACTGTTTCCCCTTCTAACTGCTTTCTTGTGAATAAAAGGTACCTTGCATTGGATACGTTGCTTTTAGGTTTGAAGTGGTTTCAAATTTTGCTGAGTGGTTCTAATTTGTTCAATTCTTCTTCTGTGAATTTAAATGTATTGTATATTTTAAATCCTTCGTCACCTATCAGCTGAAGAAGTTGGGCACATTGTGTTATTTGCGATTTCTTTGTCAATTCTGTAGCATGTAAATAATTTTTAAACCTTTGTACAAAGAACGTCCAATTTTCGTAGAGGTTTCCAGACATCTGCATCGGAAATTGCCATTTTGAATTCCATTTTCGAGATTGTATATCTTCGAAAATTTAAGTCATCCACAGTTTAACTTCTCAATATTATTGATATTGTAAAATATAGCATTGTATTTTAACGTAATACGTTCCTATTTCCAATCAAACTTGTATGAGAATCGGGATTCGGCACCATGTGATAAATGTTATAAAGGTTATGACTGCGAGGACCGTTGAAATTAAACATAACATCTCGGGCTCGTGTCTCACACCAGAAGGAGTGAAGTTTATTCTCTAACTTACATTGTTAACAACTTTGCCACCAACATCACACACATAGGTGACAAGGGTTGCATATCTTACACCACCCATCCGTTTCATTTTCCAGGCCGTCAGGGTTGGTGATAAGGGGTGGATTTAATAAAATACGAAATATTTCAAATAAAAAAAACTATTACTTGACCGGACACTATATTCAGAGAATGTTAAAAACTATCCTATTAAGAGATCCCACCCACCGTTTCATTTTCCAGGCCGTCAAGGTTGGGGATAAGGGTGAATTTAATAAAATACTGAATTATTTGATTCTTCGATCGAATAGTTGTCTGTGGGATTTTTCAAATAAAATTACATCTTTTTTTAATAAATTTACCATTAATTTATATTATGTAATAGACTAATATTATGTTTTTGAAAAAAGCATTTTTTGCGTGAAATTATTGATAAAACTGTCGAACTCCAGATGTTCAACTCAAAATTTTATCAGCAAAATAAATAAAAAGATTTAAATACGCAACTGTGGAAAATTCACTATAAATTTTACTGTTTATACTATATTATATAGAGTGTCCCGGATGGAATTGACAAGAGGAGAAACTCTTTTGTTTTTGAGTTTATCGAAAAATGTCACTCTTTATAAAAAGTTCTGCTTCTCAAAAAGTGAGATTCCCATAGAAACGTCTTAGATCAGATATACAGGGTACTCATAAATTAAAAAACATGAAAATACTCAAGAGAGAAATACCATTATTTATTATTTTACACAACATTTTTATAAAACAAATCTCTTTATAACCCGAAATAGAGTCCTAATGCAAATTTTAAAATCAAAATTTCAATTTTGACTTTTACTCTACACACTACGAATAGTTTGTTATTTCTTCTCTTATGCGCTCTTTTAATATTATGTGGCAGATCATTGGAATAAACCTTTTGTTTTAGGAAAAAAGTCAAGGGGCGTAAGGTCAGGTGGTCTAGCAGGATAATGGGCCAAATCTTCCTATCCACCTTTCACCATTGTCCGAGCAAGGCTGTAAAATGAGCAGGACAGCAGTCCTGTTGCCAAAACAAGTTATTGCGTACTTCTGGCTCTCAAGTATTTAAAAGTGGTAAACCAAATGTTTCCCAAATGTTTTGGCAACAGGACGGCTGTCCTGCTCAGAGGAAGATTTGGCCCAATCCTAACCTTACATCTCTTGCCTTTTTTCTCCAAGGTGCCCTAAAACAAATCATTTATTCAAATGGTTTGCCACATGACAGGGAAGTATTATTAAAGAGCACATACGCCAAGGAATACATGAACTGAATGAGCCGCTAACTATTCGAAAATTTATTAAGTTAGCGGAAAAATGTGTTGAGGTGTGGGAGGTAGAGTAAATGTTAAAATTTAAATTTTGATTTTAAAATTTGTATTGGGACTCTCTTTCAGGGTTCTCAGCGTCAGGGAAAACCTGAAAAACCTGGAAATGTCAGGAATTTGAACTTTGTCAGGGAAACGTCAGGAAAGTGCCAATAATTGTCAAAAATCAGGGAATTTTATTGTCGTCAGGAAAATTTCTGAATGCTACTCATGCCGTGTCTAAATTCTTTATTTAATGAACGCACCCAGTTGCCTATTTCTGTTTGTTTTAATCACTGCGTGCAGATTGATATAATGAAACAGATATATCCGGAGTGTATAGCTGTTTTTTTTTATACATATTCATCGCCTGTTTCAAGACATATTCAATGGTGACGTTACTTATGGAATGCACCAAGAAAATGTATAGTTTCAAAACGTAACATCATTAAATATTTGTTTCTCTATAACATCACACTCACTTTTGATTATTGTTACAATTTATTTATAACAACACTATAATATTTGGAAAATGTGTGATATCTGCAACAAATATATGGAATTGATTTTAGCAACTGTAAACCAAAAACAAATAATTACCTACATGTTCGTGTGAGTGACAGGTTTAATGAAATTTGAAGAGAAAAGTAATTGGATTATGCGTTTGTAATGTAATTCAAGATGTCTAAGAATACGTAAATTTGTAGAGGTACATACAATAATCCACAACCAATTACTTTTTTAATAAACAAGATAAGAAATATAAAAGTATCAACCATTAAATCTGAACATTTAAATCACAGGGATTTTGAAATTTCTATCTAGCAACTGCTGCATAGACCTTAGCAAAGCATCTAAAGAGTTCAAACAGCGCTCAGTGGACGTTTTAAACACGGTTTAAAAAGCGACCTGTGTGACGTTACTGTTTCAATGCAAAAATATAGTGTTTTGAACCGATTTGAATACATTTAATGACATAAAACAGCTAAAGCTGTTTTTTGTATACCTGTTTGCTCAGTAGTAAAATATATTTTTATTGGTTTTGTTGTGTTTGTTTATATATATTTCTATTAAATCTCTTAAATATATATTATTAGATTTCTTAAATATTTATATTTGTTGCAATGACTGAAATAAATATTTCTAATAAAATTAAATATCCATGCCACTTATTTGTCATCAAATGGGCTCATTTATGCCTTATCATTTGACTTCTTTTTACTTTGGTTTAAGTTTTAAAAAACATATTTTGTATGCTTTTTGTCAGGGAATTTTAAAAAAGTATGTCAGGAAAAACCTGGAAATGTCAGGGAATTTGGTTCTGAAAAATTGCTGAGAACCCTGTCTTTGAAGTTATAAACAGATTTGTTTTATAACAATGTTGTATACAATAATAAATAATGGTACTCTTCTCTTGACACACCAGTGTGTCCCCGGATGGAGTTGACAAGAGGAGAAACTCTTTTGTTTTTGAGTTTATCGAAAAATGTCGCTCTTTATAAAAAGTTCTGCTTTTCAAAAAAGTGAGATCCCCATAGAAACGTCTTAGATCAGATATACAGGGTGCTCATAAATTAAGAAAACAAGAAAATACTCAAGTCCCAATACAAATTTTAAAATCAAAATTTAAATTTTAACATTTGCTCTACCTCTACCTCCTACATCTCAACATATATTTTCCGCTAACTTAATAAATTTTTCCAATAGTTAGCGGCTCATTCAGTTCATGTATTCCTTGGCGTATGTGCTCTTTTAATACTTCCCTGTCATGTGGCAAACCATTTAATAAATGATTTGTTTTAGGACCCCTTGGAGAAAAAAGGCAAGAGGTGTAAGGTTAGGATTGGGCCAAATCTTCCTCTGAGCTGGACAGCTGTCCTGTTGCCAAAACATTTGGGAAACATTTGGTTTACCATTTTTAAATACTTGAGAGCCAGAAGTAAGCAATAACTTGTTTTGGCAACAGGACTGCTGTCCTGCTCATTTTACAGCCTTGCTCAGACAATAGTGAAAGGTGGATAGGAAGATTTGGCCTATTATCCTGCTAGACCACCTGACCTTACGCCCTTGACTTTTTCCTAAAATAAAGGTTTATTCAATGATCTGCCACATGATATTAAAAGCGCATAAGAGAAGAAATAACAAACTATTCGTAGTGTGTAGAGTAAAAGTCAAAATTGAAATTTTGATTTTAAAATTTGCATTAGGACTCTATTTCGGGTTATAAAGAGATTTGTTTTATAAAAATGTTGTGTAAAATAATAAATAATGGTATTTCTCTCTTGAGTATTTTCATGTTTTTTTAATTTATGAGCACCCTGTATATCTGATCTAAGACGTTTCTATGGGAATCTCACTTTTTGAGAAGCAGAACTTTTTATAAAGAGTGACATTTTCGATAAACTCAAAAACAAAAGAGTTTCTCCTCTTGTCAACTCCATCCGGACACACTGTATAATATTTTTCAAAATCTTTTATACAAGGTGGTGTTTCTTCATATAAACAAAATTACAAATTTTATGAGACTGGACCTGTATTTCAGTTTTGCTCAAACGTTGATTGATTGGTCAAAATAAGTAGAGTATATATACCAAATATCACATTTTTATATTAAGTAGTCCGTTTGTTGTGGCCAGTTAAAGAAATCATCAAAATCTGTAAAACCTCCAGTATCTTCATGGATAAACACGCTACTGTGGCAAATTCATCATAAATTCTACTGTTTTCATTCTCTTCAAAATCATAAAAATATTTTTCTGTATTTCAATATCGCTTGTAACGTTGATTGATTGATCTAAGTAGGTAGAGTATCACTGCCAAATATTACATTTTTATACAGAGTTGTTCGCCTTCTATGCTAAGTTAAAAACATAGTCAAAATCGGTAAAACGCCCTGTATCTCGGTAACGACGATCCATTAGCAATAGGTTTTTTGAAACCGTCTAGGCACCCTCTATTTAATAATAATAATAATAAGAATTTTATTTACCAAAAGATAACATAGTAGGTACATTTACTGTTAATGTACAATTTAATTTTTTCTAATTTGCTAAACATTTGTTTATTTCTGCAAATAATTTGTATGATTTTTTTTATTAAAAAACATAATACTTTGACTTGAAAACTATTATTGTCAAGCGAACATACAAGGCAAAAATATATCAAATAATATCCGTCATAAAATGTCTTAACCTTAGACGTTTTCATTTTAGCTTTTGTTCTGGTTCTGATTGACAGGTTTGACGTTTAAGCAAAATGCATGAAAATGTTTCACCTGTCATCAGAAACAGGACCAAAGCTAAAATAAAATGTATATTGTTGTAGTGTTTAAACATCAACAAATAGAAATATTGAGCTTATTGCAATTAGCTGATACACAATCTATATAATACTTCCCATTTTTAGCTCCTAAACAAACTTATTACCTATTTTGTTAAGATGTTAAATGGAAATTATCAGGTTGACACCTGTCACAATAATTACTTTAACAGAGCAGAATTTAATAATAACGACCCACCCATGATAAGGTGGATTTTCTATTATTAATGTTACAGATAATGTTAAGTTTAAAAGAATCCCTCATAACAAACACTTGACAAATCAACAACCAGTGTATTAGAAGTAAAATTCATATTAGCATTATTTGAAAAACCCGATTCGCTATAAATATTTTTAAATACAACTTCTCACACAAAGTGCTTATATTTAAAAACTAAAATATGTACTTGTTTTTTAATTTAATCGTTCTGTTATATTGACGAATATTATTTTGTTTTTTCTTTAACTATTTCAAATTTTTCCACTGTCTATTTTTGATTTGTGTTGCCTTTGGACCAAATCAAAATATATGGAATATGGAAGTATATTCCTGAGCTAATAATACTTCTCAAAATTGGCGCAAATCGAATTTATGTAGAACATATGGGTTATACTTATAACGACCCAAAGAAGTAGTTAAGATGATTAAGTGAATAGTGTCCAAAGATAAAGCAAAACAATGTTAATAATAATAATAATAGTGTTTAATAGTCCAACAGGAACAAAATCCCAATTACAGAACCATAATAGAAATTATTTAAATACATAAAAGTTCCTAAAATAAAGTTAAAACAACAAAACTAGTCTAACACACAAAAATAAATGTATAGGTAAGATAAGTAAAAAATATAAAAGTATGAAAAAGTACTGTTAAAAACATGATCTAGCAATAAAAAAACACAACAATAAGTAGTTGTCAAAAATATTAAACATAAATAAGTAACTAAGTACTAAGTTAAGCCACATATACGGCTCAGGATTGTGAAGGTGGTTCAGGTTTGTGTATTTTCTTATAATAGTTGGTTGATGTTTAGTGAAATAAACAGTACGTATTTGACAGTTGATCTCAGTGCACAAGTTTTCTTTCGCTCTAGCTGGTTACTCTAACGCAGAATTAACAGACATGCATTTCATGTATGGTCGTGCTAATGGGAACGCCACCGAAGCGCGACGTCTTTATGTTGACGCTTATCCAAATCGCCAGATTTCTTCACAACGCATGTTTGGAAGAATTCACCAAAGATTGCGTGATACCGTTTCCCTGATCAAACAGTGCCATTTATCCGGAATACCAATATCGGTATCCACTCCTAGAACAGAAGAAGAAATTCTAGCACTGGTAGAGCAGAATCCAGGTACAAGTGTGCGGAGAATATCAGCCGAGGTAGGAATTAGTGGTCCTCTTGTTTGGAGAATCCTTCACGAGCAACTCCTTTATCCATACGATGTGCAACAAGTACAGGCCTTAAATCCAATAAATGATCATCAAGCACGTTTGGTTTTTGCCGCTGGTTTCTACGTCATGATGCTGAAGACCCTCGTTTTCTTGCAAACATTCTTTTACTGATGAGGCCGGGCTCACAAGAAATGGAGTGTTTAATTCACAATACGCATATTTGGGCCGACGAAAATCCTCATGCTCTAATAGAATCTGGACATAAGGCACGTTTTCATTAAACATTTGGATGGGTATTGTAGGTGACTAGGTTCTGTCGTTTTACCAAACCGATTAACAGGCGCTGCTTACCTCAACTTTCTGCAGAACACACTGTATGAGTTTTGGAAGATATTTCTTTGAATCAGAGGCAGCAAATGTGGTTCCAGCATGATGGTGCTCCAGCTAATTTTTCCATGGTCGTTAGAGAGCATTTACACCAAACTTTTCCACATAGATGGGTAGGAAGGGCCGAACCTGTTTTATGGCCTCCAAGATCGCCTGATCTGAACCCTCTAGATTTCTTTGTTTGGGGATATTTGAAGACATTAGTGTATGATATTCCTGTAAATGGCCTGGAAGAACTGCAGCTATGGATTAATCAAAAGTGTCAAAAAATCCAAACCAAGGAGGGTGTTTTCGAAAGAGTTCGAATATCGTTGAGACGAAGATGTCATGCCTGCTTGGAAATGGACGGAGGGCACTTTGAACATCTTCTGTAACTTTGTTTGTTAAAAGCTTCCTTTGTCAGTTTATCCCTAATAAAATAAAATGTTTGAAAACGTCCATATCTCTGCAACCTTTACTTTGCGGACCCATGTTTATTAAGACTTTTCTGCTTATTTTGGTTCATACTATTACCTCCTGAATTATTTTACACTCTTTCTTTTAACACCCTGTATATATATTTATTTATTTATCTATTAACATAATAACAACAAACATTTTTATTAGTTTTCACATTAGAAGCAATTGGGTCTTTAAAATTATTTTGACACAGACAATGTAATAAAATAATATTATAAGAAAATCTGTATTTTGCATAAAAAAGTACATTCTGTTTATTATTTTTTTGCAATTGGCGTCTTTAAAACAGGTTCTACATTATCTTGAGCAACACGAAAATATTTAGGTACATTTTTTTTAACTAAAACTGAAAGAAAATGTAATAAATACGAAAGATACGGGCAACATGTAGTATATTGCATGAAAGACGAAAAAACAGGCAATTTTTTGTAGCCATAGCCTGCTTCAATAAAAAAAATTTTTATCCGCCTAGAGGGCGCAGCGAACCACATACGATATTTCAAAAATCTGTTTATATCAGGTGAAAGATATCAATTTTGCAATAAAAATTTATTACCAATAAGTTTTCTCTATCTCTTAAAATAAAAGAGTTAGACAGCCTTAAAGTTTGGGCACTTTACAGGTTTTTTTGTTATTACTCATAAAGTTGGCCATGGATCTCAAATTTGTTTTTACGAGCATAAAGGCCTCCAAAAATGCAACAAAAAAACAATTAAAGATTTTTGACGTGTCTCGCATATTAAGCGAGATACATGGGAGCGGCCCTCTTATGTGATACAGCCTGTATATACGAATATATAAAATAAGCGCCACACCTATACACGGAAGATTGTGGAACTACATTTTCATGATTCTATCTATATCCTGAGCGTATTTTATTAAATCCACCCCTTATCACCAACCCTGACGGCCTGGAAAATGAAACGGGTGGGTGGCACCTCTTAATATACTAATTTTTAACATTCTCTGTGAATATGGTGTCCGGTCAAGTATTAATTTTTTTTATTTGAAATATTTCGTAGGTTATTAAATCCACCCCTTATCACCAACCCTGACGGCCTGGAAAATGAAACGGGTGGGTAAATTCTCTTAGTATGTTTATTTTTTATGTTTTCTGTGACTATGGTGAGCGACCAAGTTATAGTTTTATTTATTTGAATATTTTCTGTTTTAATAATTGCAGCCCCTTTGCACAACCCTGACTGCCTAAGAAATAGGAAGGGTGGGTGGATTTTTATTTTTCAGGTTTTTAATATTCTGTGATCAGCCCCATATGAATTATGTAAAAACTTGTGTAAAATTTGACTTCATTTTCTGACCACAACTTTATCGATTTATAGTCCTAGCTAAATCTGTGGTTGTGGATGATTTCACATCGGTGAAATTTGGTACATATTTTTATCTTAAATCGGTTTCTGTGTTGGTTTAAAACATCAAAGGATGAACTCAGGTTGTAGTACTCATTGACCATTCATCATCCATTTTTTAAAATGCATTATATGGTTTCAGAATATTTTTAGATGGTATGTTTCTATTCTATTTTTCACTCTTATAAGATTTTGATTTGAGGCTCGATTTATGAAATATTGCAACATTTGGATATTCCAAGTTTTGGCACAAATTAAGTATTAAACGTGGTCATTTTTTTATTTGGTAAACTGAGATAAACCAATGGCGCAATTATCAATAAAAAAGACAAGATTAACTCAAATTAAATGTTCAATATCGGGTGCGTGTGAAGTTGACTCCCCTAATGTTCAGTTTTGTAGTGCTGGCTTGTATATGAATAATAATAATAATAATTGTTCTGAAGTGCTCTATAAATTTAAACAACAGTTCTATGACGTTTGGTGATTTTTTTTTTAATATGAGGGGAGGCAGCCACCCATTTATGAATTTTGTCATTTTAATAGTTCTACAGTTCTCTCTAATTTTAGGCTATAGCAGTGTTTATAAAAGTATAGTTAGTCAACGTAGGATTTAAAGAGTCGTCAAAAGATAGGAGCATCTGTACTATTTGTCTGAAAGGTTGTCCAATGTGGACATTTAAACAAAGTTTCACACGTTTATAAATAACTAATTAGATTAGAAGCGTTATACTGCAAGTTTACGTCTTTATTTAATAAGTTATACTGGAAGCAAATTTTCGATAAATATTCACTAATTATCACAATGTGTTTGGATATAGAGTTCACTTGATTTGAAATAGGTGTCGCACCAATAAAATTTATGAATATTTTTTTTTTTTGTTTTCTGTTTGTGACCTTGCCTTTAATAAATGCCGTTTTATTTATTTGAATATTTTCTGTTTTAATAATTGCAGCCCTTTGCACAACCCTGACTGCCTAGAAATATAAGGAACAGTAATACTGTGATCAGCTCGCGCATCCGTTTCGCTGCAGAGACCTCGGCATCGGCTTTATAGTCTGCAGAGACCTAGTCTACATCCAACGCTGGGAGTGCGAACATCGGTAATACAGAGCCGTATTAATGAAACATTATGAGCCTAAATCGAGGAATGAGTCGCTGCGCAGCTGTTAGATGTTTAAACACATCATCAAACAGTAATCTAAGTTTCTTTAAATTTGTTAAAGATACTAGACTTACCTCAAATTCAAATTGTGCAATAAAATGAAAATATACTTATAAATGTTATATTGGATACCGATTATCAAAAATCAGATATTTTACAAATTAACAAGATATATTTGTGGATATCTAATAAAGAAATGTCTACCAAAACATTCTTGCAAAACATGTGAATATAATTCACACACACATGCAAAACAATACGAAAATTTAGATGATTCCAAGTTTATAACAAATTAAAGCATATAAAAATTTGGTAGTTTGTTGTTGATTTTATCACAATCTTGGAAATTTTGTTTCAAAAGAACATTGAAATTTTTTCAACAACTCCTGATATTGTTAAACAATTTTTAAACGTGTCATGTCAATATTTTCCGTATATATATTTTGCATTTATATGCTAGGGTTAGATTATATTATACATTAAAATATATTTACAGAAATTTCAAATTAAAGAACAGAAATAGAAAACTTATTTTTTTTTATTTGGAGGCACAATGTGTATAATTTATTATTTTAATAGTTACATACATTTTTAATTTAATAGATCTATTTGTTTATAATATGATTAGTCAACATAGATCATTAAAGGAAAAATATCATCATAAATTATTTTTCACCAAACGTCAAATTTTAAATTAAAAAAAATCACAAAAAAATTCATTATCTTTAATATTAAAAAAAGTAAGTAAATAAATAATATATATATATTTTAAACTCATCTTTTTTAAGTCCAAAGTAAATCGAATTTTCAAATTTTCGATAAATGATAGTAATAATACATGTTGATTTATCTATCCATAACTGATAATTAAATTATGTACATATTGTGAATAGATATAATGTAAACTTTCATGTAGAGTAAATGTAAATGCTTTCACGGCACAAATAAAAAACTCTTATTCCGGTCCTGATCACCGCTTCTGTAAATTCCGTCGAATGCGCTATCGCACTCACATTTCGAGGTCACCGCAGAGAACTGAAGGTACTACAAAGTGCCGACAATGGAGTGAAGCTGCTGGTCTACCTATGCTGTGCCGAAAGTGTCGACCATAATTCTGTTAATGTTGATCACCACTGCCTTAATGCAGACCGTCACTGCCCCAATGCCGTTCTTCACTGCCTCAATGCTGACCGTCACTGCCCCAATGCCAATCGCCACTTCCCCAATACAATTTTAAACTGTATTAGAGAAATTGGGCAATAAAGTGGGAACAATTAAAGGATATATTGTGTGCTAATAATAATTATATGCATATTTTTTTACAAAACTTTTTAACAAAAAAATAATGTACAAAGTTATTAATTAGATATGCATTGGCTAATATGATATACTGCCAATAAAAAAAACTATTAACTGATTAAAACTATGTATGCATAACAGCAACTTACTTAATTATTAATTTTAATGACTTGAGTTTGATGATTCTCACTTTGTTCCCACATACAGTGCTTTCGAAAAGAAACGAATAAATTCATTATTTCTGAAATTGAGAAGTTTTCGAAAAAGTCCCCAGGCACGTCGATTTTGGTTTTAAAAAGGCACTTTTTGACATTCTACCCATATTTGTGACGTCATCGTTGTCATCGTGATACGACTTTGACTCTTTCCCAACTACAACACACTCTATTTGACCTTTACCTATTCTCAACACACACTTCTATACTTTGACACTTATCATCGTGATACGACTTTGACTCTTTCCCAACTACAACACACTCTATTTGACCTTTACCTACTCTCAACACACACTTCTATACTTTGACACCTATCATCGTGATACGACTTTGACTCTTTCCCAACTACAACACACTCTATTTGACCTTTACCTACTCTCAACACACACACTTCTATACTTTAACATCTATCACCGTGTTTGCAGCTCGTCTAGACTCGCATCGAGAAAGACACCCCTGGCGAACCCAGCTTCGTTAGGATGCTGCCGGTGGAACGACTTTGACTCTTTCCTAACTCTCAACACACACACCTATCATCGTGTTTGTAGCTCGTCTAGGCTCGTATCGAGAAAGACACCCCTGGCGATGCCAGCTCGTCAGGATGCTGCCGGTGATGCCACTGACTGACAACACAAACTTAGCTAAAATAAATCATGGATGTCGTCGATGTCAAGCCGCTTGTCCAGGCTCAAACCAAGAAACCGATCCTGGTTTAGTCGCAGCTAAACTTTTGCGAAGTCACCACTGAAGATGCCGACAGTGAACAGCGGATCTGCCCCCATGGTCACGGCGTAACAAGCCAGAAAATTATTATATACCAAATATTCACACCGGCTGTGAAAGCCTAAAAACCACTACAACAATATTTGATCTTTACTTACACCTTAGGTATCACCATGTTTGTACCGCTTGTCTGGCCTCGACAGACATCGAGAAAGACAGTCCTGGCGAGACTGGCCTCGTCAGGATACGGCCCGTGATACGACTGACTTTACACACACTCACTTTCACACTTATCATCGGTGATATGACTGACTTTTTCCTAACTACACACTCCTTCTGACCTTTAAGTACTCTCTACACACAGACACACACACATACTTCTATACATTGACACCTATCATCGTGTTCCATTGTCTAGTACACATCAATTTAACCTTTACCTATCTTCAACACACACACACTTACCTTAACCTATCATTGTGTTTGTAGCTTATCTACTCGTATATCTCATCTGTCTCGTCTCATCTCATCAATACAAACATACTTCTTTAGACCATTTTATAACTATAGCACACATCAATTTGATTTTTACCTGCCCTCATCATGTACACATTTCACAGGTGGATTAGGCCTATTGGGGATACCACTATAAAAACGCGCCGTGTACTCTACCGCAAGGTGGTGTGGAAATGAGTACGTAATATGGTATTTTAAATACATCAAAGTGTACAAATTTTATCACCGAATGGAGTGAATGACATTGCTGATTTGCTATGGTTGAATGTATATAGAGAGGGATGAAAGAAAGTATGATGCTATGAATCTTTAATAAAAGAACGGGTCATACTGTTGATCTGCACCTTCGACAATTGAAAAATACAGACTGGAATCATTAATAAAAGAACAGGTCATACTGTTGATCTGCCCTTCGATAATTGATAAAAATTCAAACGTAAATTTTTAATAAAAGAACGGGTCATACTGCTGATCTGCACCTTCGCTAATTGAAAAAATACAGACTGGAATCATTAATAAAAGAAGAGGTCATACTGTTGATCTGCCCCTTCGATAATTGATAAAAATACAAACGTGAATTTTAAATAAAAGAACGGGTCATACTGCTGTACTTTCGATAATTGAAAAAATACAGACTGGAATCATTAGTAAAATAACAGGTCATACTGCTGATCTGCATCTTCGATAATTGAAAAAATGCAGACTGGATTCATTAATAAAGGAACAGGTCATACTGTTGATCTGCCCTTCGATAATTGATAAAAATAAATGTGAATTTTTAATAAAAGAACGGGTCATACTGCTGATCTGCATCTTCGATAATTGAAAAAATACAGACTGGAATCATTAATAAAATAACAGGTCATACTGCTGATCTGCACCTTCGATAATTGAAAAAATACAGACGGGAATCATTAATAAAAGAACAGGTCATACTGTTGATCTGCACCTTCGATAGAATAGGTCATACTGCTGATCTGCACCTTCGATAATTGATAAAGATACAAATATGAATCGTTAATAAAGAACAGGTCATTCTGCTGATCTGCACCTTTGATAAATGAAAAAATACAACATAATTCCATAATTCATTTCAAGCTTCCTACTCAGCTGCCAAAAGTGGAAAAATAAATTTCCGAAAAATAAAATTTGGTGCACGAAGTATTTTAAAACAAAGTGATAGTGAAAAAGTGGTAAAAGGGCAATTTGTGTCGCTAGTACTTCAGTAATCTGTGTGTGCCGCGCAGTGCTATTCAAACTTAACAAGTGTTCCTCACAGATCGTTGGACGAGAAAAAAGTGTTCCTGTCGATCCAGAGTAGCGACATTCTGCAGTCAACGTGGGATTTACACTTGAAGGAGTCCTCGGAAATTGTTTTCTATTAGGAACTAATTAAGCTGATAATGTAAGTACTTTTAATTGCATATGTAGTCATATATGAATTTGCATTTACACATCTATTTGAATCCTCGCACATAAATAATTTCGTATTTCTATCTATATGTACTATCTTAAAATTTGAAATATCTGAACTCTAGATTTTCATTGATGTTGTTTCTTGGTCTGGTGATAGGTCAATTTCAAGTAGAAAAACCAATTTTTTACATATTGCCTATGTTTCGGCTTATATTTAAGCCATCTTCAGGGCTCTAGAAATGCAAATGCGTTACATAAATAATATAACATTACAATAAATTAAAACAAAACACATTGAAAATTACACATTAAAAATACAATTTACGCTTAGTAATATTTATTTTATTCTATCTAGATTTTCAAATTAAATAAATAGATTCAATTTTCAAGTATCATCTACAAACAGAAAAATTGCGTTGTTTGTAATATATTGTTAGATTATCAGAATAGTTAAGAATTAAAATAGAGAGCAGTCGTGTTTTCACAATAGGAACCTTCATCCTGCTTGATAACCATTAAGCTATTTGGACAACAGGAAAATAGTCTAATTAATACCATCTTTTAAAATTTTCATTTTAATTCTCGATGGATGCATTATACATTTCATGCATAGTATTCGTATGCCTGTCTTCATACTGCGTTTTTACACAAATAAGCAAATCCTACAATTACAATATTGCAATATAAATTTAAAATATTTTCCATACATAACATCTTGAATCACTTCTGTTGCATTATATAAAATGTGTCTTCACCATTTGGGTTTTTCGTTTGACATATGCAATCCTAACAAAACTGATTTATTAGTTTGCACTTAATGATCATTGGTTAACTGATTTAGTAAATTAATATGTAAAGAAAACACTTGTTCATTTGGATACATATAGGGGACATTATATCCGTAAGTGTTTTCATCACTGAGACTTTATTAGTTTTTCAGTTATAAATAACTTTTGAATATAGCTAAAATTTCAGGAAGCGCTATTAAATGCAGATATTACAATTGCTCTCAACCCGTATAAATGTCTATGATCTGGGAGCTTCCCGTTTCAGTGGGGTGCAAAAGTAGCTCGCCTCGTGGTGCACCCTGGATTACGCTAAAGAGCTAATACAAATACTTCATCTTAATCTAATCTCGGCCCATACCAACTTAATCGTGACATAATTTCAAAACACCATTTCATCTTTACCTACTCTCAACATATAATTTTCACTTTGACAGCCTCAATACACACACACACACACACCAGTACCTTGACCTATTGTCACAGCACACATCTATTTGACCTTTACGTACTCTCAACACACATACAAACATCTATTTGACTTTTACCTACTCTCAATACAAACACACACACTTCTATACTTTGACACCTATCATCGTGTTTGTAGCTTGTCTAGGCTCGCATCGAGAAAGACAGTCCTGGCGAACTCAGCCTCGTTAGGATGCTGCCGGTGATACGACTTTGACTCTTTTCTAACTACAACACACTATTTCACCTTACTTACTCTCAACACACACACTTCTATACTTTGACACCTATCATCGTGTTTGTAGCTTGTCTAGGCTCGCATCGAGAAAGACAGTCCTGGCGAACTCAGCTTAGGATGCTGCCGGTGATACGACTTTGACTCTTTTCTAACTACAACACACTATTTCACCTTACTTACTCTCAACACACACACACACACACACTTCTATACTTTGACACCTATCATCGTGTTTGTAGCTTGTCTAGGCTCGCATCGAGAAAGACAGTCCTGGCGAACTCAGCTTTGTTAGGATGCTGCCGGTGATACGACTTTGACTCTTTTCTAACTACAACACACTATTTCACCTTACTTACTCTCAACACACACACACACACACTTCTATACTTTGACACCTATCATCGTGTTTGTAGCTTGTCTAGGCTCGCATCGAGAAAGACAGTCCTGGCGAACTCAGCTTCGTTAGGATGCTGCCGGTGATACGACTTTGACTCTTTTCTAACTACAACACACTATTTCACCTTACTTACTCTCAACACACACCCACACTGCTATACTTTGACACCTATCATCGTGATACGGCTTTGCCTCTTTCCCAACTACAACACACTCTATTTGAACTTTACCTACTCTCAACACACACTTCTATACTTTGACACCTATCATCGTGATACGACTTTGACTCCTTCCCAACTACAACACACTCTATTTGACCTTTACCTACTCTCAACACACACTTCTATACATTGACACCTATCATCGTGTTCCATTGTCTAGTACACATCAATTTAACCTTTACCTATCTTCAACACACACACACTTACCTTAACCTATCATTGTGTTTGTAGCTTATCTACTCGTATATCTCATCTGTCTCGTCTCATCTCATCAATACAAACATACTTCTTTAGACCATTTTATAACTATAGCACACATCAATTTGATTTTTACCTGCCCTCATCATGTACACATTTCACAGGTGGATTAGGCCTATTGGGGATACCACTATAATAACGCGCCGTGTACTCTACCGCAAGGTGGTGTGGAAATGAGTACGTAATATGGTATTTTAAATACATCAAAGTGTACAAATTTTATCAACGAATGGAGTGAATGACATTGCTGATTTGCTATGGTTGAATGTATATAGAGAGGGATGAAAGAAAGTATGATGCTATGAATCTTTAATAAAAGAACGGGTCATACTGTTGATCTGCACCTTCGACAATTGAAAAATACAGACTGGAATCATTAATAAAAGAACAGGTCATACTGTTGATCTGCACCTTCGATAATTGATAAAAATTCAAACGTAAATTTTTAATAAAAGAACGGGTCATACTGCTGATCTGCACCATCGCTAATTGAAAAAATACAGACTGGAATCATTAATAAAAGAAGAGGTCATACTGTTGATCTGCCCCTTCGATAATTGATAGAAATACAAACGTGAATTTTAAATAAAAGAACGGGTCATACTGTTGATAATTACTGCTGTACCTTCGATAATTGAAAAAGTACAGACTGGAATCATTAGTAAAATAACAGGTCATACTGCTGATCTGCATCTTCGATAATTTAAATAATGCAGACTGGATTCATTAATAAAGGAACAGGTCATACTGTTGATCTGCCCCTTCGATAATTGATAAAAATACGAATGTGAATTTTTAATCAAAGAACGGGTCATACTGCTGATCTGCATCTTCGATAATTGAAAAAATACAGACTGGAATCATTAATAAAAGAATAGGTCATACTGCTGATCTGCACCTTCGATAATTGATAAAGATACAAATATGAATCGTTAATAAAGAACAGGTCATTCTGCTGATCTGCACCTTTGATAAATGAAAAAATACAACATAATTCCATAATTCATTTCAAGCTTCCTACTCAGCTGCCAAAAGTGGAAAAATAAATTTCCGAAAAATAAAATTTGGTATTTTAAAGTATTTTAAAACAAAGTGATAGTGAAAAAGTGGGAAAAAGGGCAATTTGTGTCGCTAGTACTTCAGTAATCTGTGTGCTGCGCAGTGCTATTCAAACTTAACAAGTGTTCCTCACAGATCGTTGGACGAGAAAAAAGTGTTCCTGTCGATCCAGAGTAGCGACATTCTGCAGTCAACGTGGGATTTACACTTGAAGGAGTCCTCGGAAATTGTTTTCTATTAGGAACTAATTAAGCTGATAATGTAAGTACTTTTAATTGCATATGTAGTCATATATGAATTTGCATTTACACATCTATTTAGAATCCTCGCACATAAATAATTTCTTTTTTCTATCTATATGTACTATATTAAAATTTGAAATATCTGAACTCTAGATTTTCATTTATGTTGTTTCTTGGTCTTGTGATAGGTCAATTTCAATTAGAAAAACCAATTTTTTACATATTGCCTTTGTTTGTGCTTATATTTTAGCCATCTTCAGGGCTCTAGAAATGCAAATCTTACATAAATAATATAACATTACAATAAATTAAAACAAAACACATTGAAAATTACACATTAAAAATACAATTTACGCTTAGTAATATTTATTTTATTCTATCTAGATTTTCAAATTAAATAAATAGATTCAATTTTCAAGTATCATCTACAAACAGAAAAATTGCGTTGTTTGTAATATATTGTTAGATTATCAGAATAGTTAAGAATTAAAATAGAGAGCAGTCGTGTTTTCACAATAGGAACCCTCATCCTGCTTGATAACCATTAAGCTATTTGGACAACAGGAAAATAGTCTAATTAATACCATCTTTTAAAATTTTCATTTTAATTCTCGATGGATGCATTATACATTTCATGCATAGTATTCGTATGCCTGTCTTCATACTGCGTTTTTACACAAATAAGCAAATCCTACAATTACAATATTGCAATATAAATTTAAAATATTTTCCATACATAACATCTTGAATCACTTCTGTTGCATTATATAAAATGTGTCTTCACCATTTGGGTTTTTTCGTTTGACATATGCAATCCTAACAAAACTGATTTATTAGTTTGCACTTAATGATCATTGGTTAACTGATTTAGTAAATTAATATGTAAAGAAAACACTTGTTCATTTGGATACATATAGGGGACATTATATCCGTAAGTGTTTTCATCACTGAGACTTTATTAGTTTTTCAGTTATAAATAACTTTTTGAATATAGCTAAAATTTCAGGAAGCGCTATTAAATGCAGATATTACAATTGCTCTCAACCCGTATAAATGTCTATGATCTGGGAGCTTCCCGTTTCAGTGGGGTGCAAAAGTAGCTCGCCTCCTCGTGGTGCACCCTGGATTACGCTAAAGAGCTAATACAAATACTTCATCTTAATCTAATCTCGGCCCATACCAACTTAATCGTGACATAATTTCAAAACACCATTTCATCTTTACCTACTCTCAACATATAATTTTCACTTTGACAGCCTCAATACACACACACACACACACACCAGTACCTTGACCTATTGTCACAGCACATCTATTTGACCTTTTTACTCTCAACACACATACAAACATCTATTTGACTTTACATACTCTCAATACAAACACACACACTTCTATACTTTGACACCTATCATCGTGTTTGTAGCTTGTCTAGGCTCGCATCGAGAAAGACAGTCCTGGCGAACTCAGCTTCGTTAGGATGCTGCCGGTGATACGACTTTGACTCTTTTCTAACTACAACACACTATTTCACCTTACTTACTCTCAACACACACACACTTCTATACTTTGACACCTATCATCGTGTTTGTAGCTTGTCTAGGCTCGCATCGAGAAAGACAGTCCTGGCGAACTCAGCTTCGTTAGGATGCTGCCGGTGATACGACTTTGACTCTTTTCTAACTACAACACACTATTTCACCTTACTCTCAACACACACACACACACACACTTCTATACTTTGACACCTATCATCGTGTTTGTAGCTTGTCTAGGCTCGCATCGAGAAAGACAGTCCTGGCGAACTCAGCTTTGTTAGGATGCTGCCGGTGATACGACTTTGACTCTTTTCTAACTACAACACACTATTTCACCTTACTTACTCTCAACACACACACACACACACTTCTATACTTTGACACCTATCATCGTGTTTGTAGCTTGTCTAGGCTCGCATCGAGAAAGACAGTCCTGGCGAACTCAGCTTCGTTAGGATGCTGCCGGTGATACGACTTTGACTCTTTTCTAACTACAACACACTATTTCACCTTACTTACTCTCAACACACACCCACACTGCTATACTTTGACACCTATCATCGTGATACGGCTTTGCCTCTTTCCCAACTACAACACACTCTATTTGAACTTTACCTACTCTCAACACACACTTCTATACTTTGACACCTATCATCGTGATACGACTTTGACTCCTTCCCAACTACAACACACTCTATTTGACCTTTACCTACTCTCAACACACACTTCTATACATTGACACCTATCATCGTGTTCCATTGTCTAGTACACATCAATTTAACCTTTACCTATCTTCAACACACACACACTTACCTTAACCTATCATTGTGTTTGTAGCTTATCTACTCGTATATCTCATCTGTCTCGTCTCATCTCATCAATACAAACATACTTCTTTAGACCATTTTATAACTATAGCACACATCAATTTGATTTTTACCTGCCCTCATCATGTACACATTTCACAGGTGGATTAGGCCTATTGGGGATACCACTATAAAAACGCGCCGTGTACTCTACCGCAAGGTGGTGTGGAAATGAGTACGTAATATGGTATTTTAAATACATCAAAGTGTACAAATTTTATCAACGAATGGAGTGAATGACATTGCTGATTTGCTATGGTTGAATGTATATAGAGAGAGGGATGAAAGAAAGTATGATGCTATGAATCTTTAATAAAAGAACGGGTCATACTGTTGATCTGCACCTTCGACAATTGAAAAAATACAGACTGGAATCATTAATAAAAGAACAGGTCATACTGTTGATCTGCCCCTTCGATAATTGATAAAAATTCAAACGTAAATTTTTAATAAAAGAACGGGTCATACTGCTGATCTGCACCATCGCTAATTGAAAAAATACAGACTGGAATCATTAATAAAAGAAGAGGTCATACTGTTGATCTGCCCCTTCGATAATTGATAGAAATACAAACGTGAATTTTAAATAAAAGAACGGGTCATACTGTTGATAATTACTGCTGTACCTTCGATAATTGAAAAATACAGACTGGAATCATTAGTAAAATAACAGGTCATACTGCTGATCTGCATCTTCGATAATTGAAAAAATGCAGACTGGATTCATTAATAAAGGAACAGGTCATACTGTTGATCTGCCCCTTCGATAATTGAAAAAATACAGACTGGAATCATTAATAAAATAACAGGTCATACTGCTGATCTGCATCTTCGATAATTTAAAAAATACAGACTGGAATCATTAATAAAAGAATAGGTCATACTGCTGATCTGCACCTTCGATAATTGATAAAGATACAAATATGAATCGTTAATAAAGAACAGGTCATTCTGCTGATCTGCACCTTTGATAAATGAAAAAATACAACATAATTCCATAATTCATTTCAAGCTTCCTACTCAGCTGCCAAAAGTGGAAAAATAAATTTAAGAAAAATAAAATTTGGTGCACGAAGTATTTTAAAACAAAGTGATAGTGAAAAAGTGGGAAAAAGGGCAATTTGTGTCGCTAGTACTTCAGTAATCTGTGTGTGCCGCGCAGTGCTATTCAAACTTAACAAGTGTTCCTCACAGATCGATTGACGAGAAAAAGTGTTCCTGTCGATCCAGAGTAGCGACATTCTGCAGTCAACGTGGGATTTACACTTGAAGGAGTCCTCGGAAATTGTTTTCTATTAGGAACTAATTAAGCTGATAATGTAAGTACTTTTAATTGCATATGTAGTCATATATGAATTTGCATTTACACATCTATTCGAATCCTCGCACATAAATAATTTCGTATTTCTATCTATATGTACTATCTTAAAATTTGAAATATCTGAACTCTAGATTTTCATTGATGTTGTTTCTTGGTCTGGTGATAGGTCAATTTCAAGTAGAAAAACCAATTTTTTACATATTGCCTATGTTTCGGCTTAAATATAAGCCATCTTCAGGGCTCTAGAAATGCAAATGCGTTACATAAATAATATAACATTACAATAAATTAAAACAAAACACATTGAAAATTACACATTAAAAATACAATTTACGCTTAGTAATATTTATTTTATTCTATCTAGATTTTCAAATTAAATAAATAGATTCAATTTTCAAGTATCATCTACAAACAGAAAAATTGCGTTGTTTGTAATATATTGTTAGATTATCAGAATAGTTAAGAATTAAAATAGAGAGCAGTCGTGTTTTCACAATAGGAACCCTCATCCTGCTTGATAACCATTAAGCTATTTGGACAACAGGAAAATAGTCTAATTAATACCATCTTTTAAAATTTTCATTTTAATTCTCGATGGATGCATTATACATTTCATGCATAGTATTCGTATGCCTGTCTTCATAATACTGCGTTTTTACACAAATAAGCAAATCCTACAATTACAATATTGCAATATAAATTTAAAATATTTTCCATACATAACATCTTGAATCACTTCTGTTGCATTATATAAAATGTGTCTTCACCATTTGGGTTTTTTCGTTTGACATATGCAATCCTAACAAAACTGATTTATTAGTTTGCACTTAATGATCATTGGTTAACTGATTTAGTAAATTAATATGTAAAGAAAACACTTGTTCATTTGGATACATATAGGGGACATTATATCCGTAAGTGTTTTCATCACTGAGACTTTATTAGTTTTTCAGTTATAAATAACTTTTTGAATATAGCTAAAATTTCAGGAAGCGCTATTAAATGCAGATATTACAATTGCTCTCAACCCGTATAAATGTCTATGATCTGGGAGCTTCCCGTTTCAGTGGGGTGCAAAAGTAGCTCGCCTCCTCGTGGTGCACCCTGGATTACGCTAAAGAGCTAATACAAATACTTCATCTTAATCTAATCTCGGCCCATACCAACTTAATCGTGACATAATTTCAAAACACCATTTCATCTTTACCTACTCTCAACATATAATTTTCACTTTGACAGCCTCAATACACACACACACACACACACCAGTACCTTGACCTATTGTCACAGCACACATCTATTTGACCTTTACGTACTCTCAACACACATACAAACATCTATTTGACTTTTACCTACTCTCAATACAAACACACACACTTCTATACTTTGACACCTATCATCGTGTTTGTAGCTTGTCTAGGCTCGCATCGAGAAAGACAGTCCTGGCGAACTCAGCTTCGTTAGGATGCTGCCGGTGATACGACTTTGACTCTTTTCTAACTACAACACACTATTTCACCTTACTTACTCTCAACACACACACTTCTATACTTTGACACCTATCATCGTGTTTGTAGCTTGTCTAGGCTCGCATCGAGAAAGACAGTCCTGGCGAACTCAGCTAAGGTAGGATGCTGCCGGTGATACGACTTTGACTCTTTTCTAACTACAACACACTATTTCACCTTACTTACTCTCAACACACACACTTCTATACTTTGACACCTATCATCGTGTTTGTAGCTTGTCTAGGCTCGCATCGAGAAAGACAGTCCTGGCGAACTCAGCTTAGGATGCTGCCGGTGATACGACTTTGACTCTTTTCTAACTACAACACACTATTTCACCTTACTTACTCTCAACACACACACACACACACACACTTCTATACTTTGACACCTATCATCGTGTTTGTAGCTTGTCTAGGCTCGCATCGAGAAAGACAGTCCTGGCGAACTCAGCTTTGTTAGGATGCTGCCGGTGATACGACTTTGACTCTTTTCTAACTACAACACACTATTTCACCTTACTTACTCTCAACACACACACACACATACACTTCTATACTTTGACACCTATCATCGTGTTTGTAGCTTGTCTAGGCTCGCATCGAGAAAGACAGTCCTGGCGAACTCAGCTTCGTTAGGATGCTGCCGGTGATACGACTTTGACTCTTTTCTAACTACAACACACTATTTCACCTTACTTACTCTCAACACACACCCACACTGCTATACTTTGACACCTATCATCGTGATACGGCTTTGCCTCTTTCCCAACTACAACACACTCTATTTGAACTTTACCTACTCTCAACACACACTTCTATACTTTGACACCTATCATCGTGATACGACTTTGACTCCTTCCCAACTACAACACACTCTATTTGACCTTTACCTACTCTCAACACACACTTCTATACATTGACACCTATCATCGTGTTCCATTGTCTAGTACACATCAATTTAACCTTTACCTATCTTCAACACACACACACTTACCTTAACCTATCATTGTGTTTGTAGCTTATCTACTCGTATATCTCATCTGTCTCGTCTCATCTCATCAATACAAACATACTTCTTTAGACCATTTTATAACTATAGCACACATCAATTTGATTTTTACCTGCCCTCATCATGTACACATTTCACAGGTGGATTAGGCCTATTGGGGATACCACTATAATTATAACGCGCCGTGTACTCTACCGCAAGGTGGTGTGGAAATGAGTACGTAATATGGTATTTTAAATACATCAAAGTGTACAAATTTTATCAACGAATGGAGTGAATGACATTGCTGATTTGCTATGGTTGAATGTATATAGAGAGAGGGATGAAAGAAAGTATGATGCTATGAATCTTTAATAAAAGAACGGGTCATACTGTTGATCTGCACCTTCGACAATTGAAAAAATACAGACTGGAATCATTAATAAAAGAACAGGTCATACTGTTGATCTGCTCCTTCGATAATTGATAAAAATTCAAACGTAAATTTTTAATAAAAGAACGGGTCATACTGCTGATCTGCACCTTCGCTAATTGAAAAAATACAGACTGGAATCATTAATAAAAGAAGAGGTCATACTGTTGATCTGCCCCTTCGATAATTGATAGAAATACAAACGTGAATTTTAAATAAAAGAACGGGTCATACTGTTGATAATTACTGCTGTACCTTCGATAATTGAAAAAATACAGACTGGAATCATTAGTAAAATAACAGGTCATACTGCTGATCTGCATCTTCGATAATTGAAAAAATGCAGACTGGATTCATTAATAAAGGAATAGGTCATACTGTTGATCTGCCCCTTCGATAATTGATAAAAATACGAATGTGAATCATTAATAAAATAACAGGTCATACTGCTGATCTGCACCTTCGATAATTGAAAAATACAGACTGGAATCATTAATAAAAGAATAGGTCATACTGCTGATCTGCACCTTCGATAATTGATAAAGATACAAATATGAATCGTTAATAAAGAACAGGTCATTCTGCTGATCTGCACCTTTGATAAATGAAAAAATACAACATAATTCCATAATTCATTTCAAGCTTCCTACTCAGCTGCCAAAAGTGGAAAAATAAATTTCCGAAAAATAAAATTTGGTGCACGAAGTATTTTAAAACAAAGTGATAGTGAAAAAGTGGGAAAAAGGGCAATTTGTGTCGCTAGTACTTCAGTAATCTGTGTGTGCCGCGCAGTGCTATTCAAACTTAACAAGTGTTCCTCACAGATCGTTGGACGAGAAAAAAGTGTTCCTGTCGATCCAGAGTAGCGACATTCTGCAGTCAACGTGGGATTTACACTTGAAGGAGTCCTCGGAAATTGTTTTCTATTAGGAACTAATTAAGCTGATAATGTAAGTACTTTTAATTGCATATGTAGTCATATATGAATTTGCATTTACACATCTATTTAGTATCCTCGCACATAAATAATTTCGTATTTCTATCTATATGTACTATCTTAAAATTTTAAATATCTGAACTCTAGATTTTCATTGATGTTGTTTCTTGGTCTGGTGATAGGTCAATTTCAAGTAGAAAAACCAATTTTACATATTGCCTATGTTTCGCTTATATTTAAGCCATCTTCAGGGCTCTAGAAATGCAAATGCGTTACATAAATAATATAACATTACAATAAATTAAAACAAAACACATTGAAAATTACACATTAAAAATACAATTTACGCTTAGTAATATTTATTTTATTCTATCTAGATTTTCAAATTAAATAAATAGATTCAATTTTCAAGTATCATCTACAAACAGAAAAATTGCGTTGTTTGTAATATATTGTTAGATTATCAGAATAGTTAAGAATTAAAATAGAGAGCAGTCGTGTTTTCACAATAGGAACCCTCATCCTGCTTGATAACCATTAAGCTATTTGGACAACAGGAAAATAGTCTAATTAATACCATCTTTTAAAATTTTCATTTTAATTCTCGATGGATGCATTATACATTTCATGCATAGTATTCGTATGCCTGTCTTCATACTGCGTTTTTACACAAATAAGCAAATCCTACAATTACAATATTGCAATATAAATTTAAAATATTTTCCATACATAACATCTTGAATCACTTCTGTTGCATTATATAAAATGTGTCTTCACCATTTGGGTTTTTTCGTTTGACATATGCAATCCTAACAAAACTGATTTATTAGTTTGCACTTAATGATCATTGGTTAACTGATTTAGTAAATTAATATGTAAAGAAAACACTTGTTCATTTGGATACATATAGGGGACATTATATCCGTAAGTGTTTTCATCACTGAGACTTTATTAGTTTTTCAGTTATAAATAACTTTTTGAATATAGCTAAAATTTCAGGAAGCGCTATTAAATGCAGATATTACAATTGCTCTCAACCCGTATAAATGTCTATGATCTGGGAGCTTCCCGTTTCAGTGGGGTGCAAAAGTAGCTCGCCTCCTCGTGGTGCACCCTGGATTACGCTAAAGAGCTAATACAAATACTTCATCTTAATCTAATCTCGGCCCATACCAACTTAATCGTGACATAATTTCAAAACACCATTTCATCTTTACCTACTCTCAACATATAATTTTCACTTTGACAGCCTCAATACACACACACACACACACACACCAGTACCTTGACCTATTGTCACAGCACACATCTATTTGACCTTTACGTACTCTCAACACACATACAAACATCTATTTGACTTTTACCTACTCTCAATACAAACACACACACTTCTATACTTTGACACCTATCATCGTGTTTGTAGCTTGTCTAGGCTCGCATCGAGAAAGACAGTCCTGGCGAACTCAGCTTCGTTAGGATGCTGCCGGTGATACGACTTTGACTCTTTTCTCACTACACCACACTATTTCACCTTACTTAATCTCAACACACACACACTTCTATACTTTGACACCTATCATCGTGTTTGTAGCTTGTCTAGGCTCGCATCGAGAAAGACAGTCCTGGCGAACTCAGCTTCGTTAGGATGCTGCCGGTGATACGACTTTGACTCTTTTCTAACTACAACACACTATTTCACCTTACTTACTCTCAACACACACACACACACACACACTTCTATACTTTGACACCTATCATCGTGTTTGTAGCTTGTCTAGGCTCGCATCGAGAAAGACAGTCCTGGCGAACTCAGCTTCGTTAGGATGCTGCCGGTGATACGACTTTGACTCTTTCTAACTACAACACACTATTTCACCTTACTTACTCTCAACACACACACACACACACTTCTATACTTTGACACCTATCATCGTGTTTGTAGCTTGTCTAGGCTCGCATCGAGAAAGACAGTCCTGGCGAACTCAGCTTTGTTAGGATGCTGCCGGTGATACGACTTTGACTCTTTTCTAACTACAACACACTATTTCACCTTACTTACTCTCAACACACACACACACACACTTCTATACTTTGACACCTATCATCGTGTTTGTAGCTTGTCTAGGCTCGCATCGAGAAAGACAGTCCTGGCGAACTCAGCTTCGTTAGGATGCTGCCGGTGATACGACTTTGACTCTTTTCTAACCACAACACACTATTTCACCTTACTTACTCTCAACACACACCCACACTGCTATACTTTGACACCTATCATCGTGATACGGCTTTGCCTCTTTCCCAACTACAACACACTCTATTTGAACTTTACCTACTCTCAACACACACTTCTATACATTGACACCTATCATCGTGTTCCATTGTCTAGTACACATCAATTTAACCTTTACCTATCTTCAACACACACACACTTACCTTAACCTATCATTGTGTTTGTAGCTTATCTACTGTATATCTCATCTGTCTCGTCTCATCTCATCAATACAAACATACTTCTTTAGACCATTTTATAACTATAGCACACATCAATTTGATTTTTACCTGCCCTCATCATGTACACATTTCACAGGTGGATTAGGCCTATTGGGGATACCACTATAAAAACGCGCCGTGTACTCTACCGCAAGGTGGTGTGGAAATGAGTACGTAATATGGTATTTTAAATACATCAAAGTGTACAAATTTTATCAACGAATGGAGTGAATGACATTGCTGATTTGCTATGGTTGAATGTATATAGAGAGAGGGATGAAAGAAAGTATGATGCTATGAATCTTTAATAAAAGAACGGGTCATACTGTTGATCTGCACCTTCGACAATTGAAAAAATACAGACTGGAATCATTAATAAAAGAACAGGTCATACTGTTGATCTGCCCCTTCGATAATTGATAAAAATTCAAACGTAAATTTTTAATAAAAGAACGGGTCATACTGCTGATCTGCACCTTCGCTAATTGAAAAATACAGACTGGAATCATTAATAAAAGAAGAGGTCATACTGTTGATCTGCCCTTCGATAATTGATAAAAATACAAACGTGAATTTTAAATAAAAGAACGGGTCATACTGCTGTACTTCGATAATTGAAAAATACAGACTGGAATCATTAGTAAAATAACAGGTCATACTGCTGATCTGCATCTTCGATAATTGAAAAATGCAGACTGGATTCATTAATAAAGGAACAGGTCATACTGTTGATCTGCCCTTCGATAATTGATAAAAATACGAATGTGAATTTTTAATAAAAGAACGGGTCATACTGCAGATCTGCATCTTAGATAATTGAAAAAATACAGACTGGAATCATTAATAAAATAACAGGTCATACTGCTGATCTGCACCTTCGATAATTGAAAAAATAAAAATGGTAATCATTAATAAAAGAACAGGTCATACTGATGATCTGCACCTTAGATAGAATAGGTCATACTGCTGATCTGCACCTTCGATAATTGATAAAGATACAAATATGAATCGTTAATAAAGAACAGGTCATTCTGCTGATCTGCACCTTTGATAAATGAAAAAATACAACATAATTCCATAATTCATTTCAAGCTTCCTACTCAGCTGCCAAAAGTGGAAAAATAAATTTCCGAAAAATAAAATTTGGTGCACGAAGTATTTTAAAACAAAGTGATAGTGAAAAAGTGGGAAAAAGGGCAATTTGTGTCGCTAGTACTTCAGTAATCTGTGTGTGCCGCGCAGTGCTATTCAAACTTAACAAGTGTTCCTCACAGATCGTTGGACGAGAAAAAAGTGTTCCTGTCGATCCAGAGTAGCGACATTCTGCAGTCAACGTGGGATTTACACTTGAAGGAGTCCTCGGAAATTGTTTTCTATTAGGAACTAATTAAGCTGATAATGTAAGTACTTTTAATTGCATATGTAGTCATATATGAATTTGCATTTACACATCTATTTCGAATCCTCGCACATAAATAATTTCGTATTTCTATCTATATGTACTATCTTAAAATTTGAAATATCTGAACTCTAGATTTTCATTGATGTTGTTTCTTGGTCTGGTGATAGGTCAATTTCAAGTAGAAAAACCAATTTTTTACATATTGCCTATGTTTCTGCTTATATTTAAGCCATCTTCAGGGCTCTAGAAATGCAAATGCGTTACATAAATAATATAACATTACAATAAATTAAAACAAAACACATTGAAAATTACACATTAAAAATACAATTTACGCTTAGTAATATTTATTTTATTCTATCTAGATTTTCAAATTAAATAAATAGATTCAATTTTCAAGTATCATCTACAAACAGAAAAATTGCGTTGTTTGTAATATATTGTTAGATTATCAGAATAGTTAAGAATTAAAATAGAGAGCAGTCGTGTTTTCACAATAGGAACCCTCATCCTGCTTGATAACCATTAAGCTATTTGGACAACAGGAAAATAGTCTAATTAATACCATCTTTTAAAATTTTCATTTTAATTCTCGATGGATGCATTATACATTTCATGCATAGTATTCGTATGCCTGTCTTCATACTGCGTTTTTACACAAATAAGCAAATCCTACAATTACAATATTGCAATATAAATTTAAAATATTTTCCATACATAACATCTTGAATCACTTCTGTTGCATTATATAAAATGTGTCTTCACCATTTGGGTTTTTCGTTTGACATATGCAATCCTAACAAAACTGATTTATTAGTTTGCACTTAATGATCATTGGTTAACTGATTTAGTAAATTAATATGTAAAGAAAACACTTGTTCATTTGGATACATATAGGGGACATTATATCCGTAAGTGTTTTCATCACTGAGACTTTATTAGTTTTTCAGTTATAAATAACTTTTTGAATATAGCTAAAATTTCAGGAAGCGCTATTAAATGCAGATATTACAATTGCTCTCAACCCGTATAAATGTCTATGATCTGGGAGCTTCCCGTTTCAGTGGGGTGCAAAAGTAGCTCGCCTCCTCGTGGTGCACCCTGGATTACGCTAAAGAGCTAATACAAATACTTCATCTTAATCTAATCTCGGCCCATACCAACTTAATCGTGACATAATTTCAAAACACCATTTCATCTTTACCTACTCTCAACATATAATTTTCACTTTGACAGCCTCAATACACACACACACAAACACACACACCAGTACCTTGAACTGTTGTCACAGCACACATCTATTTGACTCTTTTCTAACACACATACAAACATCTATTTCACCTTACTTACTCTCAACACACACTTCTATACTTTGACACCTATCATCGTGTTTGTAGCTTGTCTAGGCTCGCATCGAGAAAGACAGTCCTGGCGAACTCAGCTTCGTTAGGATGCTGCCGGTGATACGACTTTGACTCTTTTCTAACTACAACACACTATTTCACCTTACTTACTCTCAACACACACACTTCTATACTTTGACACCTATCATCGTGTTTGTAGCTTGTCTAGGCTCGCATCGAGAAAGACAGTCCTGGCGAACTCAGCTTCGTTAGGATGCTGCCGGTGATACGACTTTGACTCTTTTCTAACTACAACACACTATTTCACCTTACTTACTCTCAACACACACACACACACACTTCTATACTTTGACACCTATCATCGTGTTTGTAGCTTGTCTAGGCTCGCATCGAGAAAGACAGTCCTGGCGAACTCAGCTTTGTTAGGATGCTGCCGGTGATACGACTTTGACTCTTTTCTAACTACAACACACTATTTCACCTTACTTACTCTCAACACACACACACACACACACACTTCTATACTTTGACACCTATCATCGTGTTTGTAGCTTGTCTAGGCTCGCATCGAGAAAGACAGTCCTGGCGAACTCAGCTTGGGTAGGATGCTGCCGGTGATACGACTTTGACTCTTTTCTAACTACAACACACTATTTCACCTTACTTACTCTCAACACACACCCACACTGCTATACTTTGACACCTATCATCGTGATACGGCTTTGCCTCTTTCCCAACTACAACACACTCTATTTGAACTTTACCTACTCTCAACACACACTTCTATACTTTGACACCTATCATCGTGATACGACTTTGACTCCTTCCCAACTACAACACACTCTATTTGACCTTTACCTACTCTCAACACACACTTCTATACATTGACACCTATCATCGTGTTCCATTGTCTAGTACACATCAATTTAACCTTTACCTATCTTCAACACACACACACTTACCTTAACCTATCATTGTGTTTGTAGCTTATCTACTCGTGATATCTCATCTGTCTCGTCTCATCTCATCAATACAAACATACTTCTTTAGACCATTTTATAACTATAGCACACATCAATTTGATTTTTACCTGCCCTCATCATGTACACATTTCACAGGTGGATTAGGCCTATTGGGGATACCACTATAAAAAACGCGCCGTGGACTCTAACGCAAGGTGGGTTTGAAATGAGTACGTAATATGGTATTTTAAATACATCAAAGTGTACAAATTTTATCAACGAATGGAGTGAATGACATTGCTGATTTGCTATGGTTGAATGTATATAGAGAGAGGGATGAAAGAAAGTATGATGCTATGAATCTTTAATAAAAGAACGGGTCATACTGTTGATCTGCACCTTCGACAATTGAAAAAATACAGACTGGAATCATTAATAAAAGAACAGGTCATACTGTTGATCTGCCCTTCGATAATTGATAAAAATTCAAACGTAAATTTTTAATAAAAGAACGGGTCATACTGCTGATCTGCACCATTCGCTAATTGAAAAATACAGACTGGAATCATTAATAAAAGAACAGGTCATACTGTTGATCTGCCCCTTCGATAATTGATAGAAATACAAACGTGAATTTTAAATAAAAGAACGGGTCATACTGTTGATAATTACTGCTGTACCTTCGATAATTGAAAAATTCAGACTGGAATCATTAGTAAAATAACAGGTCATACTGCTGATCTGCATCTTCGATAATTGAAAAATGCAGACTGGATTCATTAATAAAGGAACAGGTCATACTGTTGATCTGCCCTTCGATAATTGATAAAAATACGAATGTGAATTTTTAATCAAAGAACGGGTCATACTGCTGATCTGCATCTTCGATAATTGAAAAAATACAGACTGGAATCATTAATAAAAGAATAGGTCATACTGCTGATCTGCACCTTCGATAATTGATAAAGATACAAATATGAATCGTTAATAAAGAACAGGTCATTCTGCTGATCTGCACCTTTGATAAATGAAAAAATACAACATAATTCCATAATTCATTTCAAGCTTCCTACTCAGCTGCCAAAAGTGGAAAAATAAATTTCCGAAAAATAAAATTTGGTGCACGAAGTATTTTAAAACAAAGTGATAGTGAAAAAGTGGGAAAAAGGGCAATTTGTGTCGCTAGTACTTCAGTAATCTGTGTGTGCCGCGCAGTGCTATTCAAACTTAACAAGTGTTCCTCACAGATCGTTGGACGAAAAAAGTGTTCCTGTCGATCCAGAGTAGCGACATTCTGCAGTCAACGTGGGATTTACACTTGAAGGAGTCCTCGGAAATTGTTTTCTATTAGGAACTAATTAAGCTGATAATGTAAGTACTTTTAATTGCATATGTAGTCATATATGAATTTGCATTTACACATCTATTTGAATCCTCGCACATAAATAATTTCGTATTTCTATCTATATGTACTATCTTAAAATTTGAAATATCTGAACTCTAGATTTTCATTGATGTTGTTTCTTGGTCTGGTGATAGGTCAATTTCAAGTAGAAAAACCAATTTTTTACATATTGCCTATGTTTCTGCTTATATTTAAGCCATCTTCAGGGCTCTAGAAATGCAAATGCGTTACATAAATAATATAACATTACAATAAATTAAAACAAAACACATTGAAAATTACACATTAAAAATACAATTTACGCTTAGTAATATTTATTTTATTCTATCTAGATTTTCAAATTAAATAAATAGATTCAATTTTCAAGTATCATCTACAAACAGAAAAATTGCGTTGTTTGTAATATATTGTTAGATTATCAGAATAGTTAAGAATTAAAATAGAGAGCAGTCGTGTTTTCACAATAGGAACCCTCATCCTGCTTGATAACCATTAAGCTATTTGGACAACAGGAAAATAGTCTAATTAATACCATCTTTTAAAATTTTCATTTTAATTCTCGATGGATGCATTATACATTTCATGCATAGTATTCGTATGCCTGTCTTCATACTGCGTTTTTTACACAAATAAGCAAATCCTACAATTACAATATTGCAATATAAATTTAAAATATTTTCCATACATAACATCTTGAATCACTTCTGTTGCATTATATAAAATGTGTCTTCACCATTTGGGTTTTTGACATATGCAATCCTAACAAAACTGATTTATTAGTTTGCATTTAATGATCATTGGTTAACTGATTTAGTAAATTAATATTTAAAGAAAACACTTTTTAATTTTTATACATATATTTGACATTATATCCGTAAGTGTTTTCATCACTGAGACTTTATTAGTTTTTCAGTTATAAATAACTTTTTGAATATAGCTAAAATTTCAGGAAGCGCTATTAAATGCAGATATTACAATTGCTCTCAACCCGTATAAATGTCTATGATCTGGGAGCTTCCCGTTTCAGTGGGGTGCAAAAGTAGCTCGCCTCCTCGTGGTGCACCCTGGATTACGCTAAAGAGCTAATACAAATACTTCATCTTAATCTAATCTCGGCCCATACCAACTTAATCGTGACATAATTTCAAAACACCATTTCATCTTTACCTACTCTCAACATATAATTTTCACTTTGACAGCCTCAATACACACACACACACACACAAGTACCTTGACCTATTGTCACAGCACACATCTATTTGACCTTTACGTACTCTCAACACACATACAAACATCTATTTGACTTTTACCTACTCTCAATACAAACACACACACTTCTATACTTTGACACCTATCATCGTGTTTGTAGCTTGTCTAGGCTCGCATCGAGAAAGACAGTCCTGGCGAACTCAGCTTCGTTAGGATGCTGCCGGTGATACGACTTTGACTCTTTTCTAACTACAACACACTATTTCACCTTACTTAATCTCAACACACACACTTCTATACTTTGACACCTATCATCGTGTTTGTAGCTTGTCTAGGCTCGCATCGAGAAAGACAGTCCTGGCGAACTCAGCTTCTTTAGGATGCTGCCGGTGATACGACTTTGACTCTTTTCTAACTACAACACACTATTTCACCTTACTTACTCTCAACACACACACTTCTATACTTTGACACCTATCATCGTGTTTGTAGCTTGTCTAGGCTCGCATCGAGAAAGACAGTCCTGGCGAACTCAGCTTCGTTAGGATGCTGCCGGTGATACGACTTTGACTCTTTTCTAACTACAACACACTATTTCACCTTACTTACTCTCAACACACACACACACACACTTCTATACTTTGACACCTATCATCGTGTTTGTAGCTTGTCTAGGCTCGCATCGAGAAAGACAGTCCTGGCGAACTCAGCTTTGTTAGGATGCTGCCGGTGATACGACTTTGACTCTTTTCTAACTACAACACACTATTTCACCTTACTTACTCTCAACACACACACATACACTTCTATACTTTGACACCTATCATCGTGTTTGTAGCTTGTCTAGGCTCGCATCGAGAAAGACAGTCCTGGCGAACTCAGCTTCGTTAGGATGCTGCCGGTGATACGACTTTGACTCTTTTCTAACCACAACACACTATTTCACCTTACTTACTCTCAACACACACCCACACTGCTATACTTTGACACCTATCATCGTGATACGGCTTTGCCTCTTTCCCAACTACAACACACTCTATTTGAACTTTACCTACTCTCAACACACACTTCTATACATTGACACCTATCATCGTGTTCCATTGTCTAGTACACATCAATTTAACCTTTACCTATCTTCAACACACACACACTTACCTTAACCTATCATTGTGTTTGTAGCTTATCTACTCGTATATCTCATCTGTCTGTCTCATCTCATCAATACAAACATACTTCTTTAGACCATTTTATAACTATAGCACACATCAATTTGATTTTTACCTGCCCTCATCATGTACACATTTCACAGGTGGATTAGGCCTATTGGGGATACCACTATAAAAACGCGCCGTGTACTCTACCGCAAGGTGGTGTGGAAATGAGTACGTAATATGGTATTTTAAATACATCAAAGTGTACAAATTTTATCAACGAATGGAGTGAATGACATTGCTGATTTGCTATGGTTGAATGTATATAGAGAGAGGGATGAAAGAAAGTATGATGCTATGAATCTTTAATAAAAGAACGGGTCATACTGTTGATCTGCACCTTCGACAATTGAAAAAATACAGACTGGAATCATTAATAAAAGAACAGGTCATACTGTTGATCTGCCCCTTCGATAATTGATAAAAATTCAAACGTAAATTTTTAATAAAAGAACGGGTCATACTGCTGATCTGCACATTCGCTAATTGAAAAATACAGACTGGAATCATTAATAAAAGAAGAGGTCATACTGTTGATCTGCCCTTCGATAATTGATAGAAATACAAACGTGAATTTTAAATAAAAGAACGGGTCATACTGTTGATAATTACTGCTGTACCTTCGATAATTGAAAAATACAGACTGGAATCATTAGTAAAATAACAGGTCATACTGCTGATCTGCATCTTCGATAATTGAAAAATGCAGACTGGATTCATTAATAAAGGAACAGGTCATACTGTTGATCTGCCCTTCGATAATTGATAAAAATACAGACTGTGAATCATTAATCAAAATAACAGGTCATACTGCTGATCTGCATCTTCGATAATTGAAAAATACAGACTGGAATCATTAATAAAAGAATAGGTCATACTGCTGATCTGCACCTTCGATAATTGATAAAGATACAAATATGAATCGTTAATAAAGAACAGGTCATTCTGCTGATCTGCACCTTTGATAAATGAAAATATACAACATAATTCCATAATTCATTTCAAGCTTCCTACTCAGCTGCCAAAAGTGGAAAAATAAATTTGAAAAATAAAATTTGGTATTTTAAAGTATTTTAAAACAAAGTGATAGTGAAAAAGTGGGAAAAAGGGCAATTTGTGTCGCTAGTACTTCAGTAATCTGTGTGTGCCGCGCAGTGCTATTCAAACTTAACAAGTGTTCCTCACAGATCGTTGGACGAGAAAAAAGTGTTCCTGTCGATCCAGAGTAGCGACATTCTGCAGTCAACGTGGGATTTACACTTGAAGGAGTCCTCGGAAATTGTTTTCTATTAGGAACTAATTAAGCTGATAATGTAAGTACTTTTAATTGCATATGTAGTCATATATGAATTTGCATTTACACATCTATTTCAATCCTCGCACATAAATAATTTCGTATTTCTATCTATATGTACTATCTTAAAATTTGAAATATCTGAACTCTAGATTTTCATTGATGTTGTTTCTTGGTCTGGTGATAGGTCAATTTCAAGTAGAAAACCAATTTTTACATATTGCCTATGTTTCGCTTATATTTAAGCCATCTTCAGGGCTCTAGAAATGCAAATGCGTTACATAAATAATATAACATTACAATAAATTAAAACAAAACACATTGAAAATTACACATTAAAAATACAATTTACGCTTAGTAATATTTATTTTATTCTATCTAGATTTTCAAATTAAATAAATAGATTCAATTTTCAAGTATCATCTACAAACAGAAAAATTGCGTTGTTTGTAATATATTGTTAGATTATCAGAATAGTTAAGAATTAAAATAGAGAGCAGTCGTGTTTTCACAATAGGAACCCTCATCCTGCTTGATAACCATTAAGCTATTTGGACAACAGGAAAATAGTCTAATTAATACCATCTTTTAAAATTTTCATTTTAATTCTCGATGGATGCATTATACATTTCATGCATAGTATTCGTATGCCTGTCTTCATACTGCGTTTTTTACACAAATAAGCAAATCCTACAATTACAATATTGCAATATAAATTTAAAATATTTTCCATACATAACATCTTGAATCACTTCTGTTGCATTTGACATATGCAATCCTAACAAAACTGATTTATTAGTTTGCACTTAATGATCATTGGTTAACTGATTTAGTAAATTAATATGTAAAGAAAACACTTGTTCATTTGGATACATATAGGGGACATTATATCCGTAAGTGTTTTCATCACTGAGACTTTATTAGTTTTTCAGTTATAAATAACTTTTGAATATAGCTAAAATTTCAGGAAGCGCTATTAAATGCAGATATTACAATTGCTCTCAACCCGTATAAATGTCTATGATCTGGGAGCTTCCCGCTTTCAGTGAGGTGCAAAAGTAGCTCGCCTCCTCGTGGTGCACCCTGGATTACGCTAAAGAGCTAATACAAATACTTCATCTTAATCTAATCTCGGCCCATACCAACTTAATCGTGACATAATTTCAAAACACCATTTCATCTTTACCTACTCTCAACATATAATTTTCACTTTGACAGCCTCAATACACACACACACACACACACCCGTACCTTGACCTATTGTCACAGCACACATCTATTTGACCTTTACGTACTCTCAACACACATACAAACATCTATTTGACTTTTACCTACTCTCAATACAAACACACACACTTCTATACTTTGACACCTATCATCGTGTTTGTAGCTTGTCTAGGCTCGCATCGAGAAAGACAGTCCTGGCGAACTCAGCTTCGTTAGGATGCTGCCGGTGATACGACTTTGACTCTTTTCTAACTACAACACACTATTTCACCTTACTTACTCTCAACACACACACTTCTATACTTTGACACCTATCATCGTGTTTGTAGCTTGTCTAGGCTCGCATCGAGAAAGACAGTCCTGGCGAACTCAGCTTCGTTAGGATGCTGCCGGTGATACGACTTTGACTCTTTTCTAACTACAACACACTATTTCACCTTACTTACTCTCAACACACACACACTTCTATACTTTGACACCTATCATCGTGTTTGTAGCTTGTCTAGGCTCGCATCGAGAAAGACAGTCCTGGCGAACTCAGCTTCGTTAGGATGCTGCCGGTGATACGACTTTGACTCTTTTCTAACTACAACACACTATTTCACCTTACTTACTCTCAACACACACACACACACACACTTCTATACTTTGACACCTATCATCGTGTTTGTAGCTTGTCTAGGCTCGCATCGAGAAAGACAGTCCTGGCGAACTCAGCTTTGTTAGGATGCTGCCGGTGATACGACTTTGACTCTTTTCTAACTACAACACACTATTTCACCTTACTTACTCTCAACACACACACACACACTTCTATACTTTGACACCTATCATCGTGTTTGTAGCTTGTCTAGGCTCGCATCGAGAAAGACAGTCCTGGCGAACTCAGCTTCGTTAGGATGCTGCCGGTGATACGACTTTGACTCTTTTCTAACTACAACACACTATTTCACCTTACTTACTCTCAACACACACCCACACTGCTATACTTTGACACCTATCATCGTGATACGGCTTTGCCTCTTTCCCAACTACAACACACTCTATTTGAACTTTACCTACTCTCAACACACACTTCTATACTTTGACACCTATCATCGTGATACGACTTTGACTCCTTCCCAACTACAACACACTCTATTTGACCTTTACCTACTCTCAACACACACTTCTATACATTGACACCTATCATCGTGTTCCATTGTCTAGTACACATCAATTTAACCTTTACCTATCTTCAACACACACACACTTACCTTAACCTATCATTGTGTTTGTAGCTTATCTACTCGTATATCTCATCTGTCTCGTCTCATCTCATCAATACAAACATACTTCTTTAGACCATTTTATAACTATAGCACACATCAATTTGATTTTTACCTGCCCTCATCATGTACACATTTCACAGGTGGATTAGGCCTATTGGGGATACCACTCTCAGTAAAACGCGCCGTGTACTCTACCGCAAGGTGGTGTGGAAATGAGTACGTAATATGGTATTTTAAATACATCAAAGTGTACAAATTTTATCAACGAATGGAGTGAATGACATTGCTGATTTGCTATGGTTGAATGTATATAGAGAGAGGGATGAAAGAAAGTATGATGCTATGAATCTTTAATAAAAGAACGGGTCATACTGTTGATCTGCACCTTCGACAATTGAAAAAATACAGACTGGAATCATTAATAAAAGAACAGGTCATACTGTTGATCTGCCCTTCGATAATTGATAAAAATTCAAACGTAAATTTTTAATAAAAGAACGGGTCATACTGCTGATCTGCACCATCGCTAATTGAAAAATACAGACTGGAATCATTAATAAAAGAAGAGGTCATACTGTTGATCTGCCCTTCGATAATTGATAAAATACAAACGTGAATTTTAAATAAAAGAACGGGTCATACTGTTGATAATTCTGTACCTTCGATAATTGAAAAATACAGACTGGAATCATTAGTAAAATAACAGGTCATACTGCTGATCTGCAACTTCGATAATTGAAAAATTGCCTACTGGATTCCTTAATAAATGAACAGGTCATACTGGTGATCTGCACCTTAGATAAATGAAAAATACAGACTGGAATCATTAATAAAAGAACAGGTCATACTGCTGATCTGCATCTTCGATAATTGAAAAAATACAGACTGGAATCATTAATAAAAGAATAGGTCATACTGCTGATCTGCACCTTCGATAATTGATAAAGATACAAATATGAATCGTTAATAAAGAACAGGTCATTCTGCTGATCTGCACCTTTGATAAATGAAAAAATACAACATAATTCCATAATTCATTTCAAGCTTCCTACTCAGCTGCCAAAAGTGGAAAAATAAATTTCCGAAAAATAAAATTTGGTGCACGAAGTATTTTAAAACAAAGTGATAGTGAAAAAGTGGGAAAAAGGGCAATTTGTGTCGCTAGTACTTCAGTAATCTGTGTGTGCCGCGCAGAGCTATTCAAACTTAACAAGTGTTCCTCACAGATCGTTGGACGAGAAAAAAGTGTTCCTGTCGATCCAGAGTAGCGACATTCTGCAGTCAACGTGGGATTTACACTTGAAGGAGTCCTCGGAAATTGTTTTCTATTAGGAACTAATTAAGCTGATAATGTAAGTACTTTTAATTGCATATGTAGTCATATATGAATTTGCATTTACACATCTATTTCGAATCCTCGCACATAAATAATTTCGTATTTCTATCTATATGTACTATCTTAAAATTTGAAATATCTGAACTCTAGATTTTCATTGATGAAAAACCAATTTTTTACATATTGCCTATGTTTCGGCTTATATTTAAGCCATCTTCAAGGCTCTAGAAATGCAAATGCGTTACATAAATAATATAACATTACAATAAATTAAAACATAACACATTGAAAATTACACATTAAAAATACAATTTACGCTTAGTAATATTTATTTTATTCTATCTAGATTTTCAAATTAAATAAATAGATTCAATTTTCAAGTATCATCTACAAACAGAAAAATTGCGTTGTTTGTAATATATTGTTAGATTATCAGAATAGTTAAGAATTAAAATAGAGAGCAGTCGTGTTTTCACAATAGGAACCCTCATCCTGCTTGATAACCATTAAGCTATTTGGACAACAGGAAAATAGTCTAATTAATACCATCTTTTAAAATTTTCATTTTAATTCTCGATGGATGCATTATACATTTCATGCATAGTATTCGTATGCCTGTCTTCATACTGCGTTTTTACACAAATAAGCAAATCCTACAATTACAATATTGCAATATAAATTTAAAATATTTTCCATACATAACATCTTGAATCACTTCTGTTGCATTATATAAAATGTGTCTTCACCATTTGGGTTTTTTCGTTTGACATATGCAATCCTAACAAAACTGATTTATTAGTTTGCACTTAATGATCATTGGTTAACTGATTTAGTAAATTAATATGTAAAGAAAACACTTGTTCATTTGGATACATATAGGGGACATTATATCCGTAAGTGTTTTCATCACTGAGACTTTATTAGTTTTTCAGTTATAAATAACTTTTTGAATATAGCTAAAATTTCAGGAAGCGCTATTAAATGCAGATATTACAATTGCTCTCAACCCGTATAAATGTCTATGATCTGGGAGCTTCCCGCTTCAGTGGGGTGCAAAAGTAGCTCGCCTCGTGGTGCACCCTGGATTACGCTAAAGAGCTAATACAAATACTTCATCTTAATCTAATCTCGGCCCATACCAACTTAATCGTGACATAATTTCAAAACACCATTTCATCTTTACCTACTCTCAACATATAATTTTCACTTTGACAGCCTCAATACACACACACACACACACACCAGTACCTTGACCTATTGTCACAGCACACATCTATTTGACCTTTACGTACTCTCAACACACATACAAACATCTATTTGACTTTTACCTACTCTCAATACAAACACACACACTTCTATACTTTGACACCTATCATCGTGTTTGTAGCTTGTCTAGGCTCGCATCGAGAAAGACAGTCCTGGCGAACTCAGCTTCGTTAGGATGCTGCCGGTGATACGACTTTGACTCTTTTCTAACTACAACACACTATTTCACCTTACTTACTCTCAACACACACACTTCTATACTTTGACACCTATCATCGTGTTTGTAGCTTGTCTAGGCTCGCATCGAGAAAGACAGTCCTGGCGAACTCAGCTTCGTTAGGATGCTGCCGGTGATACGACTTTGACTCTTTTCTAACTACAACACACTATTTCACCTTACTTACTCTCAACACACACACTTCTATACTTTGACACCTATCATCGTGTTTGTAGCTTGTCTAGGCTCGCATCGAGAAAGACAGTCCTGGCGAACTCAGCTTCGTTAGGATGCTGCCGGTGATACGACTTTGACTCTTTTCTAACTACAACACACTATTTCACCTTACTTACTCTCAACACACACACACACACCATTCTATACTTTGACACCTATCATCGTGTTTGTAGCTTGTCTAGGCTCGCATCGAGAAAGACAGTCCTGGCGAACTCAGCTTTGTTAGGATGCTGCCGGTGATACGACTTTGACTCTTTTCTAACTACAACACACTATTTCACCTTACTTACTCTCAACACACACACACATACACTTCTATACTTTGACACCTATCATCGTGTTTGTAGCTTGTCTAGGCTCGCATCGAGAAAGACAGTCCTGGCGAACTCAGCTTCGTTAGGATGCTGCCGGTGATACGACTTTGACTCTTTTCTAACTACAACACACTATTTCACCTTACTTACTCTCAACACACACCCACACTGCTATACTTTGACACCTATCATCGTGATACGGCTTTGCCTCTTTCCCAACTACAACACACTCTATTTGAACTTTACCTACTCTCAACACACACTTCTATACTTTGACACCTATCATCGTGATACGACTTTGACTCCTTCCCAACTACAACACACTCTATTTGACCTTTACCTACTCTCAACACACACTTCTATACATTGACACCTATCATCGTGTTCCATTGTCTAGTACACATCAATTTAACCTTTACCTATCTTCAACACACACACACTTACCTTAACCTATCATTGTGTTTGTAGCTTATCTACTCGTATATCTCATCTGTCTCGTCTCATCTCATCAATACAAACATACTTCTTTAGACCATTTTATAACTATAGCACACATCAATTTGATTTTTACCTGCCCTCATCATGTACACATTTCACAGGTGGATTAGGCCTATTGGGGATACCACTATAAAAACGCGCCGTGTACTCTACCGCAAGGTGGTGTGGAAATGAGTACGTAATATGGTATTTTAAATACATCAAAGTGTACAAATTTTATCAACGAATGGAGTGAATGACATTGCTGATTTGCTATGGTTGAATGTATATAGAGAGAGGGATGAAAGAAAGTATGATGCTATGAATCTTTAATAAAAGAACGGGTCATACTGCTGATCTGCACCTTCGCTAATTGAAAAAATACAGACTGGAATCTGCATTACGACAATTGGTGAAAGAAGAAGAGTTGATACAGACTGGAATCATTAATAAAAGAACAGGTCATACTGTTGATCTGCCCTTCGATAATTGATAAAAATTCAAACGTAAATTTTTAATAAAAGAACGGGTCATACTGCTGATCTGCACCATCGCTAATTGAAAAATACAGACTGGAATCATTAATAAGAAGAAGAGGTCATACTGTTGATCTGCCCTTCGATAATTGATAGAAATACAAACGTGAATTTTAAATAAAAGAACGGGTCATACTGTTGATAATTACTGCTACTGCTGTACATCTTCGATAATTGAAAAATACAGACTGGAATCATTAGTAAAATAACAGGTCATACTGCTGATCTGCATCTTCGATAATTGAAAAAATACAGACTGGAATCATTAATAAAAGAACAGGGCATACTGTTGATCTACACCTTCGATAATTGAAAAAATACAGACTGGAATCATTAATAAAATAACAGGTCATACTGCTGATCTGCATCTTCGATAATTGAAAAAATACAGACTGGAATCATTAATAAAAGAATAGGTCATACTGCTGATCTGCACCTTCGATAATTGATAAAGATACAAATATGAATCGTTAATAAAGAACAGGTCATTCTGCTGATCTGCACCTTTGATAAATGAAAAAATACAACATAATTCCATAATTCATTTCAAGCTTCCTACTCAGCTGCCAAAAGTGGAAAAATAAATTTCCGAAAAATAAAATTTGGTATTTTAAAGTATTTTAAAACAAAGTGATAGTGAAAAAGTGGGAAAAAGGGCAATTTGTGTCGCTAGTACTTCAGTAATCTGTGTGCTGCGCAGTGCTATTCAAACTTAACAAGTGTTCCTCACAGATCGTTGGACGAGAAAAAAGTGTTCCTGTCGATCCAGAGTAGCGACATTCTGCAGTCAACGTGGGATTTACACTTGAAGGAGTCCTCGGAAATTGTTTTCTATTAGGAACTAATTAAGCTGATAATGTAAGTACTTTTAATTGCATATGTAGTCATATATGAATTTGCATTTACACATCTATTTAGAATCCTCGCACATAATTTTTTTCTTATTTCTATCTATATGTACTATCTTAAAATTTGTAATATCTGATCTCTATATTTTCTTTAATGTTGTTTCTGGTCTGGTGATAGGTCAATTTCAAGTAGAAAAACCAATTTTTACATATTGCCTATGTTTCGCTTATATTTAAGCCATCTTCAGGGCTCTAGAAATGCAAATGCTACATAAATAATATAACATTACAATAAATTAAAACAAAACACATTGAAAATTACACATTAAAAATACAATTTACGCTTAGTAATATTTATTTTATTCTATCTAGATTTTCAAATTAAATAAATAGATTCAATTTTCAAGTATCATCTACAAACAGAAAAATTGCGTTGTTTGTAATATATTGTTAGATTATCAGAATAGTTAAGAATTAAAATAGAGAGCAGTCGTGTTTTCACAATAGGAACCCTCATCCTGCTTGATAACCATTAAGCTATTTGGACAACAGGAAAATAGTCTAATTAATACCATCTTTTAAAATTTTCATTTTAATTCTCGATGGATGCATAATACATTTAATGCATAGTATTCGTATGACTGACTTCATACTGCGTTTTTTACACAAATAAGCAAATCCTACAATTACAATATTGCAATATAAATTTAAAATATTTTCCATACATAACATCTTGAATCACTTCTGTTGCATTTGACATATGCAATCCTAACAAAACTGATTTATTAGTTTGCACTTAATGATCATTGGTTAACTGATTTAGTAAATTAATATGTAAAGAAAACACTTGTTCATTTGGATACATATAGGGGACATTATATCCGTAAGTGTTTTCATCACTGAGACTTTATTAGTTTTTCAGTTATAAATAACTTTTTGAATATAGCTAAAATTTCAGGAAGCGCTATTAAATGCAGATATTACGATTGCTCTCAACCCGTATAATTGTCTATGATCTGGGAGCTTCACGTTTCAGTGGGGTGCAAAAGTAGCTCGCCTCCTCGTGGTGCACCCTGGATTACGCTAAAGAGCTAATACAAATACTTCATCTTAATCTAATCTCGGCCCATACCAACTTAATCGTGACATAATTTCAAAACACCATTTCATCTTTACCTACTCTCAACATATAATTTTCACTTTGACAGCCTCAATACACACACACACACACACCAGTACCTTGACCTATTGTCACAGCACACATCTAACACACACTTCTATACTTTGACACCTATCATCGTGTTTGTAGCTTGTCTAGGCTCGCATCGAGAAAGACAGTCCTGGCGAACTCAGCTTCGTTAGGATGCTGCCGGTGATACGACTTTGACTCTTTTCTAACTACAACACACTATTTCACCTTACTTACTCTCAACACACACACACACACACTTCTATACTTTGACACCTATCATCGTGTTTGTAGCTTGTCTAGGCTCGCATCGAGAAAGACAGTCCTGGCGAACTCAGCTTCGTTAGGATGCTGCCGGTGATACGACTTTGACTCTTTTCTAACTACAACACACTATTTCACCTTACTTACTCTCAACACACACACACACACACACACTTCTATACTTTGACACCTATCATCGTGTGTGTAGCTTGTCTAGGCTCGCATCGAGAAAGACAGTCCTGGCGAACTCAGCTTCGTTAGGATGCTGCCGGTGATACGACTTTGACTCTTTTCTAACTACAACACACTATTTCACCTTACTTACTGTCAACACACACACACACACACTTCTATACTTTGACACCTATCATCGTGTTTGTAGCTTGTCTAGGCTCGCATCGAGAAAGACAGTCCTGGCGAACTCAGCTTCGTTAGGATGCTGCCGGTGATACGACTTTGACTCTTTTCTAACTACAACACACTATTTCACCTTACTTACTGACAACACACACACACACTTCTATACTTTGACACCTATCATCGTGTTTGTAGCTTGTCTAGGCTCGCATCGAGAAAGACAGTCCTGGCGAACTCAGCTTCGTTAGGATGCTGCCGGTGATAAGACTTTGACTCTTTTCTAACTACAACACACTATTTCACCTTACTTACTCTCAACACACACACACTTCTATACATTGACACCTATCATCGTGTTCCATTTGTCTAGTACACATCAATTTATCATTTACCTATCTTCAACACACACACACACTTACCTTAACCTATCATTGTGTTTGTAGCTTATCTACTCGTATATCTCATCTGTCTCGTCTCATCTCATCAATACAAACATACTTCTTTAGACCATTTTATAACTATATCACACATCAATTTGATTTTTACCTGCCCTCATCATGTACACATTTCACAGGTGGATTAGGCCTATTGGGGATACCACTATAAAAAAAACGCGCCGTGTACTCTACCGCAAGGTGGTGTGGAAACGAGTACATAATATGGTATTTTAAATACATCAAAGTGTACAAATTTTATCAACGAATGGAGTGAATGACATTGCTGATTTGCTATGGTTGAATGTATAAAGAGAGTGATGAAAGAATGTATGATGCTATGAATCTTTAATAAAAGAACGGATCATACTGTTGATCTGCACCTTCGACAATTGAAAAAATACAGACTGGAATCATTAATAAAAGAACAGGTCATACTGTTGATCTGCCCCTTCGATAATTGATAAAAATTCAAACGTAAATTTTTAATAAAAGAACGGGTCATACTGCTGATCTGCATCTTCGATAATTGAAAAAATACAGACTGGAATCATTAATAAAAGAACAGGTCATACTGCTGATCTGCACCTTCGATACACACTGGAATCATTAATAAAAGAACAGGTCATACTGTTGATCTGCCCCTTCGATAGAACAGGTCATACTGCTGATCTGCAGCTTCGATAATTGATAAAGATACAAACATGAATCTTTCATAAAGAACAGGTCATTCTGCTGATCTGCACCTTTGATAAATGAAAAAAATACAACATAATTCCATAATTCATTCCAAGCTTCCTACTCATCTGCGAAAAATGGAAAAATAAATTTCCGAAAATTAAAATTTGGTGCACGAAGTATTTTAAAACAAAGTGATAGTGAAAAAGTGGGAAAAAGGGCAATTTGTGTCGCTAGTACTTCAGTAATCTGTGTGTGTCGCGCAGAGCTATTCAAACTTAACAAGTGTTCCTCACAGATCATTGGACGAGAAAAAAGTGTTCCTGTCGATCCAGAGTAGCGACATTCTGCAGTCAACGTGGGATTTACACGTGAAGGAGTCCTCGGAAATTGTTTTCTATTAGGAAATAATGTAAGTACTCTTAATTGCATATGTAGTCATATATGAATTTGCATTTACACATCTATTTCGAATCCTCGCACATAAATAATTTCGTATTTCTATCTATATGTACTATCTTAAAATTTTAAATATCTGAACTCTAGATTTTCATTGATGTTGTTTCTTGGTCTGGTGATAGGTCAATTTCAAGTAGAAAAACCAATTTTTTACATATTGCCTACGTTTCGGCTTATATTTAAGCCATCTTCAGGGCTCTAGAAATGCAAATGCGTTACATAAATAATATAACATTACAATGAATTAAAACAAAACTCATTGAAAATTACACATTAAAAATACAATTTTTAACTTAATATTAAAGCAAGCTAAGCACTTAGTAATATTTATTTTATTCTATCTAGATTTTCAAATTAAATAAATAGATTCAATTTTCAAGTATCATCTACAAACAGAAAAATTGCGTTGTTTGTAATATATTGTTAGATTATTAGAATAGTTAAGAATTAAAATAGAGAGCAGTCGTGTTTTCACAATAGGAACCCTCATTCTGCTTGATAACCATGAAGCTATTTGGACAACAGGAAAATAGTCTAATTAATACCGTCTTTTAAAATTTTCATTTTAATTCTCGATGGATGCATTATACATTTCATGTATAGTATTCGTATGCCTGTCTTCATACTGCGTTTTTTACACAAATAAGCAAATCCTACAATTACAATATTGCAATATAAATTTAAAATATTTTCCATAATTTAAATACAAGTATACATAACCTCTTGAATCACTTCTGTTGCATTATATAAAATGTGTCTTCATCTTATAGGGGACATTATATCCGTAAGTGTTTTCATCACTGAGACTTTATTAGTTTTTCAGTTATAAATAACTTTTTGAATATAGCTAAAATTTCAGGAAGTGCTATTAAATGCAGATATTACAATTGCTCTCAACCCGTATAAGTGTCTATCATCTGGGAGCTTCCTGTTCTAGTGGGGTGCAAAAGTAGCTCGCATCCTCGTGGTGCACCCTGGATTACGCTAAAGAGCTAATACAAATACTTCATCTTAATCTAATCTCGGCCCATACCAACTTAATCGTGACATAATTTCAAAACACCATTTCATCTTTACCTACTCTCAACATATAATTTTCACTTTGACAGCCTACACACACACTCACACACCAGTACCTTGACCTATTGTCACAGCACACATCTATTTGACCTTTACGTACTCTCAACACACATACAAACATCTATTTGACTTTTACCTACTCTCAACACAAACACACACACTTCTATACTTTGACACCTATCATCGTGTTTGTAGCTTGTCTAGGCTTGCATCGAGAAAGACAGTCCTGGCAAACTCAGCTTCGTTAGGATGCTGCCGGTGATACGACTTTGACTCTTTTCTAACTACAACACACTATTTCACATTTCTCTCAACGCACACACCCTCACACACACACTTCTTTACTTTGACACTTATCATCGTGTTTGTAGCTTGTCTAGGCTCGCATCGAGAAAGACAGTCCTGGCGAACTCAGCTTCGTTAGGATGCTGCCGGTGATACGACTTTGACTCTTTTCTAACTACAACACACTATTTCACCTTACTTACTCTCAACACACACACACACACACACACTTCTATACTTTGACACCTATCATCGTGTTTGTAGCTTGTCTAGGCTCGCATCGAGAAAGACAGTCCTGGCGAACTCAGCTTCGTTAGGATGCTGCCGGTGATAAGACTTTGACTCTTTTCTAACTACAACACACTATTTCACCTTACTTACTGTCAACACACACACACACTTCTATACTTTGACACCTATCATCGTGTTTGTAGCTTGTCTAGGCTCGCATCGAGAAAGACAGTCCTGGCGAACTCAGCTTCGTTAGGATGCTGCCGGTGATACGACTTTGACTCTTTTCTAACTGCAACACACTATTTCACCTTACTTACTGTCAACACACACACACTTCTATACTTTGACACCTATCATCGTGTTTGTAGCTTGTCTAGGCTCGCATCGAGAAAGACAGTCCTGGCGAACTCAGCTTCGTTAGGATGCTGCCGGTGATAAGACTTTGACTCTTTTCTAACTACAACACACTATTTCACCTTACTTACTGTCAACACACACACACACTTCTATACTTTGACACCTATCATCGTGTTTGTAGCTTGTCTAGGCTCGCATCGAGAAAGACAGTCCTGGCGAACTCAGCTTCGTTAGGATGCTGCCGGTGATAAGACTTTGACTCTTTTCTAACTACAACACACTATTTCACCTTACTTACTCTCAACACACACACACTTCTATACATTGACACCTATCATCGTGTTTGTAGCTCGTCTAGGCTCGCATCGAGAAAGACAGTCCTGGCGAACTCAGCTTCGTTAGGATGCTGCCGGTGATACGACTTTGACTCTTTTCTAACTACAACACACACACACACCTATCATCGTGTACTCTCAACACACACACACACACTTCTATGCCAGCTCGTCAGGATGCTGCCGATGATGCCACTGACTGGCAACACAGACTTAGCTAAAATAAATCATGGATGTCGTCGATGTCGAGCCGCTTGTCCAGGCTCGAACCAAGAAACCGGTCCTGGTTTAGTCGCAGCTAAAGTGCGAAGTCACCACATGGTCACGGCGTAACAACCCAAAAAATTACTATATACCAAATATTCGCACCGGCTGTGAAAGCCTAAAAACCACTACAACATTATTTGATCTTTACTTACACCTTAGGTATCACCGTGTTTGTACCGCTTGTCTGGCCTCGACAGACATCGAGAAAGACAGTCCTGGCGAGACTGGCCTCGTCAGGATGCGGCCCGTGATACGACTGACTTTACACATACTCACTTTCACACTTATCATCGGTGATATGACTTTGACTTTTCCTAACTACACACTCCTCACACACACACAGACACACACACATACACACATACTTCTATACATTGACACCTATCATCGTGTTCATTTGTCTAGTACAAATCAATTTAATTTTTACCTATCTTCAACACACACACACTTACCTTGACCTATCATTGTGTTCATAGCTCTTTTATATCTTATCTGTCTCGTCTCATCTCATCAATACAAACACACTTCTTTAGACCATTTCGTAACTACAGCACACATTAATTTTATTTTTACCTACCCTCATCACGTACACATTTCACAGGTGGATTAGGCCTATTGGGGATACCACTATAAAAAACACGCGCCACGTACTCTACCGCGAGGTGGTGTGGAAATTAGTACATAATGATATTTTAAAAAATGAAGGTATACATGTTTCATCAAGAATGGAGTGAGTGATACTGCCAATCTATACTATCAAATATTGTGTAAAAATAGGGACAAAAAACATATGATTTTGTGAATCTTTGACTATTAAAAGTAGATAATGACAAATTAATTAATTAATAATTAATACAAGTAAAAGGATTAAAATTTGACAACTAAGATAAATACGAAAATGAATAATTAATAAAAGAATAGATATTGCTGATCTACAACAATGAAAAATTATAGAAAACGTAATGGAAATAGTTAATAAAAGCATACTACTGATATACAACGTGTTTCAGGAGGGGATGTACATACTTCAGTATGTTATTCTAGTTCAATTTTAAGCAAAAAAAATCCTATGAAATTTGGTCTGGAAACGCTTTGTTTAGGATATACAGGATGTCAATTTAAAAAAAATTAATTACATTTTCTTTAATAACTCTTGACTACTTTGAATTAAATTCATGAAATTTTGTATGCGGAGGTTTCTTGGGACAGGAAATTCAAATTTTATGGACGATTGGCTGTATCCCAGAGCATGCCACAAGCAACCATTAGGATCCTTTTAAATTGTTTCAACTTTTTTGTGCCACGGTGTATGTCATTTCAGAATAGAAAAACATTTCCCCCTACCTTTTCTACTTATGAAATGTACATCTTATTCAAGTCTCTAGGAGCAGCCGTTTCTGTTAAAAACTCATCTAAAGATGCATCATGCAAATTATGTATTAACGAAACTACACTACAAAATTGGAACCGGTCTATCAGCCAATGTTTTATATATATGAAGATATAACAATTCAGTAGGTGACAATTTTATTAATAAATGAAAATTTGTTCGTTTTTCTTAAATTCTCAAATATATAATGTGTTTTTTTTTTAAATTCTAATAAATCAATTCAAAAGATATATTGTTTATATGCTCAATAAAGGAACTAATGAAAACAATCATTTATCTTTTAATTATCACTTCTCTGATGTGGTGAATATGCCGCCGTTTTTTGCAATAAGCCGAAAAAGAACTGAATAGGTAAGTTGCCAGACTCTTATTGTTTTTATAGAAGTGGCTCTGTTGACAAAAAAAAAATAATTTCTTGAAAACTAACAACTAAGAAGGCTAGAAGGAAACCGAGTTTAGTGTTAGATTCGGCTGGTCTGATATAGCCTCTAGTTTTAAAAAAATTAACAATGAAAATAGTAGTAGGATTTGCAATTTTGAGAAAGGTCAAAGGAAAGTAAATTTTTGTTTGAAGGCTGAACAATTATAAAAATCATTACGCTTTTATACAGCTCTATGTCATGATCACACAATTGATATTCAGTAAAAATTTGTAACATATTTATCTCATCTTTTTTTTAATGCAGCTGTACATTCTGTCATAATAATTGCTGTCTGGTACAATTTGCTATAATTTTAACAATAGGTTTGTTCCAAGAGTCAGTTTGAGACTGTTTCAAACTATCACAGATATGCGACCAATTATGTTGCTCCTATACTTTCAGCGATATCAAAGCAATATTCGCCTGGTCAAGCAATCCCTGACAGTTTGAAACCAATTTTTGCGCTCTAGGAACAAAGCTAATATTTATCTATGATGCAAACGGAGGAAGAAGAATTCGAATTTAAATTTACGAGTGTTAACGACTCTTTCCGAAATACATTCGAGAATCGCAAGATGCTCATCTATTGGCCCGCACATAACGCTGGTAACGCCATGCGCAGTAATGCCTCTAGATAAAATTTCCATTATTTCAAATTATTCAGTGTAGTTCAAATGTTGCAAAGCTTTGTAAATGTATTATCCATTCACTTCTACAAAATTCCTTCAAAGTTGTTAATGTAGCGTTTTCAAAGGAAATATACTTAATAAAAGACTTTTATATTCAACTATCTTTATTTTGGCACCATTCTCTACAACTAACAGTCTTCAGCGCATCAATTTATTGTTCCCAAATCTCTTTTTTAAGTTTCGATTTTAAAAATATTTTCGATCGCTTCTATACAGATATTCTAAAAAAAACTAGCAAAATACAAATTAATAAGTAGGAATGTAGTTTACGATTAACAAAAAAAAGTAGTTTTAAAATTATCCGCCCAATAGAAACACAAATATATCACAGTATAGTGCAGAAAAAAAAAAACGATTGAATATACATTTTCTTAAGCAAATATACGAAATTAAATAATACGCAGTATTGAGAAAGCCTTACCTCCATATTTAAAAATAAAATATTGATATGATATATAATTTTTTACTGGGAATGTTAAGTTTAGTGTAGAAAGATTTCAGTTAGTTTTTTAATATTTTATTTTTAGAATAATCCGAAAATTTATGTACCCTTTTCTTGTTCTATAAAAAATATTCTAAACTCTAATACATAACGTGCGTAATATAAATAACTCAACTACGTTAAAACCTCTTAAACTTAGTAAAAAAATGTATGACACTTCAACTACTCAAAAATTAGTCTTTCAAACGATAGGTATACAAAAAATTACTAGGACAAAATTCTTCAAAAGCATCACGAATAAAAAATACTAACATTGCAATATCGATAAACAGAATTGAAACGAAGCCATTAATTTATCAAAACAACTTTGAGGTAATGCGCAAAATCGTGAATATTGAGGTTATGAGAAAGTAATAAGGTTAAACCCACAAACCTAGAAAAAATATAGACTGCGTCGGTTCATGATATAGGTCACGTGACAGGTGCCGCGTTTTCTAGGGACCTAAGGTCCAGAAAATGGATATTTTATTTGCTTTATGTTGGCGGTTGTGCAAATATGATGGCTACATTGCAATCTGAAATTAACTAACTTGCTGTCATTTTAAATGTCATTAAAGAATGTGACCAATCACAGTAAACAAATGAGCTTCACGCTACAATACAACCAACGTAAATTGGCATAAAAACCAAGTTTTAGCGATTCTGGACATTCAGGGCAGTCATAAATTTGCGGTCGCCGGCAAAATAACGCTGGCACAGTATATTTTTTCTAGGTTTGTGGTTAAACCAGAGGGCAGAGAAATGGTGTAGGGAGAACGCGCTTCGACGACTGCGCATCGGTTTCTCGTCCGACGCTAAGCGGGCAGCCATTGTCTAACCCAACTGTCAAAGAGTTTTGTTTACTCTGGGATTTGTTGTGTATAAATATATTTTTTCGATTTGTGAATATTTGAATTTAATTATTCTGATCTCTTTGTGTTTCAATATTGACTGTTAGTGTAAATTTAAACATTTTACCATAGCTAAATGTGTTGTAAGAGATTGTTTCAATAATAGAAAATTTTTAGGTGAAGGTATCAGTTTTCATACGTAAGTTGTTAATTGAGACTAATATAACTTGAAACTATGGTTAATACTTTTAGGTGATTTGCAGAAAGAGTGGCTACAAGCATTGGGTAAATCTAATGAAAAATTTGTCTGGTCGAAAAATAAAATTGTCTGTTCAGAGCATTTTAAAAAGGAAGACTTTGTAAACCTTTCTGGTAAAAGATTATAGAAGCCTAATGCGATACCTTCACTGAAATTAGCAAAAGTTCAAATTGACTCATTTGACACCTCGTCATCCAATATATTATCAGAACCTTCAACAAGTACTATAGAACCTTTTCCATCAATGATACAAGAATCAACATCATCGACGGATGAAAATATAATTAAAACACAAAAAAGAATTAACTAGTGGTAAACTGATATTGAGATATTTTAGATCTATATCCAAGTTGTAGAAGTAGATACCGCCCATTGCCCAGGTTCGGAGAATGTTTAAAGGTTTTATAACAAGCAACTTTAAGGGAAAAACTTAACTGGTGAGTTGTAATTAATGTCAAAGTTTTTATTTTTATTACAATCTTTATTGACATGGGCTAGCTGGGCCTCTTTTCAATTTGGAACCAGCAGATCAACTATCGTTAAAAAGCTAAAAATTACCAGTTATGGCCACACTGCTGTTGTTGTTTTTCTTTTTGTTTAGGTGCTGACGCATATAGGCCTGGGACCTACCATTAGCATGATAGCTGAATGTTAAGGCTTTTCCAGGGCTGCGGTATTGTAATATCTTTTGTGTGTTACTGTGGATTTAAGTATACCTATATTTTGTAAATAGTTTAATTAATCATTACAACAGAATTACAGATATTTGTTTGAATTATGATCAGGGTTTTCTCTGCCGTGCTCTTTTCCCCCGTGAATTCAACGCTGAGTACGGCATTCTGGTTCTCATTTATATTGCACTCAGTCATTCATAGTTAAGTCAGGTTTTTGTTAATAATCTTCATTGTCGACAGAAAATAAATAAAGTAGGTGTATTTATTCTTTTTATAATCTTCCCCTTTTCCCTAATTTTGTACATAGGCTAGCCTATCCAAGGTAAGTTAATAAATAAAAGAAATAAAAATAAACACAAGACGTACGTAAATTTTAATGTAGCTCTAGTAATCTTTATTATTTTGCTTTGCAAAATAAAACAATTACAGTTGTCATAGAATGAAGTGAGCCTAACCATTCATCCTACCTCCTGTGCTTTGCTTTGAGATGATGTCCACCATTTGTCAAAATTGTGTTATAAAAAAACTGATTGACAAGACAGAGATTTACGTCATTTTTCATAACTTAAAATTAGTCATGAGGTAATTTGTTTAATATTTTTTATTAACACCACTTTCAGGCGTAACTGAAAAGTGGTAACTACTAAAAATTTTTTTGTAATATTTACAAAAGCGTATCTAAATACTTTTAAGTTAACACTATTAAAAGTAACACAGAGCGATACAAATTTTTTACAAATTGTTAAAAATTATTTTAACTTCCAAGCTAAAGGAGATTTTCTTATAATTGATGTTAATATTACAATCCATAAAAAAATTATTTCCAAAATAATCCAATTTTTAAAATATAAGTTTTTACTTTAACATCAATTGCAGAATAGTTACAAAAATAGTTTTATTTTTTAACAATTTTTTATACGATTTGGTGCGTTAAACAATGTCGAGATAATTGTAAACAGCCCCGGTAAGTATAAAATATTGATCACTCCCTGTAGAAAATTTGACAGTTGGGTTAGACAATGTCAGCGCGCTTCATTAGGAAGTTTGCGCATGTTGACAATCGTTCTCCCTACTCCATTTCTCTGACTATACTTTATGGTACTGGTATAGGGCTGTCCAAATTATTTTGCACACATTGTGGTCCTCGCCATCTAACCGACATGGTCCACAACTAAGGCAGGTTGACTAACTATACTTTATAAACACTGATACAAATATACATTTTTCCCGCTTTCATAACAGGATCGCCAACTCAACAAAAAAACTAGCTTTAGTAAGTAACTAGATATATTGCGTTGAGAACACTGGGGAACCTGTGCTTTTTAGTGTCGTCTAATGAAATTCATATGTACACGACAAAGTGGAAAAAATTCTATTTCTTGACCAATCACCGTGCCCCTTGAGCGCGCGAATGTGCGCGGCTAAATGCGCAGTCGTCCTTTGTTCGTCTAAAAAAACGAAATCTGGGACCTCGACATCAAAGAAGCCGACGTGAAGACGCCGGACTGTATATAGACTGTGGCCTAAGTCCATATCACAAACCTAGAAAATATATAGACTGCGTCGGTTCATGATATAGGTCAGTGACAGTTGCCGCGTTTTCTAGGGACCTAAGGTCCAGAAAATGGATATTTTATTTGCCTTATGTGGGCGGTTGTGCAAATATGATGGCTACATTGCAATCTAAAATCAACAACTTGCTGTCATTTTAAATGTCATTAAAGAATGTGACCAATCACAGTAAACAAATGAGCTTCACGCTACAACCAACGTAAATTGGCATAAAAACCAAGTTTTAGCGATTTTGGACCTTTTAGGGCAGCCATGAATTTGCGGTCGCCGGCAATATGACTGGCACCGTCTATATTTTTTCTAGGTTTGTGGCCATAGGTAAGTAGATAAGAGCCATAGAAATATTTTTTTTTCGTTCCATGATCTGTGGGCATTCACTGAACGCAGCCTAGATATTTGATTATGACATTGACATATGACAGTCTTGTCAGTGTCACGTTGTGTTATTAACATTGAACATATTTTTGGAAAAAAATAAAGATTTTTAGAAATTTTTTTAACTTTTAAAATAATATGGTTCTATTGGAAAACGATTCAGTATGTGTATGAATTTGAGATGAATGGGATAATTAATATGATTTCTTTTTAGTTTCTCTCCGAATTAACAAAATTATTTCAAAAAGCTAGAACCGATGGATCAGTAACAATGACATTCAAGAGATGTAAGCATATTAAAAAATGTTTAATATATTTTACAACTATTTTACTATTCACAATCTGTAAATATTAATTCAATTTCTAAGTCAGTTGTAAAGTTAGTTTATGATATATCTAGACATTCTAATGTGAGCAGAAGTTAATAGTCGCAGCAAGTTGCGGATTAAATAGGGAAAAGTTCCGTACAAGATGGATCGGAATGCGGTTTTCTGCATTTGCTTCTAAAAATTATTAATCCAAAATTCACCTAGGTGGGAATATGCTGAAATTCGTAGTTGCATCGCTGCAGCCAAAAATGCATTCGAAAAATGCATTTTTTGAGACGCCTTTGGACGACTTAATAAATTTGTAAAAAAGAGTCGGAATTGGCCCAGAATGGGTGCCCTGGGGTTTTTGAGGTCGCTGATCACGATTATGATGTCCAAATCGCCACCCTGACCACCTGGGGCTCAGGAACGCCGACAAAAGTCATCTCCGTGGAACTCTCACAAAATTCATCCCGGGAAGGAAAAACACTTGGTGCCCGGGGGTTTTTTGGGTCGCTGAATTCAAATATGGCATCGGCGAACACCCCCCAGACACCTGGTGCGTCCCAACCGGGACATGAGCGTCATCTCCGTGGAACTCTCACAGAATTCATGCGGGAAAGCAAAAACACTTGGTGCCCGGGGGGTTTTTTGGGTCGCTGAATTCAAATATGGCATCGGCGAACACCCCCAGACACCTGGTGCGTCCCAACCGGGACATGAGCGTCATCTCCGTGGAACTCTCACAGAATTCTTTCGGGAAAGCAAAAACACTTGGTGCCCTGGGGGTTTTCTGGGTCGCTGAATTCAAATAAGGCATCGGCGAACACAGACACCTGGTGCGCCACAACCTGGGCGTAGCGTCATCTCCGTGGAACTCCGCACAATTCATGCGCGAAGGAAAAACACTTGGTGCCCGGGGGTTTTTTGGGTCGCTGAATTCAAATATGGCATCGGCGAACACCCCCAGATACCTGGTGCGCCCCAACCGGGACATGAACATTATCTCCGTGGAACTCCCGCACAATTCATGCGGAAAGGAAAAACACTTGGTGCCCGGGGTTTTTTTGGGTCGCTGAATTCAAATATGGCATCGGCGAACACCCCCAGACACCTGGTGCGATCCAAACTGGACATGAAGGTCGTCTCCGTGGAACTCCCACACAATTCATGCGGGAAAGGAAAGACACTTGGTGCCGTGAAAGGCCGCTTGGCAAAGTTTGGAGATGTAGCCGGAGATTATTCTCGTCATTCCTACAGGGCTAGATGAACTTCGGGGCCCCAGGGGAGTTACGCATGAATGAATGTATGAAATCATGAGACGCCCCAAAAGCCCCTTAACAGTTTTCCGTTCGTCTTTCGAGTATATCTGGAGAACCTCGGAGACGACCTTCATGCCCAGGTTGTGGCGCACCAGGTGTCTGGGGTGTTCGCCGATGCCATATTTGAATTCAGCGACCCAAAACCCCGGGCACCAAGTGTTTTTCCTTTCCCGCATGAATTGCGCGGAGTTCCACGGAGATAACGTTCATGTCGGTTGGGGCGCACCAGGTGTCTGGGGTGTTCGCCGATGCCATATTTGAATTCAGCGACCCAAAACCCCGGGCACCAAGTGTTTTTCCTTTCCCGCATGAATTGTGCGGAGTTCCACGGAGATGACGTTCACGTCCAGGTTGGGGCGCACCAGGTGTCTGGGGTGTTTGCCGATGCCATATTTGAATTCAGCGACCAAAACCCCGGCACCAAGTGTTTTTCCTTTCCCGCATGAATTGTGCTGGAGTTCCACGGAGATGACGTTCACGTCCAGGTTGTGGCGCACCAGGTGTCTGGGGGTGTGCGCCGATGCCATATTTGAATTCAGCGACCCAAACCCCGGGCACCAAGTGTTTTCCTTCCGGGATGAATTTTGTGAGAGTTCCACGGAGATGACTTTCGTCGGCGTTCCTGAGCCCCAGATGGTCAGGGTGGCCATTTGGACATCATAATCGTGATCAGCGACCTCAAAACCCCAGGGCACCCATTCTGGGCCAATTCCGCTTTTTACAAATTTATTAAGTCGTCCAAAGCATGCTCAAAAATGCATTTTTCGAATGCATTTTTGGCTGCAGCGATGCAACTACGAATTTCAGCATATTCCCACCTAGGTGAAGAAGCAAATGCAGAAAACCGCATTCCGATCCATCTTGTACGGAACTTTTCCCTATTTAGACCCGTTTTTCACGTATCTTGCTGCGACTATAAAGAATTGAGAAGGAATTACAGAAATTAAAATAATAAAATATTTTAGTGTATATCGTTGTCCTTCTTGCGTAAGGGCGTATCTCAGTTTTTATATAAAATTATATAAGAAGGCTGTGTCCTCCGACCAAAAGGGTGTAAAATAAAGGCAAAAGGTAATTTGATGTAATCGTATCCTGAGCAGTATATCTATCATATAGATATATCTTGACATGCGCCAGTTTATTATTGTTCTTGATAATGTTTTATAACTGTTACAGTGGAACTCTTTAACTATCATATCCAATAATGGTAATTTCTATTCACAATTACCGCATTCTCATATTGTCAATGCAAAGTGTATTTTATATACTTTGGAAGCCGCTCTTGCAATGTTGCCTCTATGCAAGAAGGGTGACAATATTTGTAAAAAGTATTTGAATTATTTTATTTAAAACCACACATATTAATTGATTTACTGTATCCATTCAGATTATTTTTCCTAATTTGACGTATGCCTCTTGGAAGGTTCCTCACTGTTCAAGTACTTATAAATAAAGAGATGATGCAAATTTGGCATTGTGTGAATTTTTCTCAAATTATAATATTCTTTATATATGAGATTAGTTGTAACATTTAGATATGATTTTGTAGATGATGGCAGGGATCGTCCTAAACCTAGAGAAGGAAAATCTCCTCTTCCAGAATCACAAGAACATATGTGTTTAGTTAGAGCAAAGTTTCGTTCTAAAAAAATTGCTACTGTGATACATCAAAAAGATATAAATAAATTTCAAGTCGCTTACAGCAGTTTGCTTAAAGGAAACTTAGATGGACTCAAAAAATTAAAGAAGCCCAAAAGTAAGACAAAGGCTGAATAAAATTGCATTTACATCTCATCTGTGAAGTGTTCACAAATTTCCTCTCTTTTTGTCTGTATATTTTGTTTGGTTTTTTTTTTTGGTATATATTTTTCTGGTTAAAATAACTATCTTATGTTGCAACTGTAGATGCTAATTTAAAACGAATAAGAATAAAAATGAACTTAATTTCTGTTTTATTTATTTATTATACTTAATAAATTATTCTTAATTTATATAACTGCTTCAAATAGTTGTAACAATTTGGCTAGTTTGTGAATAATTCTACTATAATTCTAGATAGATATAATTTCATCAATTTCAAATTAAAGCTGCATGACCGACTGAGCAGCGCAGTGCAGAAATGGTGCTAGAACCAAAGGAATAACAAAGTATGAGATGGTGTAGCCAGAGAACAACCATGCGTGTGCAGTAATAAGATTAGGATATATTCTAAAAATTTGAAAAAAAAAATTCTAACTAATTATTATAATTATGGACGTCAAAGATGCTTTTTGTGATGATGACTTTTTAGACAATAGATTAGTAGGTCTTCATTCAAGCTCAAGTAATAGTGGTGATGAAATAGAAACATTTATAGTTTTTTATAACGAAATTCAATTAAACAATATGTAGAAGAAATTGTACCTAATTATTCTGATAAAGTTTTTAAAATACTTTAGGATAAATAAATAAACTATATTTGATTATTTGGTTCTTACAAGAATTGTGAAATATTCAAAAAACTTTCAAAGATTTGTTAAAGATAATGCAGGTTGCTCATTGCGCAATGCGCATGTCCAGTGCAATTCACTCCTGCTCGGCCTGGTTCACCTGGGTGTAGATGTAGATAAATTACACTAGTGTAACTAACACTGGGGCAATGGAATAAAAAAGTGTGGTGTAAAATACAATACTCTCTTGCAAAGGAACGTTTTCGGGCTATTCAGTGCAGCTGGTGCTACACTTTCTGTGCAAAGGAATAGGCCTCTTGTATAACTGTGAGTGAATTTTTGAACGCGATCAGATTTGACAGCTGTCAGATCACAAGACGTAAGTCACGTGATTTGTGTTCTCGGCTCGGCTACTTGGGTCATATGATGAAAAATATCCGATATTAGGACGACATAATTTGTGTTAACTTTGTTTCATAACATTCTTTAAAAATGCCATTATGTGGTCCAAAATTGTCCCTTTGTGGACTAATAATTAGTGTGTGGGGTGTTATACAACTGGTAAGTATTTAGCTACGTAATATTCGAAAAAGGACTACCTTAATTTTTATTTTCAGGCTCTAATGGGGGTCTTTTACCACATCGGTGCAGTTGCCTTGTCAGAAGATATTCCAACTGTGGAATTTCATGGCGATTTAAACGCTTTTTATGCTGAGGTTGATAAAGGATATCATCAGGTAAATATTTTCTTTTGTTTTTGAAATTAAAAGTTAAAAATACAGGTTTTGGGAAAATTACTGAACAGCATTATGTTCTTTTAACTTAAATAAGAATTTTTTGCTAGTTTCTGTTTGATCAACGGTAACAAGAAATCAGTTACAGTTAAGGGCGACATGTAGTATATTGCATGAAAGACGAAAAAACAGGCAATTTTTTGTGACTATAGTCTACTTCGATAAAAATTTTTTGTCCGTCTAGAGGGCCAGAGAACCACATACAATATTTCAAAAATCTGTTTACATCAGGTGAAAGGTATCAATTTTGCAATAAAAATTTATACCAATAAGTTTTCTCTATCTCTTAAAATAAAAAAGTTAGACAGTCTTAAAGTTTGGGCACTTTACAGGTTTTTTTTTGTTATTACTCATAAAGTTGGCCATGGATCTCAAATTTGTTTTTACGAGCACAAAGGCCTCCAAAAATGCAACAAAAAACATTTAAAGATTTTTTGTGTCTCGCATATTAAGCAAGATACATGGGAGTGGCCCTCTTATGTGAGACAGCCTGTATATGCTGTTGGTATATTGTATATCCTACCAAATGTTATGATGGTATTAATGCTCTAAATTTTGTATAAAATTTTCTGTGGCATTGACGCCTTACATTCCCAATTTTCACATCGGAAAAATGCCTTGAAATAATAAAAATAGAAAAAATTCTAAAAAGTTTGAGAATAAACTTAAATCTAACCTGAAAACGAAAATTAACATAAAAAACAAGAACCACTTACTGCCGTTTTCGCAGATTTCATTTTGAGAGCAAAAAAGAATGTTTGTTCAATAACAAGGAGGGGATCAACCGCTAGTATTCTGACGGTCATGAACGGGAACTGGCAGAAAATTACTAAAAGTAAAAATTAACAAACCGAATTAAGAAAATTTTAGTAATATTTAATTTGTTTTATTTTAGAATGCATACAATTGTTGGATTGCGGCGTTGTTATACCTTATAACTTTGGCTTTCTCAGCACATCAATTCTGGGCCAATAATCGATCGTCATTGAGTGTGTAAATATTTATTTTTAAATTTATCTGTAGCAAGTAATTTTAAGAACTATTGAATTGAAGTTAAAAAAAAATACACTGTAATTATATTTTCAACTCGGTAGTTCAGTACTGTATCACCATTCCTTGTATATTTTCATTTTAAATGTGAAAAACTATTTAGTTTTTAGTTAGTTTAGCAAAGAGGTAAAAGTGGTTTTATCATTTTTTCTGTCAATATACCTTAATATATGCTTTATTTTACAGTCATCATGAGAAAAGTAAATCAAAAAGGCAAAGTATTACTAGTACGTATTGACTTCATTCTTGACAAGTCTCGTGTTGAATTGTTTTGATCCCATGAAGTGAATGTTTAAACATTTGTATTTTTTTCTTTTCATTCTAAATAAATATTGATGTAAATATCTTATTTGTTGTTTTTGTTAAACTATTTGGTGTTATGCAGTGATGCCATTTAAATATACCCTTATTTAAATTGAATTTTTAATTGCTCACATTGCAACTTTTACAGGAATTATTTGATTGCTGAATTGATTTCATTAGTTTCTCAGTTTGACCAATGCTTATACATATGTCCAATAATAAAAAAGGAGGTGTGTTACTCCCATATATTCTGTGATATATTTGAAATAAAAACACTATACTATGTTAATAATAACACTATAACTAGTGTATAACACTATACTATGTTATACACTAAAACACTATAATATGTTTTTAATGGCAAATTAATGTTTTTTTTATTCCTGTTGAAAACAGAAAATGAATTTTGGTATGGTAATAATGAAGTTTATAATATTACGAGTCCTATATGTATACCGTGTCGTATGTATATAAAAATAATTTCAAAATGATCCTTTCTATATTTACTATTTTAAATTTAATTATGTAAAATCGATTCTATGTTGTCAAGTTTAAAAATAAATAATTTCGAAATCAAAATTAATTTTCCAATATTTTAAAAAAGTTCTGTATATTATGATAATTTAAAAAGGTTGTCTATATGTATTTACCTATCTTTATAAAATGGCTGATAGTTTTCTCTATTTAATTTAACAATATGCTTTAGTGTATGTAACTCACATAATATGAAGAACAACATTAAAGATCGTGCTTTGAGTAAACAATTTATTGCTAAGGTGCTATTTAAATTAACCTGGCCACGTATTTCCTGAACCTAATATTATACAATACAAGTAATGCGCCATAAACTTTTCAGTAGTTAATTCAAATTTAAAGTCTAACGCTTTCATGTAGTTCTGACAAGAAGTGTGGTACAGGAAAAGTAGGGCAACACGATTTTTAAATGTGTAAGTTAATTTATTTCACAAATCGTAATGCTCGTATCAAGTACACATCTAGATGAATTGAATATAAAATAAATCAAAAATAGAGTGATATTAATCTTATAATTATATATTTTGTCGTATTCCATTTAAAGGTGGATCCACTTTACGTTAGGTGGGAGGAGTCTTTATTCGCCGGACGTGGGCCCTGTGTTGCCGAATAATTGCTAAATGGAATGAAACAAATTTATTCGGGCAGTTACGTTTAAAATACTAAGTTATATTCTATATGCATAAAATATAAGAATATGCTGAATTTGCATAATTCATTTAAATAATAATTAGGTATATTATTCACTTCATTCTTGAAATTTATGAAACGGCAAATCGTAGTACAGCTTTTACTGCTGAGCCAAATACTCAAATAATTTTATTTTAAATCCAAATGTTATTGCATATTAGTATTTTAAATTAACTATACGTCGAACATATGTATAGTATATAGGATAAAGGGTGTCTCAAAGTTAATGCAACATTGAACAGGAATAGATTCCTAATGACAAAATAATGTAATCAAACTTACGTTAAGTCTAAAGTTGTAATATAGACCATTTTGGATATCAGGGGCAGAGAACAACTAACTAAAGTTATTCTCTGTCAGGTCAGGGGTATGTTACATTAATTTCAGGACACCCTGTGTATACCTTATACCTAAAATCAGCCGTTTGTAAGTAGCCCATTTATAACTCATTTTTGTTAGAGAATTCCTCTTGTAACTTGGGAAGCTGGAAGATCTAGAACTTTATTATTTTATGCTATAATAAAAATAAATTCAAAAACTGAAATCAAAATCAAATACATTTGAAAATAATTTTATAAATACAGTTCATCTCTTGATAGAGTTCTTTTTTTTCTGAACAATATATGAAATATTGTCTGAAGCTATTTATTTGTGGCATAATTTTAGTTTTTCTTTAGTTTTGTTGGGTTTTTGCCACACTTCTGAAAAAATAATAAAGATTAATTAAATAAGCCCTTGCGCCAAACGGAACAGTCAAGGGTTATTTTCGAAACTAAGTTTGCCTAACCAAAAAATCTCACACTGAAAAAAGCAGTATACCTTGTGAATGCAATAAACATTATGTTGGGGAAACGTCTCGGCCTATGAACATTAGAGTTGAGGAACATAAAAATTACATAAAAAAACGGGAATTTGAAAAATCCAAAATTTGCGAACACGCTTGGGAAAACGGTCATTTGATTCAATGGGGTTCGGCAAAAATTTTAGAAAAGGAAGATAACGCAACAAAAAGAAAATTAAAAGAGACCACGATTATTTTGTTGAACGGAGATAAGTGTGTGTCTAACTGTTCAGTTAACATCGATCATTGTTGGCTACAGTTGTATCAAGAAGAAGTAAGTAACAATAAAATAAAAATCATTTAACATCTCTATGGAAGCAGGTTAACAAATTTTAAACTGTCAAACTTGACATACGTTTAAAAATTTTTACTACGATTTTGAGAACGAAAACAGAGAGTTTTTCGAAACGTCAATAACACGGAAGTGCGCGATAGTGATGTGATTTTTGTTATTTTTACTTATCTGCTTTTTTCAGTGTGAGATTTTTTGGTTAGGCAAACTTAGTTTCGAAAATAACCCTAGACTGTTCCGTTTGGCGCAAGGGCTTATTTAATTAATCTTTATTATTTTTTCAGAAGTGTGGCAAAAACCCAACAAAACTAAAGAAAAAATATATGAAATATCCATTAAAACAATCACAACATAAATATCGGCTTTCCAATATCTTAATTGACGAAATCTTCAGACATAATTAAAATGCTTGCTCTAAACATACATAATATATTTCAATATTGGTCTCCCAATTCTTAAAATAATTTCCCACTGTTTACACAGTTTTATATTTGTTGGAAAATTATGAAGATACACAGATTTATAAGTACATCAAAGCACTGAAGAATGGCATAAAATGCAATTTATTACAAGTTATCTTGTGAATATTCTGCATGTTTCTCTATTCAAAATAAAATTATACTCTTTACAAATTGTTCTAGTACTATTTATACATGAAATAGAAAAATACTTTCGACACTGAGTTTAGCCCCAAGGGTTCAGCTTTCCAATGCTTTCTATTTATTACCTTTTCAGCAGTTCCGAAATTTATCAACAGATGTCAGTCACTTCGTGTTCTTCGCCAACTACAAATATTAGTTTATCTATTTTACACTTTTGTTCATTCAAGTAAAGTTTTTTTATCAATAATTTTGCTGATTATTTTTCGAATGTGACTTGATTTTTTATATTCCAAATAGGTATAATAATAATCTTTAACAAAAGTAGAGTACACAAAGAGTAAAAATGTGAGGAGTTAATTACAAATAAACAGCAACACTAAAGTTATTAAAAAGGCGGAGTTCAACTACTCAAAGGGCGTTGTTTTTTCACTCAACCTAAATTTGGCTATATTTTTTCTACAGGAGAGTTCAGATCAGCTTTAGGGGGCTCAACCCAAAATTTCTCAGTGGGGACCAAAATGGAGAACGTGCCTATGTATTTATTATAAATACATAAGATGTAAAATATCAGGGGAGGCCAAGGCTCCTGCTGGCCCCACCCCCTGCGGGCGCCCATGATGAGCCGCATGCTGTGCACCGTTCAGACATGCCTGGATATATATTATTTGCGAATTCCAAGAAATTAACACTTAAAATTTCCAAGAGAAGAGTAATACAAGATAATTGTGGTGTACATTGAATTTATCGACGGCACATTAAAGAAATTTTAAGATAAGGGAAAATGAAAAACAAATAGCGAGTCATGATTACTTTTATTGACACTACAGAATTTCAATGAATTATAAAATATCATTTAACAATATATAAAATTATGTTGATAAATAACTGTACAACTTAAAGTAAAATAATTGTATATTTTATAAATGAAAGATAATTAATATTAATTTTCTGAGGAATCGGTGTCATAATTACAGGGATAAGAATACCACGTATTACTAGACTCTTCTTTTTTTATTAAAATATTTCGTAATCGTCCGTTATTGCCGCCACTACTTACACTAGGCCCATCGTTCTTCTCCTCTGGCCGCACTTCTCTAACCTCGCTTTTAACAAGATGATTTAAAGGGTAGTCTTCATCGTTACTTGTGTCTACATCCGATTTAGTTACATTCAAGTTGGAACTGTTGGAGCCTTCTTGAGAAGAAGTATATGGAGAGTAGGTGTACTTTGAACAGGTTGGTAGATTTGCCGATCCTGAGGAATCCTCGTTGACATGACCATTTTCTACAGTTTGCTCTTTATTCCGATCTTTGAAAGAAGATTTGCTCGATCTGGATCTTCTCGAGTGTTGCGTCGAGGAAGAATCCGAGGAATACTTTGAGCAACTCGGTAAGTTTGGGTCCTCAAATTCAAGTTGCGGCACTCGGTCAGCCTCTTTTCTGGAATAATCTTTGGCGGAATATGACAAGGTAGGATATCCGTTATGTTTGGAATTTTTGTAAGGTCGGTCGTGCTTCTTAAGTTTTTTTATATTTTTCTTCTTACTCATAAAGGCGGAAAGAGGCAAATTATCATCTCCCTCTGAGTTTGTGTTGTCGACATTCAAATCGCTGTCACTTATTGAAGAGCTTGCTTTCCTTTTTGATAATTTCCTGTGCTTCTTTCGTCTTTTATACCTACATAACAAATATCATTCAGTTAAAAAAAAAGATTTTGTGACAATATACAGGGTAAGTTTGAAAGTGGCACATTAATTTTAACTGATGGCAGTAGGTACAAGCATTGTCTGCTAAATCGCAACAGCCGTGCTTTAGCTAGTTTGTTCCATTGACCGTTTGCACTGACTCACCGCACGCGGCAGCACACTATAACACAAATGACATAGTCCTCAATTGTTTTCATCAGTAATTTGACGTTTCATAAAAATTATGACAAATGTCAAATATCTGTTAAGGTGTGCGTTCCTGTTTACGTACATTGATTTTTTTGTGAACCAAACAATTTTTTTTATCATGAAAAAATTATTTATATTAAAAAATTTGTATTTGTTCATAGACAATAAATTTAAACTTTAGAACAATTGAAATAAATAAAATTTAATGTAACTAACAGAAATTAACACTCAGATGGGATGATGATTATGAAAAAGATAAGGTGTTTTACGTAAAAAGTACCACAATAATAAAAAAATCAAGATAAGATATCAATCAAGAGGGTAGAAGTTCTGGCAGAAAATTTTAGTGATTCAGGAGGTAATTTACATCATCAAATATATTTTAATATTTATGTTCAAGAGATTTAAAAATAATATTTAAGTAGTAAAAATTCCATTATGTAGAACAAAACGTGTAATTTTAAGGGCAATGTATTACTTTTCAATTTTTATCTTTAAATATTGGAAACTTGATGAACCTGTATATGAACATGTTTTTTTATGTATTACATTAATATAAATCAGGACACTCTGTATAACAGCAATTGGAAATCCACTCAATTTTTCCCTCAATTTTTGTCAAAAAATTAAAAATTGAAACTGGATGTATAAATTATTTTTCAGACTGAAAGTAAAATTCGAATCAATCTACAAAATACTGTTATTCTACAAACACTATAATGAAAATATAAAATGCAAATTTCTTTTGAAATGATGTCTTACCTTTCATAAGAACTTTTGGAATAATCGTTTTCACTACTGGAACTAGACGAGGAGCTGGACGATCTAGACCTATGTCGATGTAATCTCCTCCTCTGCCTCTTCTTTTCTTTCTCCTTCTCCCTCGATTGCCTCTTGTGTTTAAGACGAAGTTTCAAGGGTAAAACAGGAGTTCTACATTCTGGCTCGGGATACCTCTCTGCTGGAATTGGCAAAGGCAATTGTGGTTCTTCTTGCGACACCAAAATTGGTTCATCGGAATCGGTGTTGACTAAATCGATAACGACTGGTTCCTCTGGATTAGTAGTACCAACAATTATGACGTCACTGTCGTTATCGTTATCTGAAACATCTATATATGGTGCAGGAGATTGTGGCCTTTCTGTATAAATAATGTGTCGATCGTAGCCAATCATATCGAAGGGAGACCTCATAAAGTTATAAAACTCATGAACAAAATGATCAGTTTTATTATCCAGGTATTCGTAGAGCAAATTACGGAATGTACGGCTGCATATATGATGCCTAAGTAAGTGGTCCATAATGATGTCGACGAGACGCATTACTAACTGTGTGTTTTCATAAAGTAACGCATTCAGCTCACGATTTAACCATGGAACTAACCTGGTTCTTGCTCCTGGACAACTCCTGTAATGTACAATGCAAAAGATAGAATAACAAAAAATTATTAACGAGAAGCACTAGACGCTAAAAAGAGTAATAAATAATCGCTGTTACTTTAATATTCCTGGAAATGCAGAAATAGGTCAAATATCATCTATTACAGTTGATTGCAAGTAAATATGTCTAAAAGTGAAATTGAATTGACATTAAAAAAAAATTGTCAAATGTATTCAAACTCCTATATACTCTGACAACTACTTTCATTCAATGGAATAATAAAGGATGTAAAAATTACAATTTTCACTAAACAAGCTATAGTATGTTATATTTTCAAGAATAAACAAAAAAAATAAGAAAAAGTAGGGCAATGTAGAGTTGGCCGAAGTTTCGCATAATTAAGACTTTAGATCACAAGCATAGGCTTCCCCGCTTGACTCTTCAACCAAAACTAACCGATCACAACAGACCAATTGACGTCGGTTAGTGACCTGCTGTAAACGCAATTCAGTCTGGATAATTTTTTAAGTGGGTATTCTTATAAAAAAAATTATGAATTAAAAAATAAAGATGTATTTGAACATTTGCTGCAAATCTAAAAACATGGAAAATTTACATTGTTGTTAATAAAAAATCTTTTTGGCAAGGCATGCTCAAACTTCTTCTAAGTTCTTGCTGGGCAACAAAATAATTTAATATGTTAATTGAATAATTTAAAACTGCCTGCATTAAGTAAGAAACAACATATAAGAGTTTCTAAAATAGTCAATACAATTTCAAATTTATTTATGATGTCCAATACTAGGAAAATATTTAAATTTGGCAACATCGCATCAGACTGACCGATTTGGCAGCTCTGAATAAATCGAGACCACAAATGGTCATTAACATTTTGAAATTTTGAAAAAGTCTTTATAATCTGATATACCCCTTTTATCTCTTATAAAAGAGATATAAAGATTTTACTGGACTTAGGGCGTCGCATTTTATAAATTATTCATTTATTAACAGTTTATCAAAGAGAGTCCAAAAATGAGAACCATAGTTGGAAAAAATAACTTCCCATAAAATAAAATTAATAAATAACTACATTACTATTTTTTTTGTATCAACAACAGCCAAAAGTAGTAGTATAGTTGCACCTCATTGAAAGTACATAGCAATCTCACTTTGTAACTTTATTTTACAATTATCATTAAAGATTAATTATTGTGCAATAAAAGAAATTCATTTTTATATTATTTATACATGAAATTTAAAAATAGCTTCTTTACAGAAATTGGTATCAGAGCCGTTTGAGAGGTCTACTATAATATAGCAGTTGTATATAAATTTAGGACAAAAAAATCACTGATACATTTTTTTTGCATTGTCATCTTAACAAATGACCTTAATATAATTTATTTGTTTTTACTGTTAATTGTTTGAATATCTAAATTGGGAAATCCAGTATACTGAGACATATTTGTTATAAGTTTATTTGTTCTATTTGAATAGAACTTGATTTTCCAAAGATTCTAATACGTCAGAAAAATTATGTTGCAATTTAAAAAATCTGTCATTTATAACAGAAAAACACTAACCTGAAAAACGAAGGTGAGACATCTCTGTATCTGCCTGTAACATCAGGAGGTGCACTGACCCACAGGTTTCTTGTGTATATGGATCTTCGAAAACTAGTAGATGTGTTGTTTTCACGACGTCTTCTATGATACATACTCCTGGAAAAAAAACTTCTCAATACATTCATTTTACATATTTATTTCATTACTTTTAGTTTTTTGTATCAATCAGTGGCAAAGCGTAGGGGTAGACATTGTCTATCCAAAATATTGTATTTTCCAAATTGTATTAGCAGCAAAAAAAACAAACCGTATTCGGTCGAATTCATTACTTTAATAATGTAATAAAAGATAATAAATTTACGAATTTGTATTTTCCATGACCAGTGGTAGGCAAATTTGTGCCACGATTTGCCACTGTGTATGCAACTCAGTGTTGTAGTTACATCCCTGGATATACGGGTGGAAAAAAAAAAAAACTTCATTTGTCTACTGTAGTCGATGAGCAAAGTTATTGTTCTGCTGTCAGCGGATTTAAAGTATGTGACGCGTATAGTCATTTTTATTCTGTGTAATATACAATTATTATAAGATGACAGATATAGAGGATAAAGCCGTTTATATTAAAGACAATTGTTTTTTAAAAAATTTTAAATCTCATTTTTTATTGTTTTATTTCGTGCAATATTATTTTTGTTTTTTGTTGTAATTTATATTTAAATTTTTATTTATTTTAAATGTATGTGTGCATATTTTTTTTTATCAAAAACAACTATTTGTACTTGCACTTATGAAGCTATTAATATTTTTCAAAAATAAAACAGTTGCAATTTTGACCAATGAAATAATTCAAATAATTGGTACTTATAATTTGTTAATTCCCAGAGATGTCATATGGTCATGTACATTTCTCGTTTCCAAAAAATCAATATTTTTTTGCGCATCCTGTATATAAAGTATTGAGGAATTATACCTTCTAACTAGTCATGCTGTTTGGCATGTAAACGGATTAGCTTAAGGAGGAGGTCGTCATAGAGAAAGCAGTTGATTAAATGTCAATTACAAAACTTTCAACTTATCTATCTATTCTATTTCAAAACATTAATGGCATTTTTCTAGGTGGTGGGACTGATAATGCTGCACCAAATAGTAAAAAATAAATTAGGTAAGGTAAGTAGCGCCAATTTTCACCAAAACTGCATTCAACTACCTCTTTTTGATTTCAAACTATGGCATTAAAATCTGAAATTTAAAAAAATTATTGACGTATTCCGATGATACCAAAATGTATCATACGAGAAAATAGCACAGTTTAACACCGATACAAAAAGTAGATATTCACTTCCCTATTATTATTAATTCAATTTTTGTTAGGGCAATATAAAGCACCCCCTAAACTAGGTAGTCAGCAAACCTTCTTATAATTATGTAGCATCTATCATAGATAAACTGTAAAACAAATTATTTTGGTTTATAATGACTAAACGTTGATAAGAAAACCACAACACTGTTACCATAAATATTAATTATATCCTACTAAATTACTTAAAAGTTACTATTTTCCATTAAATTTATATACCTTCCGGGAGTGTATCCCTCAATAGAAATTTGACCGCCATTTGTTAGAGGATGCGTCAGCAACATCTGTTGAATAGCATGTTCCCCACGAGTATCAACGGTAAATGTAGTCCTGCAAAATAATTATGATTAATTGGACATATCAATAAAACAAAAATATCTAACTTGCCAATTAGAAAATTAAGATCTTTGGTACATAAGTAATACAACTAACAAATTCTAAATCTCTAAAAGGAGCTTTGTGAATATATCACTTTCATTTATAGCCAACATCTAGATAAAGAATTACCTAAAGATAAGGATAGAGTATACTCACGTATACCCAAAGAGACACAACGGCATTGGCAGCAATGGGATATATTTTGATGTGCATAAAAATAACACATATTTTACTCTGTACATAAAAGTAATACCTTATTGTAGTTTACTCTGTATTTAATGTTGATACAACCTTTAAAAATACCATTATTATATTGTTAGAAAACGTGTACGTTAATGACCGCCGCATCCAACTATCTGCAAACTCTCGTCAATGACGCTCAATGGTATAGAAAACTTTTGTTCTTTGTTTACATTTGCTTTATTTAGGAGCATTTGCAAACAAAGTCTGAAGAGCCCCTTCTAAGGATTAGAATTCATTGAATGCAACCTATTTATAACATTTCGAACCATCTATGTGTATCAAGTGATTCACATAAATCTTTTTCACATAAAGATTTTTTGATTTTGTCAAAAATATGAGATACCTAGTTCTCCAATTCTGTCATTTAGGACCTAAAACAAAGCAAGTTGCTTTGTCAGTTAGATATTTGTTTTAGAAGAATTCTAATTCAGAATACAAATGATATTACTGAAGAATTTTATTAAACGATTTGTGCAGAATTAAATAATAATAATAATGAAACTAGACCATATTTTTGTATTAAATAAATGACTGATTTTCAAAATATATGACATGATTTGGCTACTTACAAATGATATTTAATACAATTCAGCGCTAATATTATTTACTTATTTACCTTACATCATAGAACTTGTGTATTTTTAAATACACATGATTTTATTTGTATAATCAGTATGCAAATTAAAATGCAATATATTTTTATTTATTATGGAAATCCATACTGATAACTAAATAGAAAGATAAAAAATTTTGATAAAAAAATTGTAGTCTCATCCTTACCTAAAGTGGAACTGATGCCTCGCATGAGCTGGGCCAAGTCCAAGTGGTAAAACCAAGAATTCTTCATTGTCAATAATATGAATTTCTTCTGGGGGTGCAATTTCAACAACATGTTCGTCATACTCATCATTACTTTTAACATTATGTATTATTCTCCTAAAGGGCTGCTTACACAGTGGACATTCTGCCTTAATCTGCACAGACACTACACTAGTTAACAGGCCCAATATTTATTACAAATTACTTACTTTAGACCATTCCAGAAGACATTTGAAGCAAAACTGGTGCATACATGAGTCAGAAAAACATTTATTTGTACAAGATCCCAAACAAATTGCACAATTCGGAGGTGGACTTGAAGAATTTGGTCTATTCACGATCACTCTACTCTCAGCCATTTTATTACAATATGTTAACAATAACTGAATAATAAAAATGTATTGGACGATACACTGGAATAAGGAAAATCATGTCGATCTTTAGGCTGATTCTGTCAAACGGATTGACCTTGCTGGTGCAACTACCATGGAAATATCATAGCTATTAGATTATTATTTGTCGAAAGCACTTTCGTTAAATTTGAGCTTAAGCAATCTATTTTGAATAACTTGTTTTCATTATTTTTTTAAAGGTATTAAATTTTTCTAAATAGTGTCTGGAAAAATCCACTTCACTACAACACAGACACTATAAAAAGAATGAAGTTTGTAAAACATAAAACATTTGCTTTGCATCAGATCAGATTAGCCAACATGAAATTTAAATTTATCTATGACCACAAATATAGAAATAATCTAGATTAACCTCTCATATGCAGGGTTGCCAGATAGGGCGAAAGGTAATTATTTACATTAACGTAAACCTCTCCAATCTTAACAAAAAAAATCTTACCCCCTATTTTCGAGGGTGCTGATCACGAATCTGAAGTCAGATTTCGGCGCTCGCATGTAATTTTCGAAAAAAAAAATATTCAAAATTATAACCTCTATTTATACACTACATTAGGTTGAAATTGCATTGTACATCTCTTCCGTCTTGGCTGTTGTCAAAATATATAGGAGTTATATTGCAATTTCAACCTAATGAAATGTATACATAGAGGTTACAATTTTGAAAAAAAAATTTTTCGAAAACTACATGCGAGCGCCGAAATCTGACTTCAGATTCGTGATCAGCACCCTCGAAAATAGGGGGGTTGGAATTTTTATGTTAAGATTCGAGAGGTTTACGCTAATGTAAATAATTACCGGGCAAAATTCTACCAATTGGGTCATTCACAAACCCATAGAAATATTTATCTTTTTCTATGTGTGATTGCTTAGTATACTGTGTGTGGTACCACAGTATACTAAGCAATTTATACTGCAGATCGACAGAACAGTAAAAAAAGGAATATGTGCGCTCCTGGAATGCGTCAAACACACGATCGCTAGTGTGGGTGTGTGACGAACATGCTTCCAACGCTGGAAGCTCCTTTGACGCGGTTCAGATTTACCGACAGAAGCCCGAACGTGGCATGTAGCCATCGTTGGACACATGCAATTCACCAGCGCCCGCCCACACGATGTGGCAAATTTTTCGGCCAATGATCTGTGTGGCAAATGGTTATGTGTCCAACGTTGGAAGGCATTTGCCACATCGTCTGGGACCAAAGTGAAGTGTCACACTTTTGAGGTTAAGAATAGTGATGAAGTCATAAACCTAGATATTTTTTCTAGGTTTGTGCATGAAGTACAACGCGTGCAAAAAACCGAAAAATTATGAATATTGGCTTTTTAGGTAGATTTTACAAATTAAACTTAATAATGGAGCGGTGGAAACATTACTATTTTAAACTAGGCCTAAAATTTTAACCGCCCTTAACTAACTAGTTAACTACACTTAAAAGTCAATGCGGTGGAAATGGCCAAAGTGTGATTTATGAATTGCCCCTTTGTTAACGAGTCTATCATCATTTATCAATGCTACTGCGGAGACGACCATTTTGAAGGAAGATTGTCAATTGTGGTCATAAAACGAAGAAAAGAAGAAGAAGATAAGATACTCGTAAATAAATAGAGCATTTACATTAACTCAGTGTCATTAAATTCCGCTAGGGGCGCTAGCGTCAAAGTTAGGTATTAATATTAATGTTCTATGGTCTAATTCATGATTTTTCTTATTTATATATATTTAATCTGTGGTTCATGATTCAATAATTTTTTTATTTGAATTTGTGTAAGTCAAATAGTGATTGTAAATCTAATTTGCATACGTATTATCAAAATAAAACTTATAATAAATCAATAAAATGTTTCTAAACGCACAAAGACAACAGGAAAAAAATCACTTCAAAAGATATATTAAATTTTATTTATGTTAACCTCACATAACTTTGTTTATTTGCATTTTACATAGCAATTTGGAAAGAGAAGTAATAAAACGTTATTTAACACAGAAATTGTTAATGTTGGAGTACCTAAATTATTTCGTGGTAATTCTTAATTTAAACCTGTTTGTTTTTAAAGAATTGAAATTTTATATATTACGAATCGATAGAAAAATGGTTAGTTGTCGCTCAGATTGCAAAAATGTTGCATGTAATATGCCTAGTAAATAAAAAAGTACATTAAATATCCAGTTTCTGAAAAAATACGAATATATAAAAAATCTGTGTTTTAAATAATGTACATGTGACATTAATAAATAATAAACATATGCAGTTTTTATTTGGTAGGTATTTTTATTACAGTACAAGTACAATACAGAAAAAGCTAAAAATCCTAATAGGTGTTTTAAATGGTTTTCATTTAAAAATTTGAGTGATATTAGTTGTGCCCTTTTGTAACTAATAACATTTTGAATGGCCGTATCGTTAAATAACTTGTTACTAATAGATACACTTGCTATACTCTCAGGATTACCGGCGTTATTATCGTTCAAGTAATTTTCAATTTGAGGAATCGTATTAGCACATTTAACTCATGTTATGTCATGTCTATGAACTCGTGTCACATTTCTACTATATTTCCATCTGCAAGTTTGTCTACATTTTCATCCTGTTTTCTCCTTTTCAAGTACCTTTTCATGCGTTCATTATTTTTTACAATATTAGTATCGTATTTTCGTGTACAGGTAAATATAATGTTGAAACAGCTGTTTTTTGAGAATTTTCCATTGTCCTAAAAATAAGAATGAAATCTTATCAAATAATGAAAAATATACACCGAAAATAGATCATATATGCTTGTACTTACCCATGCTAGTAATAGTATAACAATCTTCTGTAAAATGTTTTGTGCAGGTCTTTGTGTACTGGGTTGGTTTCTTGCTGGATGCAATTGCTATAAACCATTTTTTTCAGCATTATTGGGGAACTTACGGAACATGAAGCCTTTATTTTTATTAGCAACAGATAAACACTGTGGTACACAACAGTTATATGGCTATTTTATTTACACAAATTGAGATACAACAAAAATTAAATAACAAATATTTGTGAGGTTAGGATTTAATACCTAACATTGATCGCAGCGCCGTCTACATGTAAATGCTCTATACATCTCAGCCAACCATAGACCTTATAAATCATGGACGCGCCCAAAACCGTTTTCTGCCTATACAAATCGTTGATGTTCAGATGTGTGCGACAGAGATAGAGCTAGTCCGGGCAAAAACCCACAGATCATTGGCCGAAGAAAACAAAAACCTTAAATGACAGACGTATGACATTTACGGTGACAGACCGACTCCACCATAGTTTATGAGTTTAAAAATTATTGCTAATAATCACACTAAACACAACTAAATCACAAAAGGCACATAAATCATTAACAATATTAACAGGAAAGATTTTGTCAGGTTATGTTTATATATTTTTCTGTCATAGAACATCTGTTTTTGCCCGGACTAGCTTCATCCCTCTTGTACGCATCAGGGCACCGGACCTTTCTTTCTAGGTCCCGTCCATGATTTATAACACAGAATATATAATATATAGTTTTGTTCGTAAACCTTCCACTGCTGCACTAGTGTAGTAATACGTTGTTCGTTTATTGCAGTGTAGCCAAGTGCAGGTATAACCCAGGTGTTCGAAAATTCCAGTGTAGTGTAATAGTGCAGACACTACTACACCGGCTAACAAGGTGGTGTAAAGTGTAGTGTAGTATATTTGGGGCGCGAAAATTAAATTCTTATCAGAAATGTCACATCTTGGTAGATGTTTTTAAACATCATAACCTTAAGAGTAATAGGTTTTCGTTTTGTCCATGTTTTGTCTCAGAAATGGATAATTCCGAAATATGCAAAGAGGCATATTTACAGTATAATAACGAACCTTGTCTGGAATTGCAGGGATATAAATTTGTTTTTGGTGGTAATCTGGTAATTATTGATGATACCTACCTACGTTAATTTAACTTTGAAGATATGTACTAATGTTATACCTAAATGTATTATTTTATTCTGAAAGAGAGATTTTTGTACCTCAGTCAGAAATTGACACTATTAACTTCGGAGGAAAACCAGAATAATTACGTTGAATATGATAGGGAAGTTAAGACTGATTTTTAGAAACACAATTACGAATCAGCTTTCAGAGGAATGTTCAGCCAGTCAAACACTACCAATAAAATCAGAATAGAACGAGGACAATTCCAAATTATTAATTTCTTTGTATAAAAAATTCAGATAAAATATGCATAACAAAAATTTTGTATGTATTTTGAATATTAATTCATTAAAAATTTATGATTATGATGATATTTTATGATTTCTATTTAGCAATATTTGATTTTACTCTGAAATGGCTGATAAATTCGTGATATCATAATTTACAATTAGTTCAATCAGTGGTACAACAAAACCGGATAGAAAATTAGGTTATGCCAGTTTTAAGTTTACCCAACTTGAATTTACGAACAGCCAAATGTTTTCTCTAAAAGTGGTGCACAATTATTATTTCAGTGTAACACTGAATTCCACTACACTACATTACACTACACTTTGTGTAGGTTTACGAACAAAGCTAGTAATGATTTATAAGGTCTATGCAGCCAACGGCCAAGCATGTTCACAAATCCACAGACAAATCTTTTTTATTTATTTTAATCTGTGCACAAATCATAAACATCTGTAACACGTGCTTGTTATTTTTGAACAAATATTTAAAAATATAAGGAATAGGGTAAGCAGTGAATTTCAGTTGGAAAAAATAATGTGTATTTTCATATTTTTCTATTACAGGAAAATTATTATAAAAAGATGTCAAGTGGTTTAACAAATAAAAGACCTAACCGTAAAAGAAAGAAATCTTTTCTTAAAAATGCTAGAAAATATGCAAAAAAGGGATTTTATGGAAGAGGTTCAGAACTAGATGCTGATACATATCAGTACTTTGTAAGAATTATGGAAGCATACAGACAGGGTTTTGAAAATGAGGAAGACCAATTAATGTTTGTTAATAACGTTTTTGAACAAACTGAAAACAAAGAACTTGACTGTAGCTGTAACCAAGTGGGTTGCCGTGTAATAGAAATATTGCTTCCTTTTGCTAATAGAAATGTTTTAAAGAAATTTATAGACACATTTACTTCTGATCTTAGAAAACTTTGCAGTGACCGTTTTGCCAGTCATGTGTTAGAGGCATTAATCATACAGTCTTGCAAAAAATCATTAGAAACGAGTAATGATTCTGAAGTACCCAATCAGTATTTTAAAGAATCTGTAATAAAAATAACAAAGTTTTTGTTAAACAATTTAGAAGACTTTATGTGGGATACATATGCAAATCATGTTATTAGAGTTTGTTTGGAAAATCTTCTTGGCATATCTTCCCGAGATAAAAATATAACTAAAGGTGAAAACATAAAAGTTGAAGAAAAACAAGATATTCCTGAAGAATTCCTGGAAATTGTTAAAGAATATGGTGAAAGACTTATTCTTTGGCCACAGTTCATTGAATTATGTAATTCGGAACTGACTTCTGGTTTCTTGCAAATTTTGTTGAAATGTCTTGTGAGTGTTGATATAAAGTTACTGAAAAAATATTTGAAAAAACTTTTAAATGAAGTATTTACTACAAATATGGAAGACTGCGATAAAAACCTGTTGCCAAAAGCATTTTTATCTAAATCAGTTATAATGTTGTTAGAGACATCAATAGAAATCTCGACTCCAAAATTATACACTCAAATATTTGCCTTATGTTTTGCTGGAAGACTAGTGAAACTAGCTACAACAAGAAGCACAAATTTTTCAGTACAAAAGTTATTACAACATTGTAAGGAAAAGGTTGAATTTGAAGCTATGTTTGAAGAACTAACAAATGACTTTGAACAAATAATTAAAACCGGCCATTCTGGTGTTATATTAGCATTAGCTCAAACCTGTAAAAGATTGACTGCTAAACAAGGAAGTTTTGTACAGAATTTAATGAAAAATTTGAATTGTTTTGAACCAGAAGATAGACAAAGATACTTTGTTATGTGCATGTGCAGATTTAACAAATTTGAAGAGGTCAAAAAGATGTCGACCGACAATATACAAAAGGACAAGTTAAGTCTTCATGGAACATTAATCTTAGAAGCATTACTTGATTTTAATAAACCCATAAAGATAGTTAACAGTATGCTGGATATGGACCAACAGGATTTAAAAAATATATTTTCTAATAGCATGGGAAGTCATATTGCCGATTCATTTGTAAAAGGATTATTTGTGGGAGAAAAAAGTAGAGAAAAACTTGTAAGGAAAATGATGGGTACTTACCAAGAGCTAGCTACATCCAAATATGGTTCTAGATCTTTTGAGGCTATTTGGAGTATTGCAAATTTAAAAGCGAAACTACAAATAATGAATGAGCTGTCACACAAAGATGCTTCTTGGTCAAATTCAGAACATGGTAAAATAATAGCAAGTAAAGTCAACCTCTTGCTTTTTAAACGTAATAAGGAAGATTGGAAAAATTCATTCAATAAATCTAATAAGAATGAAAAGATTTTAGCTGACATGTTAAACTGATTTTATTATATATATTTTTTTATTGTTAGGATCTAAAATTTTTGTTTTAATTGAGGTCTAAATGTATTCTTTTTTAAAATTAAAATAAATTTACTTGCTGTTATATAATCTCAGGTTTTGTGACATTCAAAGCAGAAGAGTATATGAATTAAAATTAAGCATTTTAAGAAGAATAAAAGCTTTATCTTAATTAAATTGGAAGTTGATGTAAAAGTTTTGTAAAATAATTTACATCTCAAATTGCAATTATTTTTACGATAAATTAATATTAATTACTCAATTGAAGACCTTGATGATGAATGAATAATAATTACAGCTATTATTTCCAACATTACTAAAAATATTCATACATCTATTGAATGCCTACTATGCTGAAGAATTGTGCAGTGTAGCAATGCACTCTCCTGTTGCAACTTAGCCTATCACAATCCATAGGTCTCAAAATTTGCATGTACCCCCTTCTGTTGTGATATCCTCAATTTGTTCACAGTAAAGCTGATTATTAAAGCAATTAAATGTATTTATTTTTAAAAATTACTTTGGAATATAGGAGAATAAACTGGAATTGGCAGATTAATGGCAATAATTATTATGAATTGTTTACCCATTACATTATTCTTGTTTATTAAAGATTGGGCAAGTAAATATATGAAGTTTATTGATTTGTTTATTCTATTTTGCGTATTTATTTTAATTTTCAATTTATTTTTTTAATATTTATACGTTATACTTAACTGTCATTTGTAATTATATACATATATACTGAAAGCTTAATATAGGAAAATCACAGCTGTCATATTATTAAATAATATTAACAAACACGTAAAATTGTTAAATCTAGCATCCCGTAACACAATTTTTCAATTTCACTTTCTGTTTATTAGATGTAATCATTGTCAATTCAGTGCCTTCATACTTACATCACAGGTTACACAATATATAGGGTATTTCGAAAATAGTTGGGGAAAATGAAATGTGGATTCTTTCAATTCTTAGAGGGGGTGGGGTGTTTTATAAAAAAAGATATTCTAGCCTCCCCTAATAAGAAGTCAGTTTTTTAAAAGTGGGTGCTGGAATCAAGTTTTCATGGGTTATTCTAAAAATCGGTCTCTTACAGAATCTTTACATACTTCACGCTTTTGAAAAAAAAAATTGCTTTTTCCCTACAGATATTTTAAAATGTTCTTTCGTATAAAAAAAATAATAAAGCCTGCATTTCAACCCTACGATACTTTTTGCAGTAGGTTGCTGTCATTTAATTTTTAGCCGTTATTACCAGTTTAATTGCTTTTTACTATTCCTATGAGAAATTTAGCTGCTGTTTTGATACTTTTACATGTTTAAAAAACCCAGAGGGACTTGATTTCAGAAGTTACTTTTAAAGGGTTGCAACTACATATCGTGGGCATACAACGAAAACCCTATAAGCACATTTTAAAAAATATACAATTCCTCTACCTATAAGTCCCTATAGTTACAACGCAATGTTTAAAAAATCGTCTAACTCCGTTGCGTACATTATAAGGCATTTAGAACCAACATCAATTTAACTAAGTCCACAATAATATTTTATTTGACAGTAAGAAACCTTTAAGTGCGGTTAGAGGATTTTTCTGTGTACAATGTAATGCATATGAACAACAAGAATCCACTAAGTCCATAATGTTGCGATACGCAATAAACTTAGACATGAAAAATTAGCTAGATTAGTCCAAAAGAAGCACAAATAAAGTCAGGAAAAATACACTAAGTCACATATATATGTATAATATAGTGAATTTATACTTTCGTTTTGAAAAAACTGTTTTTCTATTAATTGGTAATTATTCTTAAACATATATTGAAAATCATAGATAATATAAAATGCTATATACTAATATTCGCTTGATTTTATAATACGCCTACAACATTAATACACGATTTTCTCAAAACTATGTATTATTTCAGGAGTTATAGGGTTTTCCTTGTACGCCCACGATATAGGATGCTAAAATTAATATTATTAAAAACCTCCAAACTCGTCTAAATCACCATTTTATTTTTTTTTAACTATTTTCGAAATACCCTGTATATATATTTCAGAGCTAAACTAAATTCTTGTATTCTAAAATTATGTGAATAAATTAAAACTTTTGTACAAGTTCCTTTTTGTAATTTTAAATAAGTTACATCAGGATAAATATAACATCATTAAAAATTAAGTGCTCTAAAATAATACATTGTGTAATTTACATAAATTTGTTCTGAAAAAGTGATACAAGTTGCATCACTTTCAGATTTTTTTTTCTCCCATCAGCCCTCAGCTTTTCGTATGGCAGGTGAAGTAAAATTTCATGGACATTACATCTAGGCTCCTGCAAACATAAAAAATTGCCGAGAAATTGATCCAACTTATGTTTATATACATAATTTTCATCTTTTGATAATCTGACATTTTTATAATCCCTCAGTCTGTGTCGGATTATACAGACTTGATAAATCTTTTTGGTAACACTAAATAAAACACAAATTCATATATAGCATATTTTATTTGTATTCCTATTTCACATTGGTAAAAAAAAAAATAAATAAAATTCCTGAAATTACAAACAACTGTTACAATTTTAATACAAAAATTGTACTATAATGATGCTTTATAAGCCAAAGTTATGAACAAAAAAATACCTGAAAAATGCTAATGTTACAATTAAAAAATACAATTGTTTTTAAATGCAACTTTCATGAATTAACCTTTTATCATGAGCTATATGAACAATATTTCATATATAAAAAATATATTTCAAAATAATATATTATAGCTCTGACAATTATGGGATATTACAAATTCTATTAACAATTTATATTCAAAATATATAATACATCTTACCTTACTAAGATACTAAAATTACAGTTAGACTAGTTCTATACATGTGCAAAAAAGGGGTTCCATTCATAATACTAGTCACTCTTTTATAAATAAAACCCAAAAGAATGTTCAATAACAAACACTACATCTATGTATTTTTATAAAAACAACTAGCTTTGCACTAAGTTTTTGTAAATTAGCTACATTCTAGAAATGAATGTAGAGACTTAAAACTGTACAGTGGCACTAAAAATTAAGAGAACGTGGTTTTAAACCCGTTGTTTTGAGGAAACGGCGCGCTTTTTCAGTTAAATCTAACTGGTCTTGAGTGCGGCCGCAAGCTACCATAGCCCATAAATAGTCAAGCTGAAACAAGTAAGCTTTTTTAAATAAAATAATTTTTTGATGGCTTAAACTACAAACTGGCTAACCCCATCTTACATGAAAACTTCCCTAATTCAATCATAAATATTTACATAAAAATAATATATAGGCTTCTACTCGTATATGAAACTCATAACCTAGCTCAGCTTATTAAAATGAAAGACGCCAATAAAATCAACAATTTTGAAGTTAGCAGGTTTACAGTTTAATACAATTTTATTTCTAATGAAACTGGTTATTTAATTTAAAAAGTTAACCTTTTTTGTTTTTTAAATTAATTATAATATATTTCACTGGTTAAGGAATTGGAACATATGTACCATAAAAATGGTGCTACTGTTTATTATAGATTATGACACTTATATTATTTGATCACCTCACAGTAGTAGTCAGAATATGTAACTCGAAATAATTAAGTCAAGTTATTAAATTCAGAGAAATTTTTCATTTGGAAAAAAACTGGTTACCATCTATATCAAGAGCTGATTATCATTTAATGCAAATTTTGATATCGACATTTAATTATTATTTTTTACATATTCTGATTTTGTGAGATGTTACAGATGTTTTACCATGGAATAGGTACAAAAAATGTAAACAGTACAAAAATATTTATTTTTTAAAAAAATTGTATAACTACAAATCTTCTAATAGCATATACATATGTGATAACAGCTCTGTTCATGGTTAATCAACAAATTTTTTACACTAATTTAAATGAGAAGCATTGAAGAGATGTTAGTGCATACCTTTAATTTCTGTCTACCAAGTGGTTAAACCAAAGATACAGAAAAACTCTGTTTTATTTTAGTTTATTAGATTTGAGGATTAAACAGTACTTAAATTTTTTAACAAGATAGAATCAAAATAAAAAATTGTAAAACAAGATGTATACATAAATATTGTAATACCCAGTTAGATAATAAATTGGTATTATTTTACAAATGTTTCACCTACTGCAATTTCCCCCCGATCCAGAAATAATGAATGATGCAAAAGAAAAATGCATCTTCATAACATGTCAGTAAAACAGTACTTGGTGCACATTACCTAAAATTCACTAAATTTTACCAGAAAAATGATTTACATAAATGCAAGGCAAGTCAATGGCTCACCTTGGGAGCTTTTGGCCTTGGATCCTCAAAGGTAATCCGCTTGGCCGCGGTGCTGCGTGGACCTGAGGGGGCTCGATTTGAGGCACTGATGGGGAGCAGGCGCTGCCAGGACAAGGACATTATGCTACAATACCACCACACAAATGGCCACACACAACAACTAAACCCAAGCCTAACTTAATGTCCCATAATAATTGATAGAAAACAACAATGAATTGTTAAAAATTAAAAAATCTTAATCATAATTTAATCCAGCAGAACTGGAATCATATTTTTGTCTTTTAAAGAAGACAATCTCACTTATGATTATTTAGATGATTTACATTTTGTTCTCTGTCAACTAAGGTAAAAAGAAAAAGGGCACCATTTTTCTTAATCTAGTGCAAGAACATAAGTCATTTTATCAAAGTGCAACAAAAAATACTACGTACTTAAGTATAAATTAAAAAGTGCATATCTACAATAAAATAATATAAATAACAACAGATAGCAAGTGCTAAATTTTTGGTTTACGCAACACTGCGTCTGACATTCTATCAATTTCCTTTAAGACTTTCAGAACAAACCGCACTAAAGTTATCGTTTTAATAAATAATTAATGAATCTTGGGACTCAGAACTGTGACTTTGTCAATAAGATTAAATAAATAATGACTTAGCTAAATAGTTTTTAACTACATTTAATAACTTTAGATTAGCTTGCCCTAATAGAGAGAAATAATAGAACGTCTTGATATTAGAACTCTGTCAACAACACAAATAACAAAAAAAATATATATAATATTAATAAAACGTTCTTGCAATTATTAAATACAATAAACATAAATAATGTGTTTATATTAAAAATGGAGCACATAAAATTATACTTGCGTTTTTTGTGCGATGGAAAAGCTGAAGAAAGGAAAGGATAGAAAAAAGGTTACTGGATACTTTGGTTTATGAAACATTCAACTTGAAGTTAGAGACTAGAAATATATATCTATGTATATACAGTTACTTTAAGTTTTTGTCATCTATGTTTGTGAACATACAACAAAATTTTGCACTTTAACTGCAACCTTTTGCTTTGCAATATAGGTTTCAAGAAAAGCACATACAACCTACATAGAAAATATATCTGGACAGTTATTACAATTTTCTTTACCATCATTTACTAGATTTTTAAAAGAAAGTATAATCCAAATTTGGTTGGTGTCCAAAATAACATAAACATAAAAAGTATTGACAAAAAAATAGAGCACACTGTATATATAATGTGATTTTACATGCATTATGGTACGAATACGAGGTCATACACCGGCAGATGCTGAAATAATCGAGCGTATACAAATAATTGTACTGCCGTATGAACAGCCAAACAAAATAAGGTTCAGATATATAAAAAATATTGTTAAGCATTAAAAATCACTAACGGTATGGTACTATTACGTTATTAGAAAATAAATAAATCACTAGCTGCATTAAAAATCATCACATATTAGAACTTTGTCATTTGCACCTGTTATTAATATATTAGGGTGTATCATGCCTGCAGTGCTGCAAAAGAGATGCAAATTAGATCAGCACAATATAGGAATACAAATGGCCAACCCTGTCTGAACCTTTTTTGTGCAAATAAAAATAATACTATCCTTTGCATTCTGTATCTACCAACAAATTTCAGGCATTACATTCAGAAGTTTGTTAATTGTTTACTACATTTTAAGATATGTCGCAAATAACAATCTAGCTCTAAAGAAAAGCTATACACAGTAAGGAGGCTACTTAAAAATCCAAAAGCCAAATAAAGTAATAAATTAAGACGTGGAAGCAAAACAAATCCCAATATTTTGATCATTAATATGTATTTAAGGAAACAGGTACGTTTTGGTTTGGTTGAGGAAAGGGATGGTCTTAAGAGAGGAAATTATTATCTCCAAAATGAAACCATCCAAGTACCTTGGAGGACCCCGACTGTGGGGGGATATCCATTAATCCTGTCACTCCTAAGGAGTCTTTCATAATCGAAGAGGGGGTGGAGAATAAGATTGAAGTATCTTCGCCCAAAGATTTACTCTGTAACAAAACACATAAGGAGAATCGAAAGAAGACAATTGCTAAACATCACCCCAAATTACAAAAATATTTAATTTCATAAACTACAAACAGGGACAAAAACTAAAAGGAATTATCACAGGTTCTCGTTACAAAAACTGAACCAATGATCGCTCCTTCTCGTGCAAAACTACGAAACCAATCGGTCAGATGACATCGTGATATTATGAAGTCGTATGCACAAGAACTACTAGAATTTACTTACAGGAGTTTCAATGGCAAATGACATTTCTGATGAACTCATTTGTGAGGAAGTCGAGGCCCAAGATGGTGCTAGGGCCTTACGCACCCTCTTGTTTGGCAGAATGTTTTCTTTTCCAGCGGCTAACACTCCACCTTTTCTTTTTCCGGTCATATAGCCACTATCGTTCTACAAATAAAAGAAATTCATTGTAACAGGCACCACCCACATCAATTTAAAATTCTTTCAGGTTCCGTCTTACAAAGTTTACTCCATTTTTAAATTACAAAATGTTTGTTATAACATTGTATAAAGCTTCAGGAGCAATTACTCAAAATAAAGTTGTGTATTTTCATTCTTAGTGTCACTCTTTGGTTTAACCACATTTATTTTTGTTAGTTGTAAAATTTAAAAAAAAAAAACAACGCAAAAGTAAACACTTACGGTTACCAACATGCTGGTATCTGTTTCATAACTGGAGGTATCTTGGTCTTTTTTCATGATTTCCGTAATATCTTCCAGTCTGGAGGAAGGTGTATCTGGAAGATTCGTTATTGGCCCAGACTTTTTCTCAAGATCGGCCAGAGCTTTTTTAAAGGGTGTGGGAGTTCTTGGGGTATCACTGTTGAGGAAATCCCTCTTATTTGGTGTCGTTATGATATCTGTCGATGAAGAAACGCCTTCATTTTTAACAGAAATGCCATGAGGGGTACTGAGTGGACTATAATCATGATCCTAAAAAAACAAAATTATTAGTCTAAACAAAATACATATAATACATTTTTGGATAGTATTTCTAATCCAAAATCTGCACATTAACCATTTACCTTAAGATTACATTTTTAATTTTAAATTATGTTTACGTAACAAAACCACAAATTGGAAATTTTAATAGAGGCTGAACTTTTATATATATAAAAATTATAAATAATAATATAATTATACAGCGTGATTCACAACTTATCTAAAAAAATTTGGGTATAGAATATCGTACACAATTTTGTTGTAAAATTCTTATAATTTCCAATGAAAAAATTATTGAAGTTCTAGTTTTTTCAATCTTTACATCGTTGTACTACTGTAGTCTCTAGCCAGATGACTCCAATCCAAATTCTTATTGTAGATATAACGTTTTTGTGATGCGAGTATTTACATTAGTTTTTCAAGTGCGGAAAATGGCTTACGTGTATAGCAACTTGGAGTTCATAGGTATCGTTTTAATTTATGGTGATGTGAAAATGCTGTAGCAAAATCGATTCATTGGTAAACATGTGACAAATGCAGCTACTTTTACCACGGTATGCAGTCAGTGCAAGTGTAGTGCAAAGCGAGTGTGACATGGGAAATTTGAAACCGAATCGTGGAAGAGATGAAGGTCTAGGGCGTCCACGGTGTATTGCACCAGTGTGGCGTATCATATACAAGGCCCATTTATATTCGTACCATGTACAGCAAGGGATTGGACGAGGAGGACCAATACCATGGCCACCATGATCTTATGACTTTAAATCGTTTGGACTTTTTTTTGTGGGGATATTTATAAAATGAAGTGTATTGCACTTAAGTGAACACTATTGATAATTTACGCAAACGTATCATAGTTGCTACTCATAACTTACGAGTTCAAAACAGTAAACAGCAGAAACATTTGTGTTAGTTTGTAGAAACTGAGTAAGACAAACAAAAGATGACAAAATTTTGTTGTAACATCAGGCATATCAGACTATTTTATTAAATAAAACCTCAAATTAATAATATCTCTAATAATTACTAGCATTAGCGACAAAAGCAGTTGAATTTGCTGTATAAAATAAATGTTATAAAATGTAACTTCTTTCCTTGGAAATTTCTTTCAATTTTTTGTGCGGTCGCCTATTGCATGCTTTGCGTTGTCAGATTTTACTGTGGACAAAATTGTATTTGTAAAAGTCCTCTAAACATTCTAAATTTTTTTTTAGATAAGTTCTGACCCACCCTATATAATGATGAAAAATTAATTGCTCTAATTTTAATAACATTCTTGCACTTACTGGCTTTGACTTATCCTTAACTGGCGTTGAAGCTTGTTTTTTCACTGGGGTCGAAGATAACGTCACATCGAAGCTAATATTAGCAATGTTGGGACTGTTCAAGAATTGTGACGGACTGAACGGCAGCTGTTTAATGGGAGAACTGCCATTTTTCAACGGACTGAATATAGTTGGCTTGGCGCCATCGAATAAGTAATCGATGTCATCTATCCTGGCAATACTAGGGCCAGCTGATAAGGCAAGTTCTTGAGCAAGTTGTTCCGTGCTTTCTCTTCGCTTGCGAGATTTGTTGCCCCTCCTTAATATCGGAGGGGTTGAGGCACGTGGCATGCTAAGAGCATTAGCTACAGGTACTAGAGTGTTTTGGGAATAGCTTGGAGGTACGACCCCTAAAAAATTTGATATTAATAACATTTCATAGTAAATTTAAATATTCAACTCACTTGCTTTGATGAACTGCCTATTATTTATTTTGAGGGGGCTAACTCCTGGTGAATTATAGTAACCTATGTCAAAATCAGACATGGCATCATCATTCATTGGTATTAACTTCACAGGGGAGGACTGATTTCGGTACAGGTTAATGTAGTCAAATGAAGGAAGATCGTTGTTGTTTTGGGTAGTTTGGGGAGGTGAGGGGTTTACTCTTTCTACAGAATTTAGAATTGTTTGCTGCGGTGTAGGACTTGGTGTGGGGGCACTCATTGAGAAGCCCCCGGTGCTCGACTGGCTGCTTGCTTGGTCATACAGATCTACTTGCCATTCCTAAAATACAAATTTCAAGTACAAAAATTAATAACGAAAAACAAGGTAAAGCTAACCTCTGCAGAATAGATATTAACATTGTCTTTTAAACAATGCAAGTCATTAGTATCGATTTGCCCAACTTGATTATGGTGAAACTGAGAGTACAGATTAGTTTCGGTTTGCTTAGACACAGCCTTTTTATGCCTCCCTCTTCTTGAATCGCCATTCTCTCGGTTTTCCGCCTCATACTTTCTTCTCATCGTAGAGTTCCAATGATTTTTAATGGCATTGTCCGTCCTGCCGGGTAATAATTTTGCGATCCGTGCCCATTGATTACCCAGAACCTGGTGGGCCTTATAAATAATATCGTCTTCATGTTCTGTCCAGGCACTTTTCTTTATTTTGGGGTTCAAATGATTGTGCCACCTTTCCCTGCACTGCTTTCCTATTCTTCCTTTTAGATGGCGGGCTATTAGAGTCCATTTCTTGGCACCGTATTTATTAACAAGTTCGATAACTTTTTCATCCTCCTGAAATGAATCAGTGAATGTCGTTAAAAAATATTTTATATTTTATCCTCATTTTTTTCATTAATAACCTTGGAAAACAATAGTCCGATAAAAGAATAATATAACATATGACATTTTGATGATACAAGGTATTCAACTTTTAAAAAACAATTAAATTTTTCTTTATTATTAATTAAACAAATAATCATTTTTTTTTTAATTTTAAAAATGTGTGTGCAGAAGTAAAAAAATGTGCTAAATTCGAGGATGTGCGTGCGTGCATAATTTAGAAAACAATATGTTAGAAGTCAAAATTTTTTTAATTTTCAAACGTAGAAAAATACAAAAATAAGTTGAAATTCTATTCTTTACAGCTTTCCAGAAAATTAGAATTAAAATTGTTTGTTCACTAAAAGGGTACAAGTAGTATATGGATTCAGTGAAATTTGTCAACACAAATGAACATATTTTTTCTAAATTATGCACGCACGCACATGCTCGAATTTAGCACATTTTTTTACTTCTGCACATACATTTTAAAAATTTTATTTTTAGCCGAAAATTAAAAAAACCTCTTAAATGTAACTTTATCACCCTGTATCTCGGAATCGCGATTATTAAAACATGTTATATATATGAGTTACGCCCACTATTTATTTTGTTCAAGGTCAACTCACATCACAGTTTTTTTAAAAAAGTATAATCTGGACAGTCAATAAAAAAGTTTTGTCTCATATTGTATATGGCTTTATCTAAATGCGATTTGACTTTCCACCTAAAATTTTCACATAGTTGTTATTCATGTGATGTGTGGCTGTATAATAAACTAATATCAGCATATGTTATACGAAAATTTATATTTGCCAAAAAACGAACAGATGGTTCACATTTCGTGAACTATGCCTTCTAGATCGATAGTTTAATTAGTACTTCCGGTGGTGCCCGAAAATTGTGGGAATAACGCGTTGAAGCAAGAAAGAACGGGCACATTCAAATTATGTCGATTTGATAGTAAAGAGGGGTACGACAAGTCACATAAAATTGTTGGAAAGCTACGATTTACATTAACGGGTCTTATTTGCAAAAACTTTTATTAGTATCTACTTCCTACTTATTATTATCTTTTAATGCAGTTTAAAAAGCATTTTAACGGGCCTTTTTAGGTATTTCCATAGTGTCAAAATAACTCCTGCAATAATGATCGAACTTCGATGCGATTAGCATCAGGTTTATTCTAGTTTCTAAATCATATTTTTTGATAAGAATAACGTAGGGTTTAAAATGTAAAAAGAACAAAATAAATTGGCATCCTAGAAGCGGTGAATTATTTTATTAATCTACATACAATCTGTTTCTGATAAATAAATAACTTTTTGGAACGCGTGGTGTTAAATGGGATGAGGTAAGCTCCATTTTCAATAGAAAGTATTGTCACGGATTTCCCAATCCGTCATTTTCTTATTTCCAGAAAAACAATCCGTTAATTAATTACTTCTTTATTAACTACTGAACACTACTAATTACAGGTCAACTAAACACTTATTTAATTAATCGCTATCTAAATCACTTTGATATTTCGAACTAAACACTTTAATTCAGACTGTAATACAAGACTTATACAAGACTAACTAACTCGGCCGTTTATTCTTCTTTTATAGACCCAACGAATATTCCAGATATATTCCAGTATCTCTAGATCCATTTTCTCGTACGACTCGAATGCTTCTCGTCGATTCCAGATTTTTCCAGGCCGATCTCGATCAGCGGCATGTTGTTTGTTTACCAGAATCGCGTAGGGGCGATCGGGGCAATCTTAGGCAATTCGCGGTGCCACAGTCGTCGGTTTGGGAGTGAGTGGGGCATATTCCGTGACAGTATTATCTTTGGAATTTGACAGAAACCACTAATGACGTCGTCAATTATATGTTTTGCAGAAAGGTATCCAAAATTTTTTCCTGTTAAAAAGTTCTATTTTTTCTAATTAACTTTTATTAGAGAAATTTTTCTGTGTTACTTCCTGTTTAAAGTTATAAGCAATATCGTTCTAAATAGTCTCAAAACAAATACCACTTAAATATGACATAAGCGGTGGAAGGATCAAGTAGTAGTGGTTGGAAAATAATTGAATGTTCGTTATTTAAAGTGCATAAATGTCTTTAAGAATAAATAAAAGGATTACACTCGATAATTCTTTAATAAAGTTAAACCAAATGGTGATCACAACAACAACTACTCTTAAAAAAGGGGGCAAACGCTCTCATACTATATACATATTACAATCTATTCTCTATTTGACCTCTAATTTCAAGACACTGTGTCTGATTTATTTGCGGGCTGCGTTTATTAACATTTCGCCATTTAATTCATTACAAGTGTTTGTGATTTTTTCTTTCAAATGATTAATATCTCGCAGAGGTGGTTTGTAAACCTTATTTGATAGATCTGGTGACTTTCCGAGCCACTGAATAGGTCCATTAATCCCAATCAATTTTTCTGGGAAATTGTTATCTAAATATTGCTGCACAATCCTGGCCTTGCGAGGTGGAGCTCCGTCGCGCTGCAAGGGCACATTTTCCAGAAGTGCAGAAAGTTCTTCCTGTATGAAATTTAGGTAACAATGTATGTTCAGAAAAATAAGGCCCCATTAAATGCCTACTGATGATGTCGCACCGAAAATGATTCTGATCAACATTTTCTACGTTTACTACAATTTGAGCTTTAAAATTAAGTCTTTTTTCAATGTGACGCTCAGGTAAATACTACAAATTGTCAATTTTGTAGTCATGATACCACAGAAATTATAGTTGCGCAGCTATATTTTCTGTGATGATACCCATTGGTCTTTAAAATTCGTTGAACGGTTGATTTATCCAAATTAAATTCCCGGCTAGCCTGCCGTTATAAAATTTCGTGGATTTTGTTAGAAATACTGCAACAGTCTAGCTGTATTAACATTATTTCTTATCCTCCGGTTAATTATTTGATTCTTCCGAACAGAAAATGCATCTCCATTTCGTCGTAAGATCGCCTCCAATCTTGTAATCTATGATCAGGAATGAGGTGCTCTGGATACCTTTTTCAATATAACTCTACAACTCTTCTTGAATTTTTTTGTGACTCGTCGTAAATTAGCAACATATCAACTTTTCGAGCAATCAATTATTTTCCACCGCTAATGTGAATTTTACGAGGTATTTCTTTTGAGACTCCTTAGGACGATATTGCTTATAACTTTTAAATGGGAATATAGAAATTTTTTTCTAATAAAAATTTATTAGAAAAAAGAGAACTTTTTAACAGGAAAACAATTTGGGTATAGGCTTGCTACAGACTATGCGTGAATTCGCGATTCGCTATGCGCGATTTGTGATATGCGAGGAATTCGCGAATAGTGCCTTGTTCATTAAATATCCATTTTCGTTAAAAACCAGTTACATCCTGATGCAATGAAATCACATTTATCTAAATCCGAAAAACGGAAACAGAATGCATATTATCTGATATTCGTTTTTGCGCCACTATTTATAAAAAGATAACAACTTGCTGAAAATAAGTTTGTGTGTCATTCATAGTAAGTAATAACTCATAACAAGAAATGTAATCGTTTCCGTTCCGTTGAGCCGAAATTGCTGCACCGTTTTCCTTGAAAGGATAGGGTTAGAAGAATCCATATAATTGTTTATTGTTATGTAAATATGTAGAGCTAAAGTTGTAGCACACCGTTGGATACGTTTTAACGAGAAGATGATAACTTCTCTCATTTTAGATTGAAATGCATCACAATGTTTTTCACCATATACTTAGAAAAACGTAATATCTGTACAGTGTTAACTATGACTAAATACAACCATTTTAAGAGGTTATAAAGAAAAATATGAAGTAACAAAATTGTCCTTCAAACAATTTCCATTTATTTACAAGGCGAAAAATATTTTTTTATACCATATTAAACCCCAATGTATCGCCAACACAGGCAGTAGGCAGCCGCGACTGCACGTTTGACATTTAGACACTTAGGCAACCACCAATAATTTGACGTCATAATTAAATCCCTGTGTGTTTACGTGCCTATTTTTTTTCAATTAAAAACACTATAAAAGTTAATAAAAAAATTTGTGCCGGGGATATTTTCCTATAAAGAACTTTGCCAGTTTGATTTATCAGGCAAAATTTTATAATTAAAGAATGCCGCGGGTGCATTTTGCATTCAAAGTTTTCTATTATCTATTATTAATGTTCATTATCGTCGTTTCTACAGTTGTAAATGTTGTAAATAAGACTCCATGGTAGTTGACAGATCCGGAGGAAAAGAGGATTCTGCCCCATTTTTTAAACATCGAACATTTAGGCCTCTCAAAATCGTAAACGCTCTAATTTTTCAAGAGGAATATTGGATGATGACATGTATGAAGGGATTAGGGCCCGAGATCAAAATATGAGTATAAGTAATTAGTCGAGGCAATGAAGCACTAAAAAGGCCAAAACCTCGGAAGTGACGTTCAGGGCCAGATTCCGGTGCACCAGGTGTTCGGGGGGTCGTTTTCAACGTGAAATTTGGATTCAGCGCTCCCAAAAAAGCCCCCACAATGATTTTCGGGTTGTTTTTGACAATCTTGTCAGGAAAACTCTCGGAGATGACGTCCACGTCTAGGTTTCGGTGCACCAAGTGTTTGCCGATGCCATATTTGAATTCAGCGACCCAAAAAAAACCCGGGCGGCGAGTTTCTCTCCTTCTTCGCGTAAATTTTGGGAGTCCCACGGAGATGACGTTCATCGGCGTTCCTGAGCTCCAAGTCGGCTGTGGGTCAATTTGAACATCATAATCGTGATCAGCGACCTCGAAAACCCACGGGACCCCGATTTGGGCCAGTTCTGGCTCTTATTTACAGTTATTAAAACTTCCAAAAGCGGTCTCAAAAAATGCATTTTTGGCTGCAGCAATGCAATTTCCGTGAGTAGTGTATATTATATGGAGGGAGACAAAGAGAGATAAAGAGTGGCAAACGCGGAAGGAAGAAGGTATCTTAAAAATGAGCTTTCGACAAAAAAATTGGATTGCTGATTGCTTTTGCGAATTAAGCGTGATATATGAATTATGGTTTGTGAATTTACGTATAAAATGAAATCGAAAGGAGGATACGGATAGAATAGGGATATGGCAAAACTATTTAAATAAATGTTAAAAGGTCTAAATCTGAATCGAAGAATATATTCAATTTCGATGAAACATTACTTACATGAAGGTCACATGGAAGGCGGTACGATATGATAAGTAGATAATGTGTATATAATCCTTATGGATGCGAAATCCGAGAATATTTGCGCTATTTATTTAATGGTAGAAAAATCCCTACTTTTAACCAATTTTGGCAATTATAACATTTTTTATCATTTTCATCATGAAACTGTTATGGTAGATCGCCAGAAGCTCAAAACAAACTTATTAACACCACATAATAATGAAAGTAGCAATAATATTTGTATTGTTTTGCAAAATTTGACAAAAGTTGAGATTTTTCCTTTTTAAAGTGTAATATCCGCGGAGTACGCATCATGTAGATGTAAGTGGGTGGTGGTGGGCTATCACCGTCCAGAAGGACGGCATTCTAATTTGTGGAGAGGAAGGCATGGGGGAACATTTAAAGTAAACTGTTAATGTGCTAGATTCACTCGACGTCAACTTATTTTTGATAATTTTGTGTGCTTTGAACCCTTCTCAAGTGGTGAATTAGTCGCTCTCATTTTCGACCATGGGGGTAATTGAGAATACAAATAAAACATTTAAATTTGGAAATAACTGTATCAGTTTTATTATCTAACGCCTTGAAATTGGCAAAAACTGTTATATATGTAATTGTTTCTACTAAAAATAATGTATGTTGTGTAATACAATTATTTTTTGTCATTTTTGTATATTTTTTATATGTGATCACCTTAAAATTTAGTACGCCTATGAACGGTTGCTCTTCGTATGCTTCGCCCCTTGCGCTAGCGATGAGTCACTCTCTAGATTTTCAAATGTTAGCTTTACATATTTAGAATTACGTATTTTTTTTTCAAAATCAGTTATTTTATTACAAACACTTATAAAATCTAAAAAATTATCTTCACACAAAATTAATATATTACAATGAACCAATTTTAATTATGTATGTGTTGTTGTTTGCCTCCACAAATTGAACTAATCAATGCATTTAACTAATTAGCATTATTATTTGACGATAAACAGGAGAAAATTGACCGCAAATGAAAGGAAATGGACGAGTTGAGGTTAATATTTCAAGCGCGTTTTTAAAATCCACGATCACTGTAGCATGTCAGTTGCTGGCTGGCCACTCCAAGAAAGATTATGTATGCAAATATTCTGTTTCGTGTATGCCATTATTTCTCCACCTACATATCTCAGTTACGGCTTCACCGAGATTTACATTTTCATTGAACTCTGTATTCATACGATATTCGTAATACAAAGAACAAAAAGTACTGTAATCTAAACCGATATAGTCTTACTACGAGGTTGACAGTTTTAAATACCTCTAAATTACCGTGATTTTTCTTAAAAATTATAATGGAAATAATAAATGTTTATGTAAACCAAGGAATTGTGATTCGAATTCGTTGATGTAAACTGTAAGTTTCTTGCCATCGAAATATAAAATCTACTAAATTTCGGTAGTACAGGGTGTCTCAAACTCAATAGTAACAAAGCAAGTTTCTCTACTTGAATTATACCTCCACCGCGTTCCAATAGCATATTGACACGTCTGTGAATTGAGATAATCAAGCGGTTAACGATCTCTTGCCGAATATTGTTCCATTCCTCTTCTGTCGCCACGACTAACTCATCTGGAGTCTGACATGGAGGAATATGATTATGAATGGCTCTAGCAATGAATCCTACATACGGAGCAACTTCACGGGGAAAATGAAGTCGCTGTTGACGACCTTGTTCCCACCAGATTCCTTGTCGATTGTCATCAGTAACATCGATCGGTCAGTGGTCGCGCGGTTTAAGGCGTTAGTACTTGAATCGAGGTGACTAGACGGAGTTGGTTCGAGCCCAGCTGCCGGTAGACCGTATATAAGCTATATTCATGGAGAGGATTGGCACCCTCTCTGTGGGTATGGTAGGGTGGAATAATGTTAGCTTGGGTCAATGTGAGAGATTGATACCGGTTGATATTTGACTACCCCCCTAATATTATTATTATTATTAACTACCCCAATTATGGTTTCATCTGTTAATAAGACCCACCGCCACTAGCATAAACACCAACCCCTATGCTCTCGCGCCCACTGGAGACAGGCAACACGATGCCTTGGAAGTAGAGTGGGAACCCGTAATGGTCTTCTAGCACGTAAATTTGCGTTGTGGACTCGTCTTCAATAGTAGGTGTCGATATAACACGGCGAAACGTACCTTGAAAGTGGGCCCTTAGAACTGAAGCTGAAGATGTGCGGTGTCTACGGGCACATTGCACCAAATACCGATCATCCCTTTCATTAGATACTCAAGGACGTCCACTACGTGGTATGTTTTCCACTTTATCAAATTCTTCATATCTGTGTACTATTCGTACAACAAATGTTCTAGGAATGCCCAACATGTTCGATATCTGATGATTGGAATGTCCTGCATCATGTAAAGCAGTCATTTTTGCTCGGGTAAACGCAGAAATTGCACGTCCTGGCATTATAATGTACACAAATTCAAAGGAACACTTCGCTGAATACACTGCCAAACTGACCAGATTTGCAAAAACATTGGTAACATGGTCTGCAATTTGTTATTGTCTTTTTTGTTCCCTACGTACGTACTTTTTTACCACTAGTTTTAATCGAATCATTTTATATACAGGGGTTCCAAGACCTTTGACGTTGTGTGCAGATTTAAATACTCCAATTCCAAAGTCAAAAACAGCCTTGCTCTGCCACTGAACATTAGGTAATTACTAATTACCTACCTGTCGTAGTTTTTATAGTCGTGACCGTACAAAAAAATCAATCTTCGCGCTTTGCATGCTTTTCAAGGTTATCGCGATGGAATTCCTCGCTATGAATGAATTACAATGCTAATCACATCCGACAAAAACTTTGAATTCTTATACAACGGTCCCTGAATAACCTAGTAACAAACTGTGCCGAACTAGTTTTTGTTATACTTGGTATTTTTCGGGGCCTCTAATTTCTTCAATCCTATTAATGTAACTTTACCCGTTCTAACGCAAAAAAAAACAAAGTGGGATTAATTTATTATATTGAGGTCTGGTTTATTAAGCTGTGACGCATTTTTTAATGATTCAATGTATTTTTAAAAAGAACCAGACGTTCAGTAAATAGTGGATGCAGCGGCGTAGCATGCACAACTTTAAGGTCACCGCTGATCAAATTTGTGGTGTTTTGTAGGTACAGAAATCTCGAAAAATAAAACACGTAGAGCAAAAGTAATAACAACAATAAAATATTGATGTTCTATTTAACCACTTTTACTATTTAAATTCTCCTCAAATATAGATATTTCTCTTTAACTAATGAAGCTTTTATTTATGCTATGGTATACTGATTCTATTTTCTATTCGCTTTTCTATTTCTTTTTTTTTCCTGATTCTTCTATCGCTACTCCTAAGTAACTAAAATACTTTACTTGCTCTAACTCAAGTCCATCTATTCGTATATTTATTTTCTGTTGTTCTTCTGTTATTGCCATTATTTTTGGTTTCTTTGCATTTATTTTCATTTCAGTTTCTCCTAATACTTCTTTCCATATATCTATATTTTTCTGTAACTATATTTCTGTTGCAGCCATAATTACGACATCCTCTGCGTAAGCACATTCCGATATATTCACTATCTGCAAGTGTTTTTAACCTACAAATAAATTTTTTGTTCTCTCATTACATTTCTTAATGAAGTGGTCCATAAACACCGTAAATAGAGTAGTACTTATTCATCTACCATGCCTTAACCCTTCCCGCGTTTTAAATATTGCAGATTTCATATTTTTGTAAATAACGAGATTTGTTGTATTTCTATATAGTATTACTTTATTCAATTTGGTATTTACTCCTTCCATCTCTAATACAGAATCGGAAATTGCGGATCTTTACAGAGAAAGTAGAAATTGCCGCCTCATCCCAGGGAAGGTACGAAGTATAAGCGGCGCGGTAGTATAATAGAAAACTAAATTTTATTTGTATATCCCTATTCTTCTCAAAGTCCTTTTATTGCATTTAAAATTCTGACGTGTATTAATTTATTTGGAAAGAGTAATGAATAAAACACGGCGTGAATAAGATCTAAATTTTGAATATCAATTTAGCGCGTCTACAATCTCCGAAAACGACCGATGGTAGGCGAGAGCTAACGAGAGCCGCACAACAAAAACGGTATCCTCACAGATTACAGACCTCAATCCGGTCACCTGATGCCAGTGTTGCCAGGTCTCATGCATTCCGAGGAAATCTCATGCTCTCATATTTTGATTACAAAATATCATGCTTTTCTAAAAGACACAAAAAGAAATAATAAAATTATTAAAATTACTCTTTGAAATCTACCAAAACAAAGACCTAACGAGAAATAAAGGCAAAATCGAGGACAACATTGAATAGATAGAGGTAGGTATCTACAATATTTGGGTACTTGAAATGTCCTTTATTGTAGACTGCTCTCTTAATAATCAGCAATGAATACATAATCGGGTATGACAGTCGACGGATATGCGGTGTGTGTGCTGTATTCACGCTGTATTGCAGTGATTCTTAACTATATTCCGTAAGGGTACCTACATTTTCTGGAAACAACAGATTTTACGACCCGTGAGTCACCCTGCGTCACGTCAACTGCGCCTCAACGTTCGCCCGGCCTAACAATAAAATAAATTAGAAAGGTTACGTGGTTAATAATGTTTAAGTAAGTACCTACTTATAATGTAATATTATGATAAAATAGCATAACATAATGCTTTTTAATGAAATAAAAATGGAATTACAAAAGTAATTAAAAATTAAGTTGTGTCCAGAGGTGTTTTTTGATAAATTAAGCCATCTCATGCTTTTTTCTCCAAACCTCATGCTATTTTGAAATTATTCTCATGCACTGAATTTTTCCCACCTGGCAATACTGCCAGGTGGGAACAGTGGAAGACGCTGTGGTGGAAGTATGCGTGTAGCATGACACAAATACATACAAAAATCACCATCAAGATCCTCACTTTCCAAATGTGTATATCCCACACTATTGTACTAGGTACTTGGTCAAAAGCCTTTCTAAATCTATAAAAGCCATATAGGCATTTCCTCTCTTCAGTCTCGTCTTATTTATGATTTGTTGAAAAGTAAATATATGATCCTGCACACTTCTGTCTTTTCTAAAACCACTTTGAGATTCTGAAATTGTCATTTCTAGTATATTATTCAATCTTTCATTCAGAATTTGTTCATATAATTTTATTCCTGCACTCAACAACATTATTCCTCTATAACTATTGCAGTCTGATCTCCCTTTTTGAATATAGGTACTATCATTCCCATTTCCCAATATGTTGGTATAGCTTCTTCGTTCCAGGTTTTATTAACTATTTCCAGTCTTATCCCATTTCTTTCCATATTTTTGAGCATTTCTGATGTTATTTTATCTTGTCCGGGCGTTTTTCCATTCTTTAGTTCTATTGAAGCTTGAATCATTTCTTACATGGTTATTGCTTCATTTTCTCTCTTTTATTTATCTCTTCTCTTCGTAGAAATTCTTAAAAATATCCTTTCCATCTCTTTTAGACAATAAACAATGTCAAATGTACCTTTCAGGATGATATTCATGAATATTATAGTCTAATATACATGACATTTTACAAAAATGTTTATAATTACCTGGGCGGGTATTATTTAGCCTAAAGTGGTCTTAAAATATTTGACAAAGATACCACGACAAACTTAAATACAAATTAATGAATACATTAACAGTAACAACAATAATTTAAAATAGCAATTGTGAAATCCGATATCACGTATCAGAATTTTAGTCAATCAAAATATAAACATTGCAACATTTATCCTTGACTTATTAATTATCATAGTCATTATTATGTGCTTCATGTACTTGCACATTGAATGATCGACACATAAATATAGATGAAGTCGTCCACTCTGCTTAATATTGCCTTATAGGAATGTTACTGAATAATTTCCATTCAAATTACATGATATATTATTACCCACACCTGGTTTCCGGTATGAAAAAAGTTCCTAAATAAGAATCTTAACTAGACAAAAGGCATTACCTACCAAGGATGATATAATCCTTTTAGGCGGCAAAATTATTATGTTACACTATTTTTAGCATATAACCAATATCTAATTATAATTTTACTGACACTGTTTTATCGTTAAATTTATTTTAATTATATTGTTATTGGAAATATACAGGGTGTTTCAAAACATGTGTTGGAAAATGAAGGGTGTGATTCTTTGGCTCATTCTAAGAGAAAAGCTCTTAACATGAGTCCGCAAACGTAGGTACCGTTTTTGAGATATAGAATGTTTTTTCAGTTGTTTGACGATATCTCAGGAACCGGTTGAAATACAGAACTGAAATTTCGTAGGTACAGGTATTATCATTAATAGAACAACTAGATGAAAAACAAATGTTTTGTCAACAACAAAACACGTTGTCATTTTCTTTCATGTTTTCCGTCACAAAACGCCATTTATTTTGAAAACGGTTCGCATTAGAGCAGTAAAAATTAGAGGCAAAAAAATCACGCGCTATCATAAAACCTCCGCCACTGCAAATGAATAAAAATTGAATTAACGCTCAAAAGTAGGTAATATTAATGACGTGTATAAAATTTAAGTTCTGTATCTTAAACGGTTCCTGAGATATCGTCAAACAACTGGGATTTTTGTTCTGACACCCTATATTTCGAAGTATGTAGTCGAAAACAAACTTTTTTTCTTAGAATCAGTCAAAGAATCACACCCTTCATCACTCGACACATCTTTTAAAACACCCTGTATATGGCACCCGTGGAATAAAGGAACAATTTAAAAATTGAGAATATTTTGTTGTTCTTTCAAAAAGTTTTGAGATATTACCTTTTTTCAGAAATAATTTAAAGAATTTTTAAAATGTTATCAATAATTTCTCACTTTCATTGGAACTTAAGAAATAAAAGAAAATTGAGGAAAAAGAGAAAAAAATGACAATTACCTATTTACATAATTATAATATCATGAATACTCTTCTGATAACTTTCACTTTTTTTGTTTAATTGTTGTTTGATCTCGTTTTTTCCTCTAATAAAAATTAAGTATTTTTTCAAGTGAGTGCTTGATTTTAGTAGCATCACAAGATACATGTTAATCCAAGTGATAAAAAACAATTAAATTCAGAACGTTTTGGTAATTAAATAAAAAGAAAAGAATAACAAGTGTCAAGTTTTGGCACGTCGGTCAAATTATTAATTCAGCAAAAACTAAACGGAAAGACAATAAATTTTATCATTTGAGAATTCAAAAACAACATCCATCGACCTTCTTTTTACACAAAAATGTTTAATTATTTTCAACTACTCTACCCACTAAAGGCAAAATTTGTCGCCAAAAGTGAAACTGTCCAGCTCTCAAGTATGTTATCTGTAAACTTTACTTCGACTCACAGTGTATTAGTATAGGTACTGTGCTTTGACTTATCCGATAGAGAAGCTTACGATTGCCAATGGCGATAGGTTACGCATGCTTGCCAAAGTCTAATCAAATCAATGGATTCGTAACTGCAGCAAGTTCTCGCATACATTTCGATTCCAACTAGGGATTCGAATACTCGTATAACTTTATGTAAAATAATGTGTTCTCGTTTTGTATTACATCCAATATATGATTTTGTTTACATAATTTTTTTGAGAGCTGCCATTGATATCTGAAAAATGAACGTTCGATATTTCGTCTTGTTTTGCTTAAAATTGGATAATGATCCAGGTCCTTAATTTTTCACGTGCTAGTATAAACCACCCTGTATAGTAACACCCATTATTATCAAATTAAACATATAGAATATATTGTTTTAATTTTTAACTTTTCACTTGTTAATGGGCTTATTCGACATATTTTTTTATTTCATAAATCGAAAGTAGTATGAAAAATAATGGATTTGTAATATTACATTTTATTCGAACGTTTAATATCTTAAAATTAATTACAAATTTCCAGCAATTGCGCTCGACTTAATGCTAGTTAGTAGCTACATGCTACTTCGGAGTATCGTTCTTGTTGCGTACTGCTCGTTTGATTCAGTATGAGTGCAAAAAAGAATTTTAATTATTGCATAGTTTCAGAATGTACAAATATATGTACAAATGATCCGGAAAAATTATTTATTTGTTTACTAATGGCCAAAAGCAAACAAGACCAATGCACAGATCTGATTTTGTACTCGACAAGCACGAGATTTTGTTATGAGGATCATTTTGCTTAATACCTTTTGTTTCAAGTCTAGGTTGAAAAGATCATAGAAAATTATCTTTATTTAAAACCCATGAGATATGGGAGAATATAATTGAAATCAGAAATTCATTTGGAAGAGCTTTTGAAGCGACGGCCGCTGCTGTTATTTTAATCTATAGTGATCTTCCGTGTTGCTAATCTGTGACCTAGGTAACTGGACGCTGCCGGTAACAGTAACTTACACATTTCTAATCCTAGCTGTGATTCTTTGATCTGTCCGTGTCGTTTTCGGGCTAGGCTTTGTGGAGAGTGGACCGGTTTTTGGTACCCCTGGACTCCCTCTTATAATGATTTCGGTTCATCTAATCCTACTGTAAATATTTTAGAGAATAACTCATTTTATTTTTAAAATTTTTCATATCTATATAAAAGACCGAAGGTTTTAATCCAAAAATAAGCAGTATATTTTTTTAATTTTGGGAAAAGGTGAATTTTATCTTTGTCATTTTATACTATTACTTTTTTGCGTAATTAATCAATTATCAGGAAAATATATTTAAATCATAGTAATATATTTAAATGATAGTAACTACATAAAAATTAATTCATTCATTTATAAATTCTAACCTAAATGACACCAGAAAAAGATTGAGTAGAATGACGAAATAGAAAAAAAATTAATATGTTGATAACTTTGTACTTTATTTTCTTCATTTCTGTAATATATAGCCATTATCTCTTATTAAAGTAGTAGTAGTCCGTAATCCAGGGGCCTCTCTTGCTATTTTGACGCCCTGGGCGAGATTACCGCCCCCCTTCTATGTAATTAAGATAAAATTTTTTTATATATAAGATATTTTAATATTATCTTGGGTCAATTTCAATTATTACAAATTTCGTGACGACTGTAATAAATAAACAATATAAACATGTTTTAATTACAATAATAATTAATATTATACAAGTACATATTAATTTACCTGTGAAATAGTAGAGCAATTATAAGAAAAAATGGCATTTATTAAAACTAAATAACAAATAAATAAAAAAAAAATAAAAAAATAAAAATGAATCTTCAGTCATTTAATAGTTGTAATAGTAAATTTGCTACTAATTAAATGAAATCAACTTTTCTTGCCATACGTAGCCTGAGTAAAATCATATACATTCAGATTTTCACTTTCTATAGATATCATAGCCAATTCGCCTAATCCTTCTTGACACTTAGTAGATCTTAAATAAGTTTTTTTCCGTTTAAGTTTAGAAACACTTCTTTTGCTGCTTGCCATACTAACAGGCAGTGTTAACAGGATTCTAAGTGCTACTGTATAACATTTGGAGTAAAGACTAATTCAATGGCAATTTTACACCATACACCCTAAATAGGAAAATGATACATATTACCTTTGAATAGGTATTGTATACACTTACATACACATAAATACACGGGAACGCAAATGGATCGGCGCTGTAGATGATGCAACTCCACATACTGCGCAGTTGTCGGGTTCCGGGTCTACCGCAAAGATGCCGCCTCTACAATTGTGGCGCCCCGAGCGGTTGCTCAGTACGCTCACCGTCTGGAGCGGCCCCTGCCGTAATCATAGACACATCAACTTCTGGTAGATTGTTAGAATCAGCTAACTAACTAAATTTAACTTTAATTGAACATATATACCAAAATATTTACAATACAGCAACGAAACAGCATAGCACATTCTAACCTAATCGGGTATTAGCGTGTTAGCGATAGATCTACTAGTTCAGAGTTGCGTGTAGTGACGTCACAAGCGGGCGCACCGTTTTTGAGACTAGCATAAATTTCAACCTCTTATATTTCGAAAATGCAAAAAGCAAATCATATGAAATTTTAACGGCGTAATAAGAGTATCGTGTACCATACAATCGCATAGCAATCATAATAATATCAAAGAAATTTGATTATATGGTATATTTTTGTTTATTTCTTTGTATTTCATAATACTCCCCACAATGTTTAATAAGTAGCGTAGTAGCACACCTTTCACTCTAAAATATTGTACTTTTTAACATTAAAAATGATATTATTATTACTGTGACCCCATAGATGTGTTAAGTAGGCTTTGTGTGTTCTTTCTAGGGCTGTTATGATTTATGCATCGTTTTTAAAAATGGCATGTTCCGCCTACATGGCCGGTATGCGCCACTCGCCCAATCGTTAACAAAATCAATAAATATTTATAGTTCACGCGCTCCGCGACCTGCATAGTGCCTTAATGGCACCTCGCATACGTGGACCTCCTAGGTAAACCGAGAAGGGGCAATGCCCTGCGCGTAGAGGAAGAACGTGGTGAGAAACTGGTAACAGAAGGGTTTCTCGGCCTTTTGTCTTTTTGTCAACTCCACGCTCCGACGAGCCGGCACAAAAGGGGAGAAGAGACATTAAGGGAAAATCGCTATCGCGAAACATTGGAGAGCGATATCGTCGGTTGGGGTTCGTCTTGGGCAGCCATTGGAAAGAAGGGTCGTGAGGTCCGAGGCGATATGTTGAACCGTGGGCGTTTTTTCAAAGCCAATGGATTTTTTAAGCAAGAAGATCCTTCTGAATTTTGCACAGTGCAAGAAAAGAAACCTTAAAATTTAAATAAACAAACTGATAATCACTGTTTATTATCACCCAGTATTAACGTGCGTGAATGAATCGTGCATGACCGTCCAGAGGCGGATTCAGGACACCGTGGTAAGAACACACAAGAAACAGAAATGATAAATCATATACAGGGTGTCTCGAAATAAATGCAACATAGAGCAAGAGTATATCCCTGACGACAAAAAAATGCGATGTTGCGAAACTTGTCTTAATCAAAAGTTGATGGTTAAAAAGATACAGGGTGTCAAAGTTTAAAATAATTTTATTCTCGATATTTCTTAATAACTTTTTAAAAAATCCAAATATTTGCATACATTTTGGATATTGGTAGTTTTTGGGGGCTGGAAATTCAAATTTGTTTCTAATTTTGACGTCACTATTAGAGAGCGCCACTTATGGCACATATGCTTCTTTTAAATGACTAAACTTTTTTGCAGCTTAGTATTTTCATCTTACTGGAACAGTTCTCCTACCGTTTTATCTGAAAAAAATATTGTATCTTGGTGATATCGTTAGGACTAACCGTTTCTGAAATATGTAATCCTATTTGAAATATTTAATGCACCGAGTAGAAACTGTTTTGGTTTCAGGTAAACAACCTATTTCGCTGAAAATACAGCAAAATGTTGCTTGAAAAAGTTATTCAGAATGGTAAATTATGACGACTTGCAAAATTACAAGAAGATCGGCCTATCATTGTTGAAAATAGATTTCATCAAGCGTTGCCGATCATGTAATTTTGCAAGTCATCATAATTTACCATTCTGAATAATTTTTTCAATAATATTTTGCTGTATTTTCTGTGGAAAAGGCTCTATACCTAAAACCAAAACAGTTTCTACTCGGTGCCCTAAAAATTTCAAAAGATATACCTTTTTCAGATAAAAAAGGTAGGAGAATCGACCGTTTCAATAGTAAAATGGATACACTAAGTCGCAAAAAAAATTCTGTCATTTAAAAGAAGCGAAATGTGCCATAAGTGGCGCCCTCTACTAATGACGACAAAATTGGAAACAAATTTGAATTTGTCGCCCCCAAAAACTCTGTATCTCCAAAATGTATGCAAACATTTGAATATTTTAAAAAGTTAATTACAAATATCAAAAATGAATGTTTAACTTTGACACCCTGTATCTTATTAACCACCAACATTTGAGAAAGATAAGTTTGGCAACATCGCATTATTGTGGTATTGAGGATGCAAATTTTCTATTTAATGGCAGCATCGTGTATGAATCTTTATATTATATTAAAGCAAAAGAAACGGAGAAATTTGTCAGGAACAGCAACCTATTTGACCTTTAAATTTCTCGAGTCAATTTGGAAAACCATAATTTCAAAATGCGTACATATTCACAAGTGAGGAAAACGATCTCTTTAGAACCTATTTTCGATATGTTTCAGAAATCACAATAATTGATTCAAAAGCAAAATATATAACATCTACAATAAAATGTATTACTGAATGGAAAATAATAATATTAGCTTTCATTAAATTAGGAGAATTAGCTAAAAATGAAGGTATGAAATTTTTATGAACTAGAAGCATTAAACTAGACTGTTTAAAAATTGTTTTGGGGCAATACGCCAGCGTCACAAAAGGCATTTTCTCGAACAACAAAACAATACTGAATACGTCTCTGATATATTACTTCCTCTCCAAACGAACGTTCGCTTATACTGACAGTTACATGGTGCTCCACATGCTGAAAAAGCTGCTAGCCATATCCTGCGCGTCTGAAACTATTTGCCCGAGTCCGTTTGCTGGTTTCGTTATGCTGTGCTCTTACTCTATGTTGCATTTATTTCCGGACACCCTGTACATCACGCTTTTTATACTTTTGCTAATTATTTTGGTATCAATTTTAAGACACTATCTTGCTCAGTATATCATGTTTTTCGTAAATTTTTAACATATTTGCATTTATTATTTTTTATATATATCTATATTTAATCGCGCTAGTTTTTGGTTATATTGATTTACTATTTATACATATACCCTTTATTAACGTTTGTATATAATATAAATATGTTCTATGTTTGAAATTAAATAACTAAAATAAAATCTTTCGACACCTGTATTTCTTTAGTAAGTGTGAACTTGTTCCATTCATTTAATATACCTACATAAAAAACTGTGAACAATTCTTTTTACTTCTTGACACCAGATAATAGCAAAATGGAAATATGTGTTAACACCTGTTCCTAAATTTCGCCTACCTCAATCATTATTCAGGTATTTTTTTTTAGTGGTTCAAACTGACTTATATAATATTTTAATATGCTCTTAGTAACCTTTTTCACTAAGAGTATTCGTATGTTATTGCTGTAGTAGTACATATCAACAACAATGAGAGTGAATAAACAGTAGTTTTTCATTCACCTAAAAAAAACAGTGAATTACTTTTTGTATAAATAACCATAAATGTGTACATACATATATGTAATTTGGTGTACATTGTGATAACAGCTACAACGCTTCAACGATATACATATTATAATTTACACTAGCTTCGTAAATTATCGTGAACGTACATTTTTAAAATAACATACAAACTAAAAGGGCATAAAAATAGCATTTTTTAGGGGGTAGTTATTAAATATGCCAGAGGTTTTCTTTATTTTTTGTTTATCTGACATTTTCACATATTTATTTTAGTCTCAAATACATAAAAAGTTTATATATGAAGTTAATCATTAAAATGAATCGAGATGCTGTAATGAGCTTCAAAAAAAAAATTGTAAAAATGGCTTCAAATATATATGTAAATAAAATTATTAATGTGAAATTTGACTATATTTTTTAATTACCTACAACCTTTTAACTAAAAAATATTTTCTGAAAATATAATGATCAAAATCTAAATATAGCTATGGTAAAGTGATTGTCATCAATAATGTGTTTTTATTTTCAAAAATATAAGAGTTTTTCTTTCTGACCATCTGAATATAATAATTCTATTGTACTTTTCGGTTTTTATAATAAAAATAAGTATTTTCCAAGGTTATTTTTCAAGGAACACCCTATAAGTTTTTCGCGACATTTTTCTTTTAAGTTTGGTTAAATCAACACCATTTGGGTTCTAGATTATACCCTAGAGGTATCTAACATTTGTTAGGTGACACCCTGTATTTTCCATACAGGGTGAGTCAGAAAAAATGGGTTATTACGTTTAAGCTCATCATGCCTTATACGAATGCTCCTGGTTTAAGAAATACAGGGTGTTCAAGGTTTAAATTTTATTCTGAAATAAAATCATACGCACGCAAAATACGCTAATATTTATTGACCTGAAAATTTGACACAAGCCCACTAAGAAATAAAATTGCAAAATCACCGCCTAAAAAAAATCACCTCAAAATACATGGAAAATTTTAAATCCAAATAACTCAGAAACCGATAAAGTTAAGCGACCTAAACATAAGTACGTTTTTTTATGTAGAATTGAACGTTCTTTAAGATTCTTAGCATAGGTTAACATATAAAAAAAATATGTTTTGATTTATCTAAATAATACGGTGAAACAAAAGCAAAATCAAAATAAGCTTCAAATTAGTAATTCTCACACCAAAAAAACCAAACTACCAATTTTCAGTCATGCTATGAAAACTTTCTCAATTAGGTATTGAGAAATTTCAGAATAAAATTTAAACCTTGAACACCCGCGACATCCGTATAAGGCATAATGAGCTCATTTTGGTGTCTAGTATCTCCAGCATAGTGTTGACCCATTCTTTCTGACTCACCCTGTATACTTATTATTTGCAGCTCACATACTTCTAAGAATGAATCTCTGACCCTGGCACATCATTCAAACTTCAATCAGTTTTAGATGGATCATTCCAATTTGAAGTTCACAAGTAACGATGCCTTTCAGTAACATGACACCTTTTTACTAAGCAAATAGCATATCATTTAGAAACACACAGATTAGGAAATAGTTGTACAAATATTCAGAATTATGCCTACAACAAACCTCTTTGGTCCACGGCCCCTTGACAAGTTCAGGGTTGACTACTTTCGTCCATCTTTGTTGACACTGGACGTCCGATCGATCGGGAAAATGTTCCGCTATGATGTCCCATTTTTCGTTGTACTCCTCGACCAGTTGCTTCAACCGGGCGTCCTACAAAAGGGATGATGCTACATTGGAAAAGGATCGCTCTAACACTGTCGTACATTTTCCGATAAATCGAAAACGGTTCTATAAAGTACGTACAGAGATTCAGATCACATGTAAGAAAAATAAGGAAAGGCATAAACAAATTACGAAAAAGCATAATAAATGTTTAAGTTTGCCATATATACGCGTAATATAGTTAAAGGTTTAAAAGTTACAGGGTGTTTAAATAAGCAGTAACTGAAAAACAAACTTTTTTTGATTTTTTTTGGGCATGCTTTTGCAATAATAATGACTGTCAAAACAATTTTTTTAATTTCTGAAAGTTCTGAGTAGGAATCTCGTTAAATCTCTATTGGTGAGTGAAACAACTAATAACTAATGTTAAAATTGTAAAGTAGATTTAATTACGAATACGTCAGCAGTTCAAAAGAAATCGCAAAATGCATTTTACTAAATGTCATTATTATTGCAAACGATTGTACAGGGGACAGGGAATTTCTTTTATCCCTACAAAACCTACAAATCCAAGTGTGGAGAACGTGACCTACACCTACTCCTCATGAACCGCTTCACTTAAATGATATCACATTACAAAACAAATAGTGCGTTTTTTGGTTGACAAAAATATTGTTCTTTTTTAATTTCTAAAGCCTGTAACTTCTAAATCATTAATATTGTAAATGTCTATATTTTTATACAATTGAACCAAAGTTGGATTTTTGATACATAAACAAAATTCCAAAATTCTCTTAATTTTCTAAATATGTAAGAAATATATATTTTTTCATATTTCCCAAAGGTCAGCAAGAATGGTTTAACCAAATGGAAACCCAGTGCAATTCATTACGCCAGCCCGAGATCACCGAATATAATAACAATTGTTATTATATTCTGTGCCGAGATGCTTCAGACCTTACTTGAGATATTTTCGTATGCTCTGGAGCCTTGGCATCGTGAGATTCTGTTTCAGTAAAATATTTGTATATTTCCACGATAATCAGTTTTTACGTAGTGAGAACTGAAAATTAGAGTTTGCGAGACTCAATAATTGTTTTTTATTATCATTTGACTATATTTTTTGTTAAGTGCTCTTAACTACCATATTATTCTGGTAAAATATAAGCAAAGTTGTTCGTAGTAATATTTGCTAATCATTCAGTGTATAGTATACAGTGTATAATAACTGGTTAATTTACTTGTGACAAGAGAACACAATGGGCCAATATTTGTGTGCCGACGCCAACTTATTTTGGTAGAAATATTTTGCGTGGGACACGCTAAGGAAACGTGTTTTACCTTAGTAATTCAGTCGAGTTATATTACACGTTTTCGGTATTATTTCTCCTGACTGAGACATTCAGTTCAGCCAGGTCATTTGGCGGGAAATATTATACACATACCTCTAATAGACAGAGATCAAAACGATGTATTTAAATTCAGTCACAAAATACAGAACAATTGTGTTAAATATTTAAGTAATTAATCGGATGTCGTCTATTATAATTGCAAACAGTACTTAGCGTTTAAAACGTGGAGTGAGAAATTATAGATAGAGGCGCAACCCTATGGCGAAATGGGTATCCACTTTTGGGCCCGACATAGTATTAGGTAATAGCAGCTCTTTGGTTCTAAAATTCGTCAATTTATCGACAACTTATTGTTCACGGAGGTTTTCTTTGCTTGTTAAACCATTGAAATCACACAGAACACTCAAAATTGACTGTGTAACAGTTCTCGACAGACGGACAAATCTCGGGCCCAAAAAACCCCTACTGTAAAACACGGTGTAACATAACGGAACGTCAAACATGAAGGCCTTTATTTCTTGTCCGACTTTAAAAACATTTTGCCCTATAGATATTTTCTATTAGGGCCTCTGTTTTCAAGATACAGGGTGTTAAACTTGTAGATCGTATACGCATTTCGCCATTAAGGATGCGCCTCTATCTATAATTTCTCACTCAACGGTTTAAAATTAATGTGTATTACGATAAAAAAAATCGTTTAAACCTATGAAAATCATTATTCACTCACTGTTTTTCGACTTTTATATATACATATTATGTATTGTGCGTTACTGCGATCGATTACACTGCTTTATTAAATAACAAACCCTTCTACAAATTCAATTAAACGTCACTTTTTTTTATTATTATACATTTTATACATGGCGTCGGGTAAAATACTTCTATGTCAGAAATACAAATGGTTCCTATAAAAAGCGTCCAATTTCTTTTTCCAGATACAAGGTGTTCAAAATTAAATATGGTAAATTCCAGGTTATAAAAAACTGTTTAAAAAATAGGTTACTTTATTTACACGTTACTCAGATAATCTTTTTTTTTTCATAATTTTAGAGTAAAAATCTCGACGATTATCAATAATTATTTAAACATGGTGTAACATTTATCTCGAGAACGGTGCAGAATATCTTAATTCTACAGGATGTTTCTGAAATTAGTGGGTTTCTTCAAAGTTCAAAGAGATAATATAGAGAACGTCAAAGCAAACAAATATTCATTAAGCAACTTACCCCATCAAAAATCTCATATTTTCAAGATATATGTATACCAAATTATATATTTTAATATTTAACACCTTGTATCGCTCTTTCACACACACGCATTTTTTGTTGACTTCTGATGTAGAAGCAGTCATTTACGTTTTGTCACTTATTTCAGTTATATTCTGTATTCGAAAAGTTCAAACATTCCCTCTAGCTTATAACAAAAAAAAAAGAAATAGACTTTCGTATTACAGTTAGAGAAAATAACATATCCAATGTTGCTATACTGCGGAAATGCCTGTTTGCTTGATGTTATACAGGAAAATTCAGTCATAATGTCAATAATTTTAAGGATAGTTAGGGAATAATGAGTATAATACGAATACATGATTAAAAAAAATTTATATGCATATTTACGCTGAAAAAATATATATTTTCAAATAATTATTTCAAACCCGTTTTCAGACTGATCCTGACTTCTGGCGACTTTCATTTCGATTCATTCACAGTGTCGGCCTGCTTCAATGCTCGAACGTACTAGGAGTTATGGGTTGATTTGTTTCTCTTTCAAGAGGTCAAGTAAAAAAATCGATTTTTTTTAGATTTTCTGCCTTTATTAGATCTATCGAACACGCAGCTAAAATTAATGACATTAAGACTAATTCGCCATGTATAGTACGCTTTATCTCCGTTATTCACATAAACAGAAATCAAATAAATTAGGACAGATATAGCTTCAGAATTCAGCATAGCAGGTAATGGCATTCTCCCAACTACCATTTTATGCCTAAAGCATCCCTTGCTTTAGACGCACTTCCTCTTACCTACCAACCCGATATCTATGACCAGCACAGACCAAAGTATAGTTAGTCAACCGGCCTTAGTTGTGGACCATATCGGCTAGATGGCGGGACTATAATATGTGCAAAATCTCTTAAACGTGCTTTAGAAAAGCCGGTAAACACAGTCAGACTGACTTTATTTTAAAAACAGTCAGACTGACTGTGTACTGACTTGCTTAGGGCTGGTTTAAGCGATTCTGCACATATTACAGTCCCGCCATCTAGCCGACATGGTCCACAACTAAGGCCGGTTGACTAACTATACTTAATATACACACTGTCTATGACAATGCATCATTTTTGTGCGCAGTGGGAGATTAGATTTTATCGAATAGGGATTTGATACGCCCTCACTACAAATGGCTAATAATATTTAGGTTGTAACATAAATAAAATGTTTATTTACACGGAAAAATTTTGTACAAAAATGTTCAATCTGATATTTGAATATTCTTAATAATAGTATAATTAAAAGCGATATTGAAATCGCAGGTACAGAATGATTAATCATGTTTCGAACAAGAAAATAAAAGAAAAAAACTGAAGGAATTTTAATCATACCCACACTTTGTTATTTAAATATAACGGGTGCTCGCTTCTATAGATACCATAAATACAATATGGGCGAGTTCTAAGAACAAAAACAAAAAACAATCTTAAACTTTTTCTTTGCCTATAATCGTATTTTTCGAGAAAAAATATCAAATTTTATAAATATCTAATGAATAAAAATATTTCCATAAAATTTGGAATACTGTATTAATTTAGGTACGGCATTTATTAATGAAATATGGTAACGATAACCAGTGGAGTAGACGCAGGATACTCTACGATCTTAGCCGGAAAAAAATATGTGATGCCTAACTATGATACACGACAAAAATATAAATAAAATGTAAAAATTAAATCAGTGCGTCATATTTTTTTTGTCTATGAACGCAAATGTAGTCTAATCTATGTCACTGGTTGTAGTTGAGATACCATATTTCGGTAATAGATCGCATTTAATCTTAAACGATTGCTCTACTCCAGTATGCCTATCTCTCCTAAATAAAATCAAGAGCGCCCATACAGTATACTCCTGGAGGGGTCGCCCCCCTTAAAAAATCAAGGACATTTCATAATTTTAATGAAAAATCGATTTATACAAAAATACAGACATTCACATGGAGTCGGAATCAAAATTTAACCACAGCATTAGGCAAATTAAAATACTGGGACTGGGACTCCTTATCAATTTTTATATTAACACCCTGTCTATCACTCTGTTAAATTATAGGAGATATTTTATGAATGAATTGTGACGTGTTAAAGGCAGAGTATTATTGCAAGTTCCACCCAAACGTCTCGTACCAACTTAAAATTTCAGTAAATTTAAGAAATTATTGGAAAATTTGGACCCATTTTTCTCAGTCATTTTTGCATATATTGGACTGGGACAAACGTGAAAAATCATTAAAAAAATAAATCTATAACTTGCTCGTGGCCGAATTTCCGCTTATAAGGGAAACAAAAATCGAAAATTATTTTTTTGCTGTATTTCTGATTATAAAAATTCTAACGCGAGGAAGTAATAGATAATTATTAAATAGAACTACAGTTAAAAAATTAAATTATTCTGTCGGAAAATAAAGGAGAAAAATGGGCTACGGCTTATTCAGGCACTGCGAAACCAGCCTTAAGCAATAAGATCAAATCACCGGTTTTGTTAAAAATTTTGCTCATGTTGCCTCTCCTTGCCAGTGCCCTAATTTCGTTGTAATGGCAGGGTATTTCGGAAACTACAAGAGATATAAGAAGGCGATTTTCACAACACTGCATTCATTTTCGAGAAACTCAAGATGCCGCAATCCGAATTGTCAAAGACTTTTTCGTTTTTAAAATACAGGGAGAAATTTAAAACACTACTTGTAAGTGATTCTTCGTATCTCAGAGAATAGCTCAGATATTGGATTGGTGAAAATCCTTTCCTCCAGATTTTTACGTAGAATCCAATGCCGTACTTGTAATTTCTCTACAGGGTGTATCTTTTAAGATATGACATAAATATACAATTTAAATGGATCATTCTGTATATTTTTATGTAATACAGTTGCATTATGTCTTTTTCTTTACATTGATATTATAACAGTAGCTACTTTATATTCTGGAAATTGTCAAAAAAACGTTAAATGAATAAAGCTGTGGTACATGGTTGGCCATGCATTTTTATATAATTATACAACAAAGCAAACAAATAATCAGCTATTCTCTGAGACGAATTTTTTAAATTTCGCCCCGCATTTTAAAAACAAAAAGATCTATAATTCCGATGGCGGCATCTTAAATTTCTGGAAAAAGGAGCCCAGTGTTTCGAAAACCACATCCTTATATCTTTTGCAGTTTCCGAGATGCTCTGCAATTACAATGAAATTGGAACACCCTGTACACATGTATGTACACAATAATGAATTTAATGATAATAATAATAATGACTTTATTACGGCGGAGCACAGCCATAGGCTGCTTTGGTCCAACCAGAAACAAAAACAAAATTTTACATATTTTTAATTTTTCGTAAACATAATTAAATAAGCAATTTATAATATTAACTTTAATATTACGACAAAACAAAATAGGTAGATATAAGTGCCGACAGTAATTTGCAACATGAAATTATCTTAAGTTTTACCATAATATTCTTTGATTTTTTTATTACGAGATGGATAACTGACCATATTTGTTTAATGATCTTGGAATGCTATTATACAAATATAAAACAAGAAAAGTATGTAAATGAATTTAAAAGATATAATGATATCGGCTTGATATTATAATTTGTAAAACTGTTCTACACTATTATATGGGTATAGTACATTTTTTTGGGGGAAGAACGCTTACCTCTTCTTTGCTCCACCTGCCTTTATTAATTGACTTCTTAGACCTTGCCTGCAAAGCCTCTTCCGCGGCGGCCGAATCATCAGAATCTTCATTACCCGTATTGTCTATTTCCGAGTCCTCCCTCTTAAATCTGCAAAGAAAACAAACACGTAACAAACACTTCTATATTTTTTGGATACAATACTTTTCGACAGTGAATCCCAAAATGTTTAATTTGAAATTTCTGACATATTCTGCCGTGCTGAGAAGTCCTCGCTGATTTGTAGATTCCGGAATAAAGTTTTGAGAAATTGAAGAATTGTTACGTTTTAACATACCATTCCTTAATAGGCCACAAAAAAATGTTAAAATTATCCCTTAAACTCGTTATAAGCGAAATATGTTTATAATTTGACCCCCCCCCCCTCACATCTAAACAATAAAATTGAGTCCTCTAAAAAATGCAACCCCAAATGTAACGTTTCAATGGACTAAACATGCTGAACAAACATTAAACGATAATTCTTTAGAAGAATGAAAAATTTATGAGTAGTGAATCTAGCAGTTTAATATCTATCTGGATTCTCGTCCCATTTTATCATTTTGTGTTGGGTGACTTCGGTGCCTACATCAACTACAAAACTGTTGTTTCTAATGAAGGGATCTCGAGAGATGACTAATTCTGCGACATATTTTAGCTGACCCAGTTATGTCTACAGATAAGCAGCAGTCGCTGCTGACACCGCTTATCAATGTCAAAGATACTGCAAATTAAAAATATACTACTAACACACAGAGGTCATCTTAATAGCGCGCCGCTCACACATTTATTTTTTGAACAAAATAATGACAAAGAGTAAGAAAGTTCACAACGTAATAAACATCAAGTTTTATTATTGGGAGATATGCTTCGTATGCCCATTTAAGGGTTGACTTCCTGTTAAGTGTCACGCACTTCCGCAGTAGTTGGGGAAGTCTTGAAGATTCAAAAGTCACGCCAAGGTTTTGGGTCAGGCGATGCGTAGAAAAATATGCAGTGAGTTCATTATTTTAAAAAATAACATTGTACTTAGGTAAATAGGTATATGTATCGCGACAACCCATTTTCTCATCGGTATTACATTAGTAGATTGAAAGATAATTAAAATCAATGATGCCAACCTGGATATTCAAGGTGTTAACGATAAGTTTGGTCAAATATCACCGTCTAAAATATATTTCCAAAATCTTCTTTGTATAGATTCTACCATATCTATGTATTTAGATGTTTCAGTATTCCAAACAGAGCAGCAGTATTCTAATTTACTCCTTACAAGAGCAAAATAGTTAGCAAGCGGTATCAACAGAATTAAACTCTTTGCCATTGGGAATAACAACACCTAATGTTTTAAAAGCTTTCTCGGTAATGTATGTGACTAGAAAAGGTTAATTTGACATCAGAAGTTACACCTAAGTCTTTAACTTCATAAATATGGCTGAGTACAACATTGTCTAAGGTGTAATCATAATTGATGATATTAAATATTCTATGAATTTACATTTATCAGTATTCAAATCTAAATTATTCTTATGACACCAATCACTCAAACAAATCAAATTTTGCTGCAATAATTAGCAATCATGGAGTTTTTTCCCCCAAATATCTTCATGTCATCAGCAAAAAGCAATTTTTTTGGAACTAATAAATATAAGAAATACACAGTAAAAACAATAGAGGCCACAAGTTTGAGTCCTTCTAAAATTGTAATGAACCTAGAAGATCTAATACCATCAATTTCTACATTTTTCCTTATTAAGTTTTGAATAAAAACTTGTTACATAACAAACCCAAATTATTTTTTTCGATAGAATATGTCGGTGAAGTTTGACCAAACTTATCGCTAACACCTTATATGTATAAATTTACATACACAGAACAAAACGTAACGGCCAGCTCTAAAGTTGACATTGATAACCTGCATGATATTTTTTTTCCATTTTACCGTTTGCGTCTGACTATATCCCTATAAATGAATGTTTATATTTAAAATACTACCAGCATGAAATATGAAAATACAGAATGTTTTTCTTCAATAGTTTAAGAATACTTACTAGATACCTAAAAATACTACATTCCATTAGACAGCCATAGTTACAAAGTTAACTGTACTTATCACAAGTTTGAAAAAATTATCTACTATTCCTTGAAACGGGATACCTAATACAGACTAATAACAAATAACCAATTGTCATTAAACAATCTGTGGCCCAAAAGTGTCATATTTTCAAGATAATTAAACTGCCATGTCAAAAAACAGAAACCAGCTCTGTTGTTTAGAATGCACGTAATTTCAAGGACGTCACCTGGTAACGATTTTTGCCTGTCGAAATGTCTTGGGGCACAAACCTAGAAAAATATAGACTGTGGCAGTGTCATATTGCCGGCGACCGCAAATTCATGGCTGCCCTAAAAGGTCCAGAATCGCTAAAACTTGGATTTTATGCCAATTTACGTTGGTTGTATTGTAGCGTGAAGCTCATTTGTTTACTGTGATTGGTCACATTCATGTCACATTCTTTAATGACATTTAAAATGACAGCAAGTTAGTTAATTTCAGATTGCAATGCAGCCATCATATTTGCACAACTGCCAACATAAAGCAACTAAAATATCCATTTTCTGGACCGTAGGTCCCTAGTAAACGCGGCACCTGTCACGTGATCTATATCATGAACCGACGCAGTCTATATTTTTTCTAGGTTTGTGTCTTGGGGTTTCAGTCAGAAAGAGAAATAAACTAGTTACCATAAACCTATATTAGGTAAGTTGGCTGAAGAGTAAGTAAATTTCTACAACACAAAATCCAAAAATTTAATTTATCGACGGTTTGCGAATTAATTGATTTTTTAAAAAAAAACCTCTTAAATTAGTTCATAAACGGTACTATAAATGTGGCATAATGAGTTAATCCTAGTTTAAAATAAAGGTATGTGTTAGGCCTTGTCCTCGTGGAAGCGAAATTCGCAAAATATCACGCGAATTTTGCAGATTTTGATTTAAATTATTAATGGCGGGAAAGTGTTAACTTTCCGCGAATTTCGCAAAACAGGAATATTATCGCAAATTTCATCATTTTGTGGGGTTAGTAAGTTTAGCTTGAGCTTCTGTCAATCTACCATGACCGTCAATGGCAGTTTTCTGATAAAAATAATAGAAAATGTTGCAGTTGGCAAAATTCGCTAAGATTTATGATTCTATGAAAATAACTTTGCGAGATTTTTCTCGCCATTACTTAAAAAATTTGCACAAATTTTCGTGAATTTTGCGTCCATGAGAACAAGGCTTTATGCTGACATTCCATAGACGTATTTAGTTGGAGTGTCAGTTAACTTAATACCAAGACGCAAATTAATGATTTTAAGAGAAAAACTAAGTTAGATGTGATGATTGGATTATAAACCTTTCAGAATTGTCAATTTCAATATAGTAAGTACCTACCTAGTACATATTTACCAACTTGTTTACATTGAAGAGTTTTCATAAAATCAAATAATATGATAACTAATTAAAAAGTCTATTTTTATTTTGGTTAAATAAAATGCACAACATTTTATCAAGGTGTGATGCGAAATTCGCAAGAAAAATCATTCTTTTTATTATACACATAATACATAAATATTTACGATGAAATTAAGGTTATAGGAAGTATAAAATGGAGTCAACTATTATTTTGGAGTTTGGTATATCGCCATGTTTGTATTTCGTTTTCTTTATCATAATTATTTTTAATATACAAACTACTTGCTTAACTTAAATTAAACAATAGAGTTTGTAAGTACGTACATGTGTTGGATTTTGTACAGTTATACCAACACTAACAATGCAATATTTTTCTTTAACCACCTTCTTACCGATTCTTTAGAATACATTCCAAGAAGAAACGTTTTATGACTGTATTATATTTGCTCTCTCTATTATGTGTGTACATGCACTGTCAACTGTTTACATAATTATTAGTTACCACTTAATTGCAGGAGAGATATCCTGTAGGGTTACTAGGTATTAATCTAGATAACGAGGTACAATTAACATTTCCTTTTATTTTATGCCATTACATATAAAACAAAATTGCGGAGACTCAATTTACTTCTGCTAAGTTCAATTGTAGATATACGCATAGGTAACATCTAATTTTAAATTAAAAGTGGAACACAGTTTTAAAATAAAAAAGTGTTCAGCAAATATATTCTTCCTGCCAAGAGATGTGACTTGAGAAACTGAAAAATGAGTAAAATGCTACATTATTGATGATAATATTTAAACCTCGGTTCACTTGGAGACATCGCACTATGAGGTCGCGATCTAGCGCATTGTGGACCGTTCTATGCCGAGCTAATCAGTCCCATAATATATGGTTCTCTATGCGGTCCCGACTTATTCTAATGTACTATTTAGGTGTCAAAATATGTTCCGTGGAAGATGTATTTTGATTAGTTCTTTTATTTGATGAAATGAAACGCATTAGGAGGTCGCGGTCTAGGCGCATCGCGGACCACTCGAGAAATAGAATAACAAACGAATTCATGTTTTATTTGTAATAAAAAGGGCCATGATTTCTATTATTTTCTCGACAACAAAATGCGATACGAGTCATTCAAACAACAGGAAATTTTCATTTTATGATGTATAATCCGAAAAAATTAAAAATTTAAAAAACGCAGTGGTCTTCCAGGAGGTACCTTAACGAAATTATTGAAAAACTTCATAAGAAAGTTCAACGTGCGAACGTAGGTGGAACTTCTTCTCGTAAACGGTTCATTTTATCGACAATAAACAAAAGTATCTTTTTTTAGTGTAAGATTGAAGCTACTCAGATTTACTATTTTAAAGTCTTTACCATACAGGGTGGTATAAATTTAGGCATTAAGTTGTAAAGCTTAGCCCGCCTCTGGTAAACTAAAAAAGCTAAATATAATTCAAGGACACTATTTTAAGAGGTCCTTACTAGTGTCCATCTCATTAATTTTTTATTAAATTATATTGAGTACTTTAAAAGTTATTCAAGAAAAACCGATTTCCAACGGCGTCTTTCAAGGACACATATCTTTGTAGGAAGGGCATTTGGAAATTTTTTTATAGGAACTTGTCATCTTATTTTTTAACGTTCTGTCTTGCGAAATATTTCCCACATTTTCCCGGACACCCTGTATACAGAAATTTATAAATTAACTGATTTACGGAGTATGCTGCTATGTACTGTTAATTTGCATAATTTAAAGTTTTAGCCAATTACGGTTATTTTTTTATGCAAAAAATAGAAAAACAAATACTTGAAATACTAAAGTAGTTATTTTTGCAATTTTGCAGTCAAATTTTAATATATTTTCGTAGGTTACCATCTAAGAGTAACAAATAACAACCGGAAATAGAAAAACAGTAATTGTACAACAAATATTCAAAACCATAGCCATTATTTTAAATTATGAATAATCACCTAAAAATCTGTTATGTGAAACATAACTCGTATAGATGCGGCAATAGTTCAGACGAACTACGTCACGACTAAAGTTACGCAAGTGTTTTTATTGTCAACACAATTTTCGATAGTTTGTCGCATTAATAACAATCATTTTCTTGTAATTTAGTGCAATATATAGTGCAAACATTTGGTGTAGTCTACAGTTTCATTATTCTTAGTTGCAGTTTCTCAAATATTTTAACATTATAAAAAAAATAATAAAACATATTTGACTTAACAATTTTTATTTCTGACCAGCGGTAACAGAATTATGATAGCAAACAGGGTGTTTATTAATTGAATGCCTATACTTAAGGGTGTGAACCCTTGGGTCATTTTAAGAAGAAAACTTAATATCAACATATGTCCTAAACCTCTTAATTTTTGAGCTACAGGGTGTTACAGTTTTAAGAAAAAATGTACTTTTTTATTATAATTTTCTTATCACTCCAGATATTTTTATGAAATTTTGTACACACCTATTAATCATTAAGGAGCATTGTGTTTCCACGCATGGTGGGTGTCTACAAAATGGCAACAACATATCAAAAGCAGTCTCAATGAACTTGGGAAAAAACTATTTTGGTTTTCATTTTTTTACGTGAAAATGGTGCGTCGTACGAGAGTAAGTCTAGGGACCGAATTTGCTGTAAAATAAATGGAGATTTTAAAAATAATTTTAGTTTTTATCAAAAATGTTTAGTTCAAACCTCGTACGGACGTCATTCGCAAAAATTTTAAAACATTTTTTACATCAAATAATGCTCCTTAATGATTAATAGGTGTGTACAAAATTTCATAAAAATACTTGAAGTGATAAGAAAATTATAATAAAAAAGTACATTTTTTCTTAAAACTGTAACACACTGTAGCTCAAAAATTAAGAGGTTTTGGACATATGTTGATATTAAGTTTTCTTCTTAAAATGACCCAAGGATTCACAGCCTTAAGTATCAGCATTTAATTAATAAACACCCTGTATATAAAATTCTCGTGTCACAGTGTTAGATGCTATTCTCCTCGGAAACGGCTTGACCAATTTTTATGAAAATTTATATGTATATTCAGTAGGTCTGAGAATCGGTCGTAATCTATTTTTCATACCCCTAAGTGAGGGTGGTTCACCCCAAAAAAATTTTATTTTAATTTTTTATATGGCATTAAAAAATACATACAACGCTTAATTTTCACCCTTCTATCACAAACCCCTATTTTTTAATAGCCATTTTAGTAATTTAACCATTTTTAACCCTGGCCGATAACTGATCGATCCCAAGGCCAAACGATGTCCGTTTGTGGCTTAGATTTTAGCACACCATGTTTTTCATACGGACAATTATATGTGGCATGCTCTCGAGTGGGCAAACCATCCAGTTTGTTTGTGTTGGCTAAAGATGGACTCACTAAAAATATCGTATACTCCATTGCACTAAGAGACTGATAATGTTTATTTTTTATTTGTCATAATTTGTGATAGAGACGTAATTTGAAATTTATTAGTTAAGATAATAAAAGTACAATGAATTAAAAAAATAAATGTTTTGTTATTCTTATAGGCCGTCATCGTTTACAGTGCTCCATTCCTCTTTTAGTCATATACCACATCTCCACACACTTACAATAAGTTAGTTATTTTTTATTTAACTACCAAAATATTCACTAGAAATAATTCATATGGCAAAACAACGTTTGCCGGGTCACCTAGTTTTTCTATATAAAAAAAAACATAACAGTATCTCTCTAATTTTCTATTCGTATTTTACTTTCTATTTATATAAATCATATTAGCAATTAAGAAACAGAGGTGCTTGCATTATTTAGTCTACGAAAATATTAAATAAAGAAACAACAGAAGAAATGCTTAAATCAAATCCACGAGTGACCCAATAAGCTTGCCCCAATAAAATTTTCCCACCGCTTTTTGTGTCCCCAGTGAATATGCCTGCCCTATTATCTATGATCCTATTATGCAATGTAGGGCAGCGAGCTTCAGGATGCAAATATTTTCGTTCCGGTTATCCGGTTCCAAAGCTACCTGATCTCGCCAGATGGGACGGATCTTTATCTGAGAACATTTGCATCAAAAGATTAAGGCTAATGACCGTAAAAACACAATCAGGTTGAGAGGAGATCTGATTAAATACGAAGATCGATAATGTGAGATCGATATGAAGGTTTCACTTTTATTTTTCCGATACATTCTAAAATTGAACACAAAAATAATAAAAAATGGGTCTGCGTCGGACCAGACGGTGGAAGTTATACTTCTTTAAAAAAAAAAAACTTCCTTTCAAAGCCTGAACGTACAAAAAAAAAGTTCTTAAAAATTTGATTCCCTGGATATTGTTTTTGAAATTGTCTGCTCAGTTTGTAAAATGATTTAAAAAGTACATATCGCGAATGTTCTGTTAAAACGGAAACTGTAAAATTTTATCCCATATTCTTAATGACACACTGTATATTATACGCTTATACGTAAGAAGTAAATTTATGTTGGTGTCCACAACCAGTAATTCTCCACGCTGTATAGTGGGTTGTATAAAAATTTGTTCTTCCTTTTGAGCGTGACGCGGTTTCTCGACCAACATCCCATCCCAATGTGTCTAACAGGCGCAAAGAAGTATAACTTCAAAAATGAATATTTCGCATACAGCTGTTCATTCTGAGAAACATTTTTTAATAATATTTTGTCGTATCTCATACATAAACAGCACTTTACTGGTGAAAAAAGTCAGTTATTTCCATAGAAATCATAAAATATATGCCAGAAGCTTTTACATTAGACACTCAAAAATAGTCAGACTATGGAGTTTAGAAAGCAGCCATCTAGGGAAAACTTAATGTAAGCTTATGGTGATACGTTTTAATCCCAGCCCAGCATACGATTGAAACCAAGGCGGAATGTTTGTAATTAGACATAGAAATCATCATATGTTTTTACGAATTCGACGTAAAATTCTCATATTTTGATATTCCGCCCAATAGTGTGATGTCATCCCGTTATTGCAGCCAACTCATAAAAACTAAGTTACTGCAATATTACCAGACTCGTGTTTTCTCCATAGGTCAACTATTTTCGGTACTTCTTTTGGCTTTCTATATATTTTCCGATTTCTATGGCTATTTCCAAATTACCCAGACTTACTGGATTTTATGGATTTGAAATCGTGGCAGATTTTGTTTCTCAAACAAGTTGAATCACATAAGGCTATTTTTTCAACACCAAAATTTGTGTTTCACTTATCCGGAGATACTCAGAGATTTTTTTATTTTAAATCCGAGTGCACCACTGGATTTAGGATAGAAATAGGTGTGACCAAAATTTAAAATATATACAATTTTGTTTTTAGCGGTTGAAAAAAGTAGGTCTTGAAAATTTAATTTTAATTCTGAAATTTGGTGCCAGTGTAGAAGTATATCTATCACTGAAAAAAAATAAATAAATAAATAAATAAATCGGTCAACATTTAGAGAGCTGCAACGGTTTCAAATGGGTAATAAAAAGCTTCCCACTGAATTTATATTTTGGACCTTCTCTTGCAGGGGATAGGAAATGCAATTTTAAAGAAATTTCATATGTTAATAATAATAATACTTCTATTCTAATTACGAGGATTAGCCCAGAAGGCGAAGCCTTGTGCAGGAGAGGGGCGGCATATCATTATTAAGCAGGCCGCATTTGCGTCCAGGAACGACTTACGTTGATAGGCCCTAACCACCATTCAGTGTAGGAATGAGGGAAACCTGGAAAACCTCATTAAATAGGGGGTTAGTCAAATGTCGACCGGTATCAATCTCTCACATTGACCCTGCACACATTATTCCACCCTACCAAACCCGCAGAGGGGGTGCCCATCCTCTCCACGAATGTAGCTGATATACGGTTTACCGGCTGCGGGACTCGAACCCACACCGGTCTAGCCACATCGACTCAAGTTTTGACGCCTATAACCGCGAGACCACTGACCTATCGTGTTCAATGTTCATATTAACATGAGTTTGAAAACACATTTTTATAAATAACTCCACAATGGGTGATCTTAATTAAATGAAATTCGATACAGGTCTTTATCGACTGCAATAGTCTCATAGAAAATGTTTTCCCTCATTGTACCCTCATTAGTCCCCCTATATGTATATTATTTTTTAATAATTGTCCTTATATATGTATTTACATGACGGGTATTTATGATACGAAGCAGATACATTTTTAATTAAGACAATTAAAAAGATTATTAAGCACAAGGTACGAAATATAAAAATTACTACTTGAAATTGGTATCTTTGACGCGACCATTATGTTATTTTGAAAGTATTACATTTTAATGAAAATTGTTTTCATCTGTATTTATTTCAAAAACATCTTGTATTTGTTACAATGTTTCGACATTAATAAGCTTCTTTCAAGGTGCTACCTAGATGTTATACAGGGTGTTCTAAAAGTCCAATATTGTTCCTGTTTTTAATAATGTTTACATTTCTGTGATGTCTAGTAAGAAAAAAAGTTACGAATAAAACTAATTCTGAGTTTTAGGTAAAGTGCCCTCTAGCGGCGCATAATAAAACTTTTCTTTGACTGGTCCAATAGAGCTTGATCTACTTAGTGGGTGTGCCAAATGAGAGAATAATCGAACTTGAATTAAATAAGTTATTTAAAAAGAAAAATAAAAAAATAATAATTGACAAGCCGTAACTTGCAAACAATTGACAATTCAAAAACATTTTTCATGACATACTGCTATTATTTTAATCCGTAGAATCACCTCCCGGAGTTTCCTGATGGGCTTTTAGAACACCCTGTATATGTCTGTGTTGAGAGAAGTAACACGGAAAGGTATTTAAGTAGAATTATCTAAAAATATATAAGGTGTCAAAAAGAAATAGTGTAACAAATTCTCAGAGCTGATAGTAGGTAGGTATTCCAAATAAGATAATCAGCTGGCCAACGTGTGTGTTTTAGACTAATTTAATAAGTTCCAAAGTTGTCGTATTACTCATGGTATTATTAACTCTAATTTGGTATACTAAAGAGTTACTCAAATAAAAATTTGTCAGTAACAGAGCTACGGCTACTTAAAGCCGTTTATTTATTTATTTTTTCTTTTTAAAATAATCAATAATTAGTTCACTGGCATGGTGCTAGAGCAGCTGCACTCTTCATTTAGTATAAACTTTGAGCAAAAATTACTATTAAATTTTTATTAAACAACAATAACATGCACTTGATTTTACAATTATTAACGTCGAAGAAACTTGAACCAATTGATTTTTACGTAGGTACTATGTGATTGAACATGAATTCAATTTAGATACAACACTGCTATAAATTTATAAGATCTACCACCTATTGTTTTCATCAACTTTTACGACAAAACGAAACCCGCAAAAGGAGAACTTTATAGACCCGATCGCAGAACATATTTACGATATCGTAAAAAACGTAATTTTAATAGAGACCAAGTCGAATTAAAACTTCCTTCTTCCAATAAGTATTCGTTTCCGCACCTGGACAACTTTTATTATAATTCTTTGTCGACGGTGCGCAACCCTCTGCCTTCCAGGATTACGTGTATTTCGTAGGAAACAATGGCATGTTCCCACGTGGGAAAAAATACACCTTTCAGTTCTCAAATTAGCTCCAGTATTGGAAATTCCAATTTGAATCGAACCATACAATTATTAGGTATAAAGCATCAAAAATTGATTTGTCGAAATGTGTTTTTAGACACAATGTCAACTTCTCGAATAATAATTTTAGAAATAGTTAGTCTAAATCAAAGAAACAAAAAACTATAAAATGAACTGACATTGTATCTACAAATGTATAAAACTAATAAATAGGGTGTCTCAAAAATACTTGAGGAAAATGAAACAGCGGATTCTTCAGTCGATTGTAGAGGGGGTTTCTTTTTTATAAGAAAAAAATTATTCTAGCCTCCCTTAAAAAATTACAACTTTTTAAAAGTGGATGTTAGAAATGAAGCACTGTATATTCCTAATATTATTCAATTTTTTTAATTTTCATATTGCATTATTAAATACAGCATTACTATTAAACACGTTTTATATATCTAGCATATGCATGACGAACAGTTGGTAGGTACTTAACTTCAGTCGTAAGGTATTTTAATAATTATCCAATTATAGTTCTTCACATACTACGATGAAAAAGCTGTTAGTCCAGACGTACATACATATATGTTATGTAATATTCTATACTAGTAGACGTCATCTACCATTTTTTTAGTTTTAGGTATACCTCAAGCACAGCTTAAATAACAATCAGCTCACAGACTCTACGGCGGCACCTTTGAAGTATTAAAACGTGAAAATTTGTCCTTGAAGCTTGTTCTCTCTCTGTCTTTTGGGATACAAGTCAGGACCGGATTAAAAATTGTTGCCCAATTTAGAAAGTGTTTTAACTGCACTGTGTACCTACTTGAATTTCAAAATATTTTTTTTTTTGTTTTACTAAAATATAGATATAGGAAATGTTACCTAAATTTGGGAGCTTGATTAATATAAATACCACACCTACGTGGATCCATTATTAACATAAAATGTACAATTACTTTTCAAAGTACGTATAGGTAATTTATTAACATTACGTTGCTAATGACTAAAAAAGAAAACAAAACAAAAGTGAAACTTATTAAATTAAAATTTGAAACAAAAATGTTTTCATTGTGTTCAACTTTCTGCCGTACTCTATATAATACCTGGATTAGTTTGGCATAAAACCATATCCTGAAGAATGTTTATGTTAAGGGTGACTAGCATGGGCAGGGAATAGGTATGATCTGAAAAATATTTAGAACTTCCCTCAAGTGAAGGAAATAATGTAGGAACTGCATTTTTATTCAACCGATTGGGAAAATGATTCGTAAACATCCTGGGTTCAAAATGATCCTCACACACCCGACTACTGTTATCCACACACGGCACAAACATGTCCTCCTTCTTTCACTCATCATGATAAATAACAATAAACACAAAGTAACACAAATAGAACACAAGACGGCCCTGGCCCTATGTGAAAGGTTGTATCCCAATATGGCGGCATGCGCGAAGATCTGCGCGAGACGTTCCCGGTCATAGGAGTCTGTGAGCTGATTGTTATTTAAGCTGTGCCTCAAGTATGTACTTCACTTCATGAGACAAGCATACGTACACTAACAACACCCGATAATTGTATGTAAACAAATTTCGATGCTGTTTCACACCTTCAGATGACTTCATAAGGAAAATATACACCAGACTATCTACGCTTAATTTTTGTTACAGCTTAACATAAATGAATTTATAATGTTATAAGCAATGAGTTTGTTAAATAGTGATTTCCTGTTTTACAGCAGATTTATTTCACAATTAACTGTAAAAAGTACGAAAAGGGTACTGAACTAACCTAAGATCATTATAATATAAATAAATTCTACTTAAATTAGAGACCATTCAAAGTTAATTTGTACTTTAAAGCTAAATGCTTACGCACACAACAATAGAATAATGAGCAGGTAAAATGAAAAGTGAACTGTTTATAAACGCAATCAATAATAGTAACTACAACAAAGTGGATGTTCACTTAAGAGTTATTAATCTTCATATCCTGTAATTTTAATACGGAGTTAATATGTTTGCCCTTGTACAAACATACAGTGTATCTTAATGTGTTGTTTATGATATACATATATGTTATGTTAAATTATAAGGATTTTCAAAATAAATTTCTAAATTGCTGGCAAAACCGTAAACTTTTTAAGGATGTCACTTTTGAATACTTCAAGACCTCTCAACTGGAGGACTGTGAAGTTGAAATTGCATCACATTTTGTTGGTCATTTTCGCTTACCGTCTTGATTCAGATAGTTACGACAAGGATTCATACGACTTACGTCAGGCACTTGTTTTTATTATCAACCTAATTTTCGATCTTTTGTAATTTAGTGTAATATATAATGCAAACATTTAGTATAGTTTTTTTATTCTCAATTGCAGTTGCTTAAGTATTTTGATGAAAATATAATGAATTGTTCATTTATTCGTATCACGTATGTTGCCTGAATTCTTTCCGCAACTATACATCATTTATACTTCCGGATTCTTCAAGCTTTTTGGATACTTATGATAGCTCTATTAATTCTCTGACCTGGATATTTTTATATGATTCACGATTCACGTTATACCTACCCAAAATATCGCGAATTTATTTGGATTTTTCTTGAACTACATAAGTAACCCTATACAAGTAAATAATTTAAATAAAAAAAAATAGCAAATTTTGCGTCTATGCAACAAGGCTTAAAATCATATTTTTAAAATAAAAAAATATCAAATTTAAGAAATATAAAATTTTGTGAACCGGTCCTATTGGATGCATGCACGTAGCAATTTCAAGGACATCGCCTTGTACAGGTTTTGGCAATCGCAATGTTTAAACATGTTTTAAAGGCTTTCAGAAAGTATCCTATCAATGGGACTATAATTGTTTAAGAAATAATTGGAACTCACAATATTCATCAACGACTTTAGGTAATTCTACAAAAACTGCCTGAAGTTGCCACAAGCTAATAAGCATGCTTCTAAGAAGCGGTAAAAAAAATTAAATCGCATGCGTGATAAAGATACTTAATTTCATCGGCTGCGGTAAAAATACACTGTTGAAGATCGACTGCGTCGATAATAAGCGTTTGGTAAAAATACTGTCACTCTAATTCTAGATTTGAATAAGGTATTTGCAAATTAAACAACGCAACTCGACAAGACACGTCCTCGCCTACACCGTTAGTCACAAAGAACTTGACTTAGTTTGAAGCAGGCGTACACAGTAATAGAAAATAAAAAATGAAAACAGATCAGATAAAAATAATCTATGTATTCTAACTGATTTGACAGACTGTAAACTCTTCTACATTTCCTCTAGAGAAAACTTGAATAATTGACACAGTAAACAGATATTTTTATAACATAGTTTTCTTTAGACTGCTTTTAAAAATAGCATTAGTTGAAAATTGCATTTAAAAATGGCGTCCTTAATAAATATTGTTTATTTTCACGTCTTCGAAGCAAGTTAAAAATTGTTAATAAGTAGCTGTACTGCACGAAATTCTACAAACTAAGTTATCTGAAGCAGTAGCTTAATCTAAATGAATAGTTTCTCCTCTTTTTTGCATAGAATGGCAAATCAAAATGATGCAACACAAACAAAATTATAAAAAAGAGGAACTGCGAAAAAATGAGGAACGACCCAATGTTATGTTTAAATCCAAGTTGATTAACTTATTAATTATTATAACAACAACAGAGGGGAAGCGCAAATCTTCATCAATCCACCATAAAATCAGCTTCTGTGCTTCTGGAGAAAAAAGCGGTGGGAAACTTGATATAAACAACATATGTCCACCAGTTTATTTACACTTGAATGCTCAGCCACCAGCACCAAGTGCCAGACGGCAATCCGGGGCGCTTAAAGTTTCATGAAATTATCTAAATAGTATAAATTTAGATCTTGTTACGCGCCGTGGCAACCACGACGAAAAAATTCACATGGCTTATGTAACTACCCACGGTGGAGCATGGTGTTTGTTTACATCCTAATCTCTATCTTGGCGTCAGGTTTACCCAAGTTGAGATAAACTCGTTATGTGTATGGGGTGATTAAATATATGTAACGCCTTCCTTCCTGTTCCGTGGATTTGGCATTACTGACTAATGACTACATGTCAAACTGGGTCAAACTAATAGATAAATAATTGTTTTAATTTAATTTAATTAACAACTATGGCAGATGTATATAACACAGATATTCGTTTGAAAACTATTCTTATTGTTCCTCATCATCAAAAAACAATAGTTAAAACCTCGTTTCCTTTCGCGGTCTACTCTAATATTGGATCTCATTAAGTTTGCAAACATTATTTAAATCCAATGTAAACAGTATATCACTGAACGAGCAGATAATGATGCAAGAATACGACTATTAAACACTATTAGACTATTATACTTTTTACCGACTAAGGCTACTACTCAAAACTGTCTAAACACCTTACTTTCAGCATAACTTAAAATTGTTATTTAAGCTGTGCTTTCCGACTTGACATGATAAATTAAAAAAAGAAGACAAATAAAACTTTGATTAGTAAACTGCTACCATTATTCGGAAAAGTGTAAACGTTGCCGTAGCTGGATTAGTGGGTAAAGTGTGTAGCTTTCACAGTTTCGGATTTAAATGTTAACAATGGAGAATTTTTGAGGGGTGTAGATGCAAAAGTTGCAATGTCCATTATAACCAATTTTACAGAGAACCAATAATCGGAAATAAATTAAAATACTAGCAGAAAAGAAATGTTTTCTATAAAATTAATTGTTACATATATTGCTCAAGTAGGTTACCAAATATTTTAAGTAAATGTCTTTAAACGGCTTCACAATTTGAAAAAAAGTAATGGAGATTGCTACATTTGCAACTGACCTTTGGATATTGCTCGGTTTGAAAATGAACAGTTGGGAGATTGCTTCTTTTGCAATTAACATTATGATTATGATCATATTTTTTGTTTAACCGACTTTATCGGACGCATGTCTATAAATAAAACTATTTAAAAGACATTGAATAGGTTTATTAAAAAATGATAATATAAAATTATCAGAAAAACTAAACTATACAGAAAAAACCAGAACTAAAGTGATAATATTATGAAGATTAACAGTGATCACGTGATGCACATACTGCGATTTTATTGGATAACCGGAGATTGCGCAGTTTGCAACTGACCATGTGATGGATATTGTCCCTTCTAAAACTAAGCGAGAAATTCGAATGCAATTTAATATTGGATATTGTCGTTTTTGCACGAATCCCTTTGCACCATATTGTAAGGGACAACATTTTCCACAAAGTGACGTATCAAGCTCATTTTCCGTCAAAAGTGGATATTGCAACTTTTGCATCTACACCCCTCTTTTGTTTTGTTAGTTCATTCCCCATACTGTCACATTGAAGAATTTAAATTTGTTGACAGAATTGTGGATAATCATTACTCATTACATTAATCCCAATTGAATAATGATGATATACTGTTATAGTGCATTACGTATATCATTATACTTGAAGAAACAGAAGAATAATGTATACATTACTAGTTTTCTTTCCTTGTGGTCAAACTGAGTTTAGTAACAAAAAGTGATTTGATATTATTGATAATGATGATCATGATCATTGAATCGTATTTGACACTCGCCGCAGGTTCAGTTAATGAAATGTTGAAGATAATTTTAAGAATGATTTCCTCTTTTTAAAGATTATTTAATAACACCACAGAATCAGTGGTTTAGTTAGTAGTAGTTGTAGTCTGTACCATATAATAATTTTCTTCGTTTTCCTTTCCTTTATATACTATAGTTAGTAAATTCTTGTAAATTTTATTTTTTCAGGGTGTTAAAAAATATAATTTTTAAGCTTTTTTGTTATCCTAGAGTTCAAGAAAAAATTAAGTGAGATTACAAATTATAACATACCGCTTCATTATAAAATAATTTGCTGAAGGAAGTCTTGTTAGATCTATAACTAGCTCTGATGTCATGGCTATGTTTGATGCAAACATTAGATTACACTGGATATTAAACTACATCCAAAGCATATGTTTAACACGACATTACTAACAGTTTACTCTGTAAATTACAACACGAACGCTAAGTGTACTTATTTTTTAAGAACCTGCAAAAACCAATGAAACAACACAGATTCCCAAACTGAATATGAATTATGTATATTGCTTAATTTTTATTGAACTGTGATACATACACACAATATATTCTATACAGGGTGAGTCATTAATAATGGTACATAGCTTAAGGGCAGACTGTTAACGTCAAAATAGAGCGATTGAGCCCAACATGCCTTATTGAATTGTTACTCATTTTCATTCTGCAGGGTGTTAAAATTCAAAAATGTTTTCGGATTTTTTGCAATATTTTAAGAACGTATTGACCGATTGTTTTGAAAATTTGCAGTCTGATGTTTTTTGAGGTGCCAATTAGGAATATGCAAACAGTGTTGTGGTCACGACTAGGAGGCGCTAGTTATACTGTGCTGTCGATATAAAAATATGTCTAACTTTTTGTGTTTTACGCTTTTGATTTTTTTAATAAGAAACTACTGAATTACCTTCAATTCTAAATAGAAAAGGTATACCTGTTACAAATCGATAAACTCGATCGTTTTCGAGAAATAGACTATTTAAGTTTTTGAGACTCGGCGGGAATTAAATTAGAAAATTATTTTTTCCAAAGTAGTAGGCGTGGAAATAATAAGTAATAGACAGTTGTCAGTACAATATCATATTGTTTCTGTCAATGCCACTCAATTCATAGATTAGGCAGTAGTGTGTTTTATTGTTATTTTTTATATTTAAAATGCCCCGTTATAATAATTTTTCAACATTGGAATGAGAAAAATCATGTGTATATGCCCAAGAAAATTTTTGTGGTCGCCGTGCAGCAGCGAGGTACTTGGAATTATATCGATATAACAGACAACCCGATCATAGACTCTATTTAAGAGATTGTACGACAGATTAGGTGAAACAGGATCATTTTGCCTGAAAGGAGACGTTGGAAGGCCGAAAATATTAACGGACCAAGATGTTTTACTACGAATTGCTGAAAACACACGTCAAATTTCGGCTGCTACTGGCATCAGTCAGTCTTCCGTTAGCAGAATACTCCACAAAGAAAAATTGTATCCTTATCATTTTACTCCAGTTCAACATTTAACGCCACAAGACTCTCTAACTAGAGGTTACGGTTTGCACAGTTTCTTCGCCAACAAAATGATGACCCAACATTTTATAATAAAATATTATTTACGGACGAGGCCACATTTACCCGACAAGGTATTTTTAATTGGAGAAATAGTCATTCTTGGGAACTAGAAAATCCTCATCTGCCAAGAGAAGTACATTTTCAGCAAGAGTTCTCTATCAATATTTGGTGATTCTTTCCGATAATATTGTGGAGCCGTTCATACTACCACGTCCACTTAACGAAGCATATAATTTAAATTTTCTAATTAATGACTTGCTACTGCTTCTTGAAGATATTTCCTTAAATTTACGGCAGAACTTCTGGTTTTTGCATGATGGTAAACCTGCACATTACCCCCGACTAGTAAGAGAATAAATAAGTTCCTGGGCTTGCACGTAGCCCTGATTTAAATCTGCTGGATTTTTACTTTTGAAGCTATATTAAATCTTTAGTTTAGTTTAATTCATTATTAATAGTCAAGAAGGGGAAACGATTCAAGAATCGGTTAATATTATCAAGCTACATAGAACTTTATTCAACGTCACACAAAATTTAAATAAGAGGCTAAGAAAGGGCATTGTGGTTACTTCGAGAATATTTTATGATTAATAATTTGGGGCGAATCATAATTGGCCGACAAAATTGGGAGGTTGCGGCGTAGATACATTTAAGCAAACAAGTTGTTATGTGCGCTAATGCAATATTTTTCATAAACTTTCCTACCCTATTTCTTGGAAACGAAGTATTTGCGAAGAATACTTCGCAAAAACTTTAGTATTATTTTGACCTGAATAAGTCACCCATGACACCTAATTATGACACTATATACAAATATTGGAAACTAAAACATTAACTTTTCAATCAAAGGGTATTCCGTATTTTTACGTGCAATACTCCTAATCGACTATCATTTGCACCCGCAGTATCTGTACTTGACGTCAGTTAAGTAACTTTGTATGCTATTAACGTGTTGCAAGCCACATTTGTACGAGTTAGGTGGTGAACATGAAAAAGCTATTACACAAGTTCATGTTGGTAAGGAAATGAAAACACCTGCATTGACAAATGTGTATGGGAATTGAAGACAAACGAAGTAACAAAATTGAAATTGTTAACCTTTCATAAATTTTAATTACTTGTTAACGCCCCCAAAACTTCCTTGCTTATCCATGAAATTTTGTCACTTCATCCTTGAGTATCTTTTCATTAACTAATTAATTAATATTTATTAACTTCTTAATACCTATGTCTCCATAGAAAAAATTTTGCAAAGAAAAATTTGTTTTCATTTTTTGCACTTTCAGATAATCTTGAATTTGTTTCAAAGACAGTAATTTCATTGATATGGCAATTTTTTTTTAATTCTAAGAATTTGTCAGTATAGGATAATCAAATACTAAGTATAGGATTTTAAAATAAAGTGGACGTTTCGTTTTTATTTAAAAACTTCTTCTAATTTTTTTTTTAAATTGCACCACACTATTTTCTGTTGTTATTTGCACACAATTTTTTAAAAAATCTAGCTTTTCAGTAAAAATGCAAAAATCCCAATTTAGGAGCATTGCAGACGTCTTGTGAAAATTTAGATACATTTGCATGTATCGCCGACGTGACATAAGTCATTCTAGAAAAAAGCAATTATTGTTGAATGAACCAATGCGGCAGATATGTTTAAAGGCATTATGGAGTTTTCCTTCCCTTTAAACCTAAGCAATTTTTGATAGTTCAATATAAAATCATAAAAGTATACCTATTATATAACATCTCTCGGAGAATATAAAGAAATCATTCTGAATAACATTATATTTGACCTCCATCGTATACCTCCTGAAGTTATTGATAATGTCCAAAAAGAATTTATTAATCGTCTGGGCTACTGTCAGGCAGCCAACGGTGCACAATTATATAACACCATAATTTTTCATGATGTATGAAGAATGACACGGTATTTCAAATGGCATGGTCAAAATTGGGGGTTTTGCTATTTAAAAAAATTGTCTATGACGTCACACATGTGGGTCGTATGTCAAAATGTGCCTTTTTTAAAAACAAAATCGACGTGTCGGGGGATTTTTTCTAAAACTCAATTTCAAAAATAATGAATTTATTATTCGTTACTTTTCGAAAGCACTGTATATCGAGAATCAATCGATAAAATCATCAAATTTATATAGTTTTTTGGAAAGTGCAGATATTTCGAAAAATAAAACACATGCAACAACAGTAATATCAAAAATATAATTCTGAATATTTTGTTTACTATTTAAATTTTTTCGAGATTTCAGTACCTAAAAAACACAAATTTGATGTATGTGTATAAGCATAGACAATGTATAAGCACTTTTATTATATAACAAATAATTTACAGTATTTGGATATAAAGTTTTAGGAAAATCTTCTTCATTATCAGATTGAATGTGTATGGATCTATTCCAATTTCACTTATTTTATGTCTATATCCATCAGCACTTTCAGCATCTATGACTTTCAGTGTATAATAATATTCACTATACATGATTATATAAATGAAGGAATATTGTAGCCACAAAAAAACGAAAAATAATAACAATAAACTATAACCAGAACACAACAACTTAAGGTAACGTGAAAACATATAATAAATAAATAGTAATAAATACGTTTGAGGTTATGATCGCTGTTTGTTATCCTCCAAGCCAGTAGCCACGCCTATTTTGATCACGTGCCGCAGATGCTCTATTGACTCAAGCTAACAGTCTTCCACCCTACCATTCCCGCAGAGAGGATGCCAATCCACGGATATAGCTGATATACGGTCTACCGGCTGCGGGGCTCGAACCCATACCGATCTAGCCACATCGATTCAAGTCCTGACGCCTTAAACTGCGCGACCACTGACCGATCCTTTGAGATGTTATAAAATGTTATTTATTTCTTTCCTTGGGAATTTCTTTCCAATTTTAGTCCGGTCGTCGATTGCATGCTTTGCCGCCTTATCAGGTTTTACAGTGCACCAGTTTTCCAGTGCCATTATTAATTATAATTAACCAGTAATTTTGTTCAAATGTAGTTATCTAAAATACCTACTGTTTTCTTTTGACCTCATTTATTTACTCTCACTTTTTTACATTAAGACACGGGACATATAGAGCAAAGTTTAGCTCACATTCTCCAAGGTCTAGTTGGTATATTAGATTTCCTTCATAATTATTTTTGACGACCGATACACATGTCTTCAACTTTATGCCATGTTTAACCAATCCAAGAATGTTCAACATCCATCGACAATATTGTCAATATTGTTCCATACACACGTATCTAAGTAAACCATTTATGACATCCGTTTCGAGGCTTGCAATTCATCAGGTGCACATTTCTTTCTCTTAGTTCATTAATCCTAGTTAACTGTACTCTAGTTCAACGTCCAAGGAATGGAAGAAGGTAAGAAACGCTCCCACATCGCCCTAATAGACAGGTGTGTTCTAGGAGCAACATATGTCGCTTAACACGTGCCTACAAAGTAGAGAACATCATTTTATAGTGGCTTTTTTATTTTCTTTCCATTTAGAAGTTCCTTGACACGACAGTTGGTCTCTGGCCCTTCTGGTATATCGGTAATTGCTTCTGGTAGGGTTGTAATACAAATATGGTAGAAAGTTGTGTTACAATTACTTGGAAAATTAGATATAAAGAAATCGTTTGCAGAGGAATGTTTTATAAAGTTCAATTTCATTTCCATATTCATATTTATTTGTAAATAATTTTCCAGATGTCTTTGATCACAGCTTCTTAAATCTGTACTAAAACCGTACAAGTCAGCGTCGTTTCATTAGGAGCAAGTGTAAAAGGGAAAATAAAACATTAATAAAACGGACAACTTACAATCATTTTCTAGTGCAATATTTTAGTCAATGTTATGATGAATGTTGCAAATGTGTACCTATAATATTTATAAAAATATAGTTCTCTTTTAACAGATATACACAAGAGCTATATGACTAAATATTTTTTCTCAAAACCATTACGACCCTTAAGTGCAATATTTGCCATCCTTTCAAATATTGTCATAAAATCAAATGATGTGGGAAAAAACTTAGTCCGTGTTTTCTAATTTTTGTATGGAATCACTATTTAACTGACAATTTAAAAAACTATAAAAACGAAATGTATTTAACAGACGTATTAGACTAGTGCGCCATCTATTAGGAGTGTTCAATCATTGTCGGCTAAATCGCAGCAGCCGTGCTTTTCTAGTCTGCCGGTTTGCAGTGACTCACTGCGCGCGGCAGCACGCTATAGCACAAATGACGTAGTTAACATAGTCGTCAATTGTTTTCATAGAAATTATGACGAATATCTGTTAAGGTGTACGTTTCTGTTTACGTATAATTTATAAATTGATATAACCTAAAATTGTGTTTTTATGGTGAAAGTGTAGGAGCAACAGTCCATTATTAATAGGTACGTACCCAATTTTGTAAAAAATGTAAAGTATTTAGACACAAAAAGTATGTGTGAACTATTGGAATAGTATCAGTGCCGCATATTTTAATGTTTAAAAATACTAGATAAAAATACGTACTTTTTTCCAAATCAAATTATACAAGTAGGTTCTATTAAAAGATAAGTTACTAGTCTCAATATCAAATGTCAAATTCTGACATTTATGGCGCGATGTGTATGTTTCCAAATAGTAACATTAGTGTCGTCACACTACAGCACATTACAGAATTCTAGATTGATATTCAAGTGATTCGAAAGACAAGTATTACAAAGGCGCCGCGATTTAGCAGACGATGGTTCAAGCGAGGAATGCAGAGTGTGAAAAACATTCGTTCAACTACTTCTTGCACTACCTATATATACTGAAAACAAAATCATAACTTTACTGGTCGAATATTTCTGACAGTTTGAAACCATTCCGGATTCCTTGCTTGAATAGACCTACCTATGAACAGTACAACTCAAAGCACTCCCTTAATTGAGCAACAGAGAGACAGAGAGGAAGGAGATACTGAAATAAAAAGTTTTCTGAAACAACATGAATTTATATTTAGTATTTTTTCTTTTCAATATTACATAGGTACAATTATAATAAATTTTATTAACCTGCTAAAATATTTGATTTATAGTTAAGCTTTCTAAGAACTATTCGCTAAGACGGAAAATTTTCTATTTTATATATATCACCGGAGATTTTAGTATGGAATTTACATAAGTGACATCACCTCAGCCTTGAAAGAAGGCACCTCTACAATATGTCCAAGACATTTTTCGAAACAAGTTTAAAATAGTACTTCTCGCCTTGAGTATCTGAAATATTCAAGAATGCTACAAAGTAAATACAAAATAATAAATATTGTGGATCAAAAGGTTAAATACCTTTGAAGAATTTGTCTTCCATCGTTAAAAGATGAGAAAAAAATTTATTTGATTAAGATTTTTTATAATATTGTACAGGTTTCATAGACATTTTATGATACTTATAACTTGAAAAGGATGTAATTAAACATACCTACCATATTATTTATTAAAGTACTATAGATTAATAATGTCCCATAGTAGTATATTATTAATCTTGCTATATGTAAAGAACAAACTTAAAATCCAATTTTTATCGATATTGATAGTCAGTGGCGTAGCGTGGACTAATCTAGACGTGGGCGAATTCGCATCAGCGAGGCCCTTTTATTCCGCCCATTGGATGCTGAATGAACTGAATATTGTGACACATAATAGCTACATGCAAGATCACCGTGTGCATCAATTTTGGTTCAAATATTTTTATACAATCGGGAGAAATTAAAAAAATTTAAATTTTACAAAAAAGTTTTAAATGTTGTATCTTGGAAACAAAGGCGATCGGACATTATTGTATACAACTTTATTTTTTATTTTTTGGTCCTCTATCGCGTGATACTATGCATTGTAGTTTTTTCAATGGCACCCTGTATATTTTCAAGAAAAGAATGGTGAAATATCAGAGTTTGTTTACAAAATTATTCATTTATGATGAAACTAGTTAAAGTAGTGAAGTCTGGATGATCTGAAAATTTCATAATTATTATGAGGTGTTTAAATGCTAAAAATAATTATTTTTTGTAACCTCTTCAGTACTAAAAAATATGTCGATAATAAAGTACAAATTGCAAATTAATTATAGTACGTGTGGTAAAGCCTCGTTAAAGCTTATTTTTAATAAGGTCTTTTAGGGTGATATTCGTACTATTTAGAGTTCATGCGGTTCGGTTTTAAATCACCCCCAAGGGGGCCTCGCGCGAGGCCCCTCGCCCACGCCTAGCTACGCCACTGTTGATAGTGTTATACAAAATTTATTCCGGTATCCTAAATACTTTCACTATCTTTAAACCAATAAAAGGTAATTAAAAGGGCCGTTAGTAGCAGTAAAAATGTATTACAGAAGAGGTACATACCTACATATTCATTTGAATGAATATTCCCTATTTACTATTATAGCATATACCATATCCGTCAGTAATGTCTTCAATGCCATTAGATTTGATCAATAAAAAAAATCGTGGAAGAATTCACATGGGCACACTTACCTATATAATTATTTTTCTTAGATAGGATATGGCGGAGGAAATTGGTATTTTATTGAAGGATAATACACGTGACTTAAATTGTTTAATAATAACTGAGTGATACATTGTAGCAGAATAATAAATGTATATTTTATTCAAAACGCCTGCTACAATGAATAAGAACCAGTTGGTGATACCCACTCATCATCACGAGAAGAAGTATGAAATATATGCCATTCCTGTATACAGAATATTTGGTGCTGAACTCGGTGCTGAATGAACTTAAAAGTGAATAAAAATCGAAAATAATCATTAGACATGATTAGACACGAGGATATTAGATAGGACAATGAAATGTGTACGTTCATAGATACACTGATAAGTGTCAATTTTAGCGTCGATAGTATTGCCATTTTGTTTTGCTTTTTCTTGATCTTGCCTTGATCTCGCAAGACAAAACAAGGCAAGACCAAGACACTACGGCCTTGCAAACATAAGATGTTTCACTGAAAATTAGTTAAAAAAGTAAATATTGCATTTCTATTGTAGGTATATACTTTATTTAAAGGATATCCAATATATAAAATAATTGTTAAAATCAAACATATATTGGCGTAACGGGGTAGCTTCACACTAATGGGCGGGAATTTAAAAATATGAACATTATTATTCGTAGAAACTTATGATTTCTATGGTCAGATTAAAAAGATTCCGTTTTAGTTTCAATTTTATGCTGGAATTAAAATGTAGTATAACCAACAGCTTACATTAAGTTTTACATTATACTCGCGTCAAGAATTCAGACGTCTTACGTCACGGCTGACGTTACACATTTGTTTTTATTGTCAACGTAATTTTCGATATTTGGTCGCATTAAAAACAATCAATTTTTGCAATTTAGTGCAATATATAATGCAAACTTTTAGTGTAGTATATAGTTTTATTACTATCAGTTGCAGTTTTTTAAATATTTTGATGAAAATATAATGAATTATTCATTTGTTCGTATGACGTAAGTCGTCTGAATTCTTGTCGCGAGTATAGTTTTGAGTGCCTAATGTAAAGGCTTCTGGCGTTTTATATATTTTATGATTTCTATAGTGTAAGTCCAGTTCTGCTGAACTAGAACTAATTATAAATTCACTGCCACTTAACTGAAAGACTTCCGATTCTGTTATACCTATTTCGTCCATTACTTTTCTTATTATGTAAAACTGGCCGTTTTTATACTTTATAACGTCTACCAATCGACTACTGTCGACGATCGACCATATCGATAGTTACGTGTGGAACTCCGAGTGGGACCGTAGCCGACCGAGAGCAACCACCACTATTACCAAATTCGTCATAAAGTTCCATGTTTCTCATTTGTATGCTAGTCTAGCACGAATCATGCAAGTCTTGCAAAATTGCGAAACACGAAATTTGTTGAGACTCGCAAGACATAATCTTACAAGGTCGAGCAAGAACAAGACTTTAAAGAAACTCGTGTCTTGTATTGCAATACCAGTTTTTTTTAAATTTTGCCAGAGTTCCTGTCTGAACTAACACTAAGCGACGATCGTAAAACAAATTTGCATTAATGTTTCACAGAAAGTAGAAACGAATTAATTATCACCCGTTTACTGTCACTACACAAACAAATCTAAATAGATCAGAATCAGATATCACGGCCTATACTTTTAATCAAATTAAAATGGGTTTTTGGTTTGATACGTCGAGACCTAGGCAACCTTCAGTTACGTTGAAGCTTTTGTGAAATCACCATTAACGAAGCTGTTTATCTTGAGCAATGAAACCTTTGGCAGCATTGAATGCGACCATTTGCGCAAGCTATATTTCGGAATGTCTCAAAGGACCACCGTTGTCTGAAGAGCAGCTTCGGTTATGTGAGCCTTAGAACCAACAATACAAATCGAAATTAATATATGGGGGGGTCTGTGCCACAAAGCCTAGTCCGTGAACAACAAAGGTAGGTGAAAGATTCCTAGTTAAGTATAGGAAAGCATGTTTCAAAATTTTTACAAGATGCCGATGACACAAAATTCTTGCTAACAAAGGTAAGAACAAGAAAATGTTTGCTATTTGAAATTCATAAATGCATAATTTAAGGTTGCCTTAATTATTGAACTTGGTCCAACCAGTTAACTAATTTGCTGTTAGAAAACGCAAGAAATGAAGGGAACATTTTTATTATCTTCATACCGGTTACAAAAACCAAAGCTTCCCGACAATTCATGTGAATATGATACAAGTAATACGCAAAACCTCACCCTGCGTCCTAGTCATGCCGATTATGGAAGATTTTTTGTTGGTTACAGAGGTGGTAAATGTATGAAACTTCCTGTTGGTATAAATACTTTTAGTGTAATGAAAGGGCACTGTTTTGGACGATCATCTACTTCATTTCTAGCCAACACAGGAGCAGACCTTCTAACTATAAAACGATGGTTGAAAGTCCAACCACCAAAAATAACCATTAAGCAGTGATCTGTTTTTTTTTAATATTTCACTAGTGGGGTAATATTGTCACATTACTCCATTAGTGGTGTAATGACCTTCATTATTCAACTGAAACGGTGCCAAATAAATGCTGTAATAAGGCTCTTATAAAGCAGTTGTAGATAAAAATATATAAAAAGAAAACTGTGAGATAAAGAAGAAAACAAAATAGGTCATTTTGCAGCCTAAATTATTTGACTGTATATAGTTTCATTAAGATCTAATGTAAAAATGATAGAACAATGTGAATTCTGTTTTAAAGACAAAAGCTGGAAAAAACGTATACTTACATGCTGTTAATTAAATATTAATTAATTAGAAATTAATAGAAATCGTTAAATAGTTATGTATCAAGCAGTTCGTAAGAAGAGGAAGAAACCATACATCGGATTTAAACATCAAAAATACTGCATTATAAAAAAAATAAATGTGTGCAGAGAAAACTGTATATTCACTCTAAAAATAAATGTTGAAAATTTTAACTTTAGTGAAAATTTTCAAAATAACGACTGGTAAGTACATAAAAAAGGAGACATTGACCAGTTGAGCATTTTGATATCATATTACTGTGAAACTATTATATTCAAAATAATAATAATGTCACGGATTTCCCAATCCGTCTTTTCTCTTACTTCCAGAAAAACAATCCGTTAATTAATTACTTCTTTATTAACTACTGAACACTACTAATTACAGGTCAACTAAACACTTATTTAATTAATCGCTATCTAAATCACTTTGATATCTCCAACTAAACACTTTAATTCAGACTGTAACACAAGACTTATACAAGACTAACTAACTCGGTCGTTTATTCTTCTTTTATAGACCCAACGAATATTCCAGATATATTCCAGTATCTCTAGATACATTTTCTCGTACGACTCGAACGCTTCTCGTCGATTCCCGATTTTTCTAGGCCGATCTCGATCACGCACGTTGTTTGTTTACCAATCGCGTAGGGGCGATCGGGGCAATCTTAGGCAATTCGCGGTGCCACAGTCGTCGGTTTGGGAGTGAGTGGGGCAAATTCCGTGACACTGCCCACTCCTTAGGACCGATCGTCCCGATCGGATACACCTCTATACGGGGACAGACGCTCCAGATGGACGACCTTCATCTTACTCCTGGGAGTCCTCTGTATCCGGTAGACGACATCATTGATTCTTTTAATGACGGTGTAGGGGCCCTCCCAACGGTTCTGTAGTTTAGGCGATCTTCCTTTCTTCCGCGTGGGGTTGTACAGCCACACCAGGTCACCTTGTTGGAATCCGACTGTATTGGCCCGGACGTCGTATCGAGTCTTCATGCGATCGCTCTCTAGTCGCATTCGAGATCTGACTTGATCGTGCACGGCTGCTAGTCTTCGTTCTAGCTCATGGGTGTAAGTGTCTGGCTCTGTGGGCTGTTCCGCAGGACGACCAAATACCAAATCTGCGGGAAGGCGAAGCTCTCTTCCAAAGATGATCCTTGCGGGAGTCTTCCCAGTCGTTTCATGGACAGCTGAGCGGTAAGCAAACAGGAAGATTGGAATGAGCTTGTCCCAGTCTGTCTGGTTTTCGTTCACAAACATCCTCAGATTGGTGTCTAATGTGGCATTGAAGCGTTCCACCATACCATCTGACTGGGGATGCAGTGGGGGGGTCCTAGGGTTTCGGAGTCCCATAAGCTCGCAGATCTTTCGGAAAACACCTGATTCGAAATTTCTGCCCTGATCGGAATGTAGTTCCATGGGCACACCAAATCTGCAGAACAGGTTGTTGACTAGCGCTTCTGCTACGGTTGTGGTCTCTTGATTGGGAAGGGGGTATACTTCCGGCCATTTACTGAAGTAGTCCATGGCTACTAGGAGATATCGGTTCCCACTTTGGGTTTTCGGAAATGGACCAGCGATATCAATGGCAATCCTCTCGAACGGTGCTCCTACGATGTACTGGCGCATTTTGCCTCTGGAACGGGTCTTAGGTCCCTTGCTGGCTGCACATACGTCACATTTTCGGCACCAATCTTCTACATCCGTCCTACAGCTCAACCAGTAGAAACGCTCCCTAATCTTCTGTAGAGTCCTATTGATACCGAAATGTCCACCCCCAGTACCTCCATGTACTTCCTGCAGCACTTCCTTGACCCGGGACCTCGGGAGTAGTACTTGTTTCTTGACCTCCGTTCCGTCATTGTTCTCCCATGCTCTTTTTAGGACACCGTCTTCCAACACCAAGGAATTCCATTGAGCCCAATAGCTCTTTAATGTTGGGCTTTTACTGCTGACTTCAGCCCATGAGGGTCGGTTGTTGGCTTCTTTCCAGTCTAGTAAGGGCTTGATGTCACAGTCAGCTTGCTGGTCTTCCCGAATCGCCGCTGAACTCCATCTGTCTTCAGGTTGGGCTACTACTATCTTGCAAGGAACAAATGATATGTCCTCTTTTCTTTCGAGACTACCACAGTGTTTGTTGCTGGTCGGACAAAGTCTAGAAAGAGCATCTGTGTTTCCATGTTCCTTGCCTGCCTGGGAGTCGCGCCATTGCCGATCCGTGACTTGCGCCCTACACTGTCCCTTTAGGTGACCCGCCCGCCCACAGTTCCAACATTGAAGTGGGCGTTCTCTTCGTCTATCGGGTTGTCCTGTTTTTGGTCTGGTAGTTAGGCTGAATTTATCAATGGCTTCCTTCAGTGTTTTGATTAACTCTCCCTTTCCCGTACTGTTGCTATTCGCACTAATGGTTCGCACTTTAACATGTTCCTGGAGACTGCCGCTTGGGAGTCGCGCCTTTGTTGATCTGCAACTGGGGCTCTACACTGCCTCTTCAGATGTCCCGTCTGCCCGCAGTTCCAACATTGAAGAGGGCGATCTCTTCGGCTTCCAGGTTGTTCTCTCTTCGGATTGGTAGTTGGGCTGAGTTTCTCAATGACCTCCTTCAATGTTTTGATTATGTCTCCATTTCCCATATTATCGCTGTTATCACTGATGGCACGAATTTTAACATGTCTACCAGATGCCATCTTTGCTGCCTCGAATTCCAGTGCATGTGAAAGAGCGTCATTCAACGTTTTAGGTCTAGCGAGCCGTAGTGCCTGCTGAGTTTCGCAATCTCTTAGGCCGTCGATAAAAACTTGGATGGAGAGCTGATCTACAAATTCGGACGGGGCTGTTGGATAAGCCAATCGAACCAGTCTGGCAACATCGGTCTCAAAATGTTGTAAATTCTCGGCCGATCTCGATCAGCGGCATGTTGTTTGTTTACCAGAATCGCGTAGGGGCGATCGGAGCAATCTTAGGCAATTCGCGGTGCCACAGTCGTCGGTTTGGGAGTGAGTGGGGCAAATTCCGTGACAATAATAATATCTCTACCCCTCATTCTAATCACAGGGATTAGCCCAGAAGTCGGAGACTTGTGCGGGAGAGGGGGCGGCATATTATTATTAAGCAGGCCGCATTTGCGCCCAGGAACGACTTACGTTGGTAGGCCCTAACCACTATGCAGTGCAGGAATGAGGAAAACCTGGAAAACCTCATTAATTAGGGGGGTAGTCAAATATCAACCGGTATCAATCTCTCACATTGACCCAAGCTAACATTTTTCCACCCTACCATACCCACAGAGAGGGTGCCAATCCTCTCCATGAATATAGCTTATATACGGTCTACCGGCAGCTGGGCTCGAACCAACTCCGTCTAGTCACCTCGATTCAAGTACTAACGCCTTAAACCGCGCGACCACTGACCGAAATATTAATACTTAAAAAGATATTGACCTCCATCATTTCTAAGCTTTCTTCCATATAATACATCTTCTTAGTTTCTGATAGGTCCTCGAAAAGATGGTTTTTAATATCTAATCAAGTAACAAAAAAAAAATACACCTCCAAAAGTTAGATTATAAATCAATAATTGAAAAATACATTATTAAAAGGCATTTTGGTTTTGTAGTAGGTCTGAATCGGTTCAGAATATACACATACAGTTCTACGTTAATTCAGAATTATTCCAGACAGTTCTCGATTTCAGAACCAAAACAAACCATTAGTTAATACAACTGTTCCATCACACAAACATACAAATTGGATCGTCCAACTTGTAGCATGGTGTGTGGCACTTCGATTAAGCCTCTTTCTGTCCAACGAGTCAATTATAGCAAGGTTATGTTTAACGCAATTAAATATTTCATGACAGTAAACGAATAAATGTTTAATTTCGTTTTATAATCAATTATGTGCGTTAAGTAACTTGTAATGCTATTAATAAATTTGAAGTAATCACACGATATATAGCATCCGGATTACAGATGATTGTGCGTGCGCAACCGGAGAACGGGAATTATTATCTCAACGGTCAACGGCAAAATTAAATTCACTTTAATACACTACCGCTAAGGAACTTGTTTTTCTCGTATGGAATTGATCCATTCACGTGCTCCTCATCCAATCTACCTGCCTACGCGCTCATTCAACACTTCTGTCGTGGAGTGACACCGGAATTCCTGGCCATATTTAAATTTAAAACAAACGGATTGCTATCCCGCACATTCGAGTTTGAGTGGGTATTTTGCCCTGTTAGCTTAGGTATTTTTATACTAGCGTCCCACAGTAGGTATTAAATTGTATATTTTGAATCGTAGCAGTTTTCTGTTTCACACCTCTCAATGGATTTTTCAGATATTACAGTTAAAATTGAAGATATGAGCGTAATTCTTATAATCGGGTTTCAAAACAGGGGAGAGTGACATTTTATAAACCCTCTCATAATTAATAGGAGTCAATACGAAGAGAAATACTAGTTTCGGCACATATTACTACCATATACACTCCATTGATTATTTTGAAAATACCGCAATGACCTTGAACATTTAATTGGGAAATTGCATGATTTTTCCAAATACGTGAAGATGAAAGAATGTATTATTTCATTCGAAATGGCGTTTGTCCTAGACAATTTCGTGGAAAAATAAGCTTAAAAACGGTATTTAAAAATTTAGTCTGGCCACCCCCCACAAAATACGCGCTACGAAAGGAAACATTGCATCGTTTGTGAAGACCATTTTAATGTAATTGGAAATACAGGTAGGTTTAAGTTAATCGAAAAAATTAAAAAGTTGTAGAGAATCAATTAAACTTTTCTATTAAGGCTGTAATGTTCGCAATTTTACAAAGCCGTTTTTAGACGTCCACGCGCTTTCATATTTCTCCTCAATGGAAATTCGTATTAAGATGCAGCAAGTTTTAATCAACTAATAAAAGTATATTTTACTAGACAGCAGAGCCATATTTTCAAAAAAAAAAATTAGATCTGAACAATACTTCGGTCGTAATGCGGTGAGACGTTGTTAGGCACTATTATAAAAAAAGAACGCTGTAGGCTAGTAAATCAAGTCTTCATATAACAGACAATTGCCTCACATTTCAATTTTTTGCATTTATGTTCATGAAATCTGTCCGCCAAGAAGACATGTTTTGCTAAATTTCTGCATACAATTGCCTAACTTACAGGGGCACAAATTAAATTTGCCGTTGAAGGTGCTGAAAGACGGAGCCTGATAAAAGCTACACTGTTTGGCCGAACAATATACCATTGTATATTCTGTGATTATACCCTTAAGCTACCAGAATGTATACAGGGCATTTAGAAAATCAATTATAAAACAAACTAACATTTTCTTCGGTTCCAAATAACATGTACGATTTACGTGATGTAGAATGTTATTTGAGGCATTTATAACATTTTACTATCTGAATTTACTACATTAAATTACCTGTTTTATTCTGAAAACATAATAAACAAAAGTAATAAATAAGGATTTTTTTTTAAATTTTAACAAGAAATTAAATCAGTAGTAAATAAATAATAATAATAAATGTATTCAATTAAACTTAAAAAATGAATAAATATTAAATATCATTCATTACTTATTATTTTTCAAATTAGAACGATTGTTCTACTTGACGCCACCTATAACTTTACACGTGTCGAGATAAAAATGCATAGTTTTAAGCAAAATAAAACAAATATTAGCAAACAACTTCAAACCGTTTCGTAATCAAAGATTTATGAAATCGAAGCGTTAAATGAATCTTGATTAACGTGATGTACCATATGTCGCTTAGGGGTGTGGTTAATTTACAAGACATATTGAAAGTAAAGGGGTAGAACAAGTTTCAAGACGCTGAACGACGTAGTTTTCGACCAGTAAGCCTCCAGAAAGATCTACTGCGTCATTCAAACAAAAAACGATCTCAACAAATAAGATTTGCAGATGTCTGTTCTTAAAACTCCAAATAAATCTTATGAATTATTGTTATAAATTTTGCAAGATATGTTAGCAAGTAAAAGTTACATCTATGCAACTTAAAAACTAAAAATAAAATGGAGGCAACTTAATCGTATCAATCTATTTTAGCAATCATTCGACCATTTGGAAAATTTAAGTCTTCTAGGTTTCGTTCTACTAAAATCATTAATTACCTCATCTATAAGATGCCGCAAAAAAGATGGAATGTAGTTTCTTTGGAAAATGGATGGTCTTTTATATATTTTTTTAATTAAAAAGTTACATCCTCTTCAAGGAAGAGGGTGGTTTTCTCGATTTTTTTCAAAATATAAACAAACGGATTTTGGCACGAAAGTATATAAGAGGGTTAAATAAACCACTTCTTCCGTGTTTACTTTCCAAATTTTCATAAACTTTTAAATTTTTTAAACGAAGTGAAATTCGAAGGTTTATTTTTCTCGCTCTCGATAAATTTTATATTATTCAAACCCCTCTGCAATAAATTACGACAGACCTGAGAATGGTTTTATTAATAAAGAAAACCGTAACGTTGTTCGAAATGCGATAAACTAATTACAAAGCTGTTTTAATTTAGTTATTTATGACCGATGAGCCCATTTAACTAACAATTTTGAATTATTTTTATACCTTTAACAGCCTGTATCTTCTTAATATTTGACCAGTTATTAAGCAAACAAATAAGATATACGCGTTCCTTATGAATCATTCTGTATAAAACGAAACAATTTTATCATTGCTACCATACCCAGGTCAGATCGCTATGAGGGCAAACTGTCGTAAATTCTAATTGTTCCAAGTTCCAGGTGCAGAATAAAATTAACACATGCTCGACATCTATACTCGACGTTATCTCGTTCAAATAGGATTGAAGGGGTATGCCACGTGTCATTTTTCCTATAGGTCTGCTTGTTGGAAATTTGTAGGTCGTATGATAGAGTACTGTATGACTTCTACTTACACATGCAAAATCAAATGCAAAAAGGGACCCCATTGGCGCGCCGCTATAAATATGGATGGGACTACGACATTGGTTTGTTTCAACAGGCAATCGTGAATATCTCAAATTAGCGAATCAGTTTTAGCGTCTGCTTGAGGAGTATCAATTATTTAACATCAGGATATAGCTTGAATCTTTTAGGTAAATTCTATCAGTTGCCTTTTTTTCACTGAAAACGGCACTAAAATGGCGGAATGTTTCTGATCATTTCAAACAGTTCAAGGCTGGTTGCTAAAACATACCTCATGCGTGGTTCCTACATTATGACATACATTATTTTGCTATTCAAACCGTATATTTAAAAAATTATTTTCACATACTTATAAACAAAACTGAACAATCTTATATACAGAACTATGTAAGTTTATGTTATGACAATATTTGCGTCCACTGTTAAATTAAAAAAAAATATATGTATTTTGAAAGATTATTATACCTAAAAATTTGTTGATTAGAACGTTTTCTGTCGTTATATATTCATTTCACTTCAGTACCTTTAAATATTCACAGGTGGTATGATACAACATTCCAGTTCTTAAATGTCTAAAATTATTTGTATTTATAGAAAACACTATTGCAAGAATACGGCGTCCTTAAGCTCATTAGGTGATCCCACTAAGGCCACTAAGGTTAAGGTTCTCGAACACGATCATTGTCCTCCATCGAGCACACATATTAGTTATAGGCAACAGTTATAAATTTACATTACAAGATTTTTATCAATTTCGTAACGTAGACTTTTCGATAAGTCTCCATCATAAAAAATAATAAATTATTATCCGGTCTCAATGAAGAATTTACAATTAATAATCTATGTGTAAATAATAGGTACCAGAAATTACTCAGACAAAAATGATTGTGGCAGTAAATCAATGTTTCTGTAATATAATGAAATAGTTTTAACATCGTCCAAAGATTGAATTTTACTAAACATTTTTTCGTATTTTAACTATAATAATGTCATGTTGGTATCCTCACCGTTCCTTAAAACACCCCTTGAGAGAATAAATGTATGCTTCAGTTTAACCTTTGAAACTTTATACTTAGACCATCGTCTGCTAAATCGGGTCGCCTTTGTAATGCTTGTCTGTCGAATCACCTGAATTTCAATATAGAATTCTGTAATGTGCTGTAGTGTGGCCACACCAATGTTAGTATTTGGAAACATGCACATCATGCCAGAATTTGACATTCGATATTTACACTATTGTTGAGAATTCCCCTCAACAAAGATAGGTTATAAAGGTTTATTCACCCTGTATATCAACTGTACCTTATTTTAGTTGTTTATGTAGATTTATATTTTTATTTAGTAATATCTGTTGTAAACATTTATATTAAGAGTTGTTTATTTATTATCTTACTACTTATACTTTATAGCATTGTAATCGTAAAAGAGGGTTTTGCTACGTCCTGCACCGATTTGGAATTCCCAAACTGCCTTTTCTACAAGGGAAGGTTGTGAATACCCAGAAAGAGGGTGGGAGATCGAGGACGAGGCAAAAACCCTCCTAATTAGGTACAAGAGGTTTCCTCAAAGTTTACAAAAAAAAAATTCACCATTCCAGATAAATCACTCGTCGCCATTGTAGCATAAGTTTGTTGTGCCTGTTGCACCGTGCCAACTTTAGTTTTAATTATATTTTGATATGGTCCTTCGAGAATTGTTATAGTTTAGTGTCAGGATTAAACGTATAGTTAGAATATTGGACTTTCATTTTGGAAACAACGTCAATCCTACAACAAGCCACTCAACACATCACTCTGTTTGGGTACAAAGCAACGTTCCCCAACAACTATAATAGCTTATATTTTAATAGAACCTACTTATTTGATTTGGTTTGCAAAAATGTACGTATTTTTTATTCAGTATTTTAAAACATTAAAATACGAGGCATAGACACCGTTCCAATACTCCACACAAAGTTTTAGTGTCTAAATATTTCAGATTTTTCATAAAACTCGATACATACATATTAATAATGGACTGCTACTCCTGCATTTTTATCATAAAAGCACAATATTTATTATTTTAGATTGTATCAATTTATAAATTTAAAAATGAGACGTAAACAGAAACAATAGATATTTGACATTTGTCATAATTTCTGTGAAACAATTGACAACTTTGTCCGACTACGTCATTTGTGCGGTAGAGTGCTGCCACGCGCGGTGAGTCACTGCAAACGGACAAAGGAACAGACTAGAAAAAGCACGGCTGCTGCCATTTAGCCGACGAAGCTTAGACAACGCAGAACAAGATATGACTTCCAAAAGTTGGTTTTTCATAGATATCTGATGTAAGTACTAGAAACAAAGACCAAAATTGAAGTAATTAATCGAATAATTTTATCCCAAATCAATAATTTCCCTTAACATTAATTGAAGGTTAATATACCATCGACCTCCATAACAAAACAATACGTAGGCAGTCGGCAAGCATTAAACATCGATTTGTCGAGTCGATATATTTGAACATATATGAATTGTCCATGATTTCCAGTTGAGATGTGTCAATGGCAGTATTCATAAATATGTTAATTACACTTTCATTTCCTACCACGAATTTCTACTCTCTAACGGTTTCTTAAAAAAAATAGGCTTGTCCCGTTGATGTTGAATGGGAACGCACAATTTTGCATATGTAATAAATCAAACAAATGAAAATTTGGTTTTCTACCCACGCTAAAACAGGTCACCAATTAGAAAAGAAATATTATACCCGTTTTTAAATTAAAATATGTTAAAAGCATAAACTAAAAATATATATCCTCATGGGTGTAAAAAATCCACCATTATTATAATACTGAAAGGCCGCAGCAGTGGCGGCTCGCCAGGTGACGTAGGTGATGCACTTCACCTAAAATTACCGGTTATAATTATTTTTAATTTAATATAAATTTATATTCGATATTATATGGTTTGTTTATTATATACAAGATGTCCGAAAATTATTCATCAATATTCCGGAGGCTGATTCTATACGACAAATTAATGCAACAGCCTTATATTTTTTCGAAAACTTAAAATTAGTGGCGTTACAGGATATCAACAAAAAGATTTTTTAAGCCAGTCTTCTAATAACTTTTTATGAGTCTGAGTCTACTGATTTTTTTCTAATGTTATACACGTATCTCAAACTCGATAGTACGGGCACAGTCTATTATACAGTCCGGCGTCTTCACGTCGGCTCCTTTGATGTCGAGCTCCCAGATATCGTTTTTTTAGACGACCAAAAGACGACTGCGCATTTAGCCGCGCACATTCCCTCGCTCAAGGGGCACGGTGATTTGTCAAGAAATAGAATTTCTCCCACTTCGTCGTGTACATATGAATTTCATTGGTGTTTATTGCGCATTTAGCCGCGATTTAGCCACACCCTCTGGAACCTTCACTCGACGAACTGTATAATAAACTGTGGTACGGGTCTGTGAGGATATAAAAAATTTAGCACACGCAGTTAAAGTTTTGATCACAAAGTATAGAGTTTTGATTCAAAATCAAGAAGCAAAGGCATTGTTATGGTAACTGTCAAACTTCCTATCAAACCTGTTATAAACAAAATTGAGTTTTCGTTCACATAACACTTACAGGTGTTTTCGTTTTTATATTTTCTTGTGAAAATAGTGTTGTTGATTGTAATAATGAGTGATTCAGAAACAAAAAACTTTCCTTTTGAAATTGAAAAAGCTGCTGCAACTGCAGTAGCTTCACTTTTACCAGATAAATCCAGAACCAAATACGAACAAATTTATAAACAATTCACTGGTTGGTGTGCATCTAATATAAAATATGAAGCGAAATAAAAAGTACTATTAGCATTTTTTGAAGAATTACCCAAGAAGTACAAATCGTCTAGTCTTTGAGCGTTCTATTCTATGCTGTGATCTATAATCTGTATGCGGCAAAATGTTGACATCAGTAAATTCAACAATTTAATTGCTTCTAACTATAAAACGGCATGTCAATTGGAAGTCCAACACCGTGTGTGAAGGCTATATTGAAAACTCTGGAAAACAAGAAATAAATCGCCACAAAAGTTCTTGGAGGAGGGATTGCCATCATTGAAGCTACCTCAAGTGCTTACAAAGAAAATTTAAGCATTGTTAATACAAATAGAGACCAGCTGCATTCATCTGGTATCAATCTTACGAATTGCCAAAGTTGTGTTGTTAATATTTATAACAAGTAATTCTATTTAATTTAAGTTATTAATTGTCAAATTGATAAACCTGTTGGTTCTTAATAAAAATAATTATTAAGCAGTGATCTCTTTTTTTAATATTTCACTAGTGGGGTAATATGTCACATTACTCCACCAGTGGTGTAATGACCTTCATTATTCAACTGAAATAGTGCCAAATAAACGCCGTAATGAGGCTCTTATAAAGCAGTTGTAGATAAACAAATATAATTAGGTAAGGTCTAAATTATAATGTGTAAAATTATTGTTCAAACGATACAACTGAATCCTTCAATGTAACAATTTCTATTCAGGTCTGGTAAAAAGTCACCAGCTAAATCGATTTTGCATGTTAGGGGCCGGTGTAAAATAATGGAGGTGATCTCATTTCCAGAATTTCAATTATGGTGCGGGGCCAACAATGAGTGAGCTAAAATCTACCCCGTTGTTTGCAATATGCCGCGTAGCACGGGGGTGTTTTTAATGTACCCGGTGCAGCTGCTGTCGTTCGTCGTCCCCATGGCCAAGTCTAGGCAATGCGTGGGGCATTAACCACACTTACACCATACAGTAGCGTAGATTTGTATTCATTGTCCGATATTTATAGCCCAAATTGGAGTGTTTAGATCTACGTATAAAATATAAAAACCACCAACTTATATATTCATACAAAATAAAGAAAACATTTTTGGCAATTAGGTTGTTCTTGGATTTGGAAATTTTATGATCTACTAACGACATATCTATGGTTTAAGGTCGCCGTATTTCTCACCTAAAAATGATCAAATTTGTGGCATTTTTAGGTACAGAAATCTCGAAAAATACTTACAATATTTAAATCTACAGTTGATTTAAAAATAAATCCTATTTTCAAAGATTTCTGTACCTAAAAATTTGTTGGTTAGATCACTTTTTCTCTTTATTCATACGTTTTACTTCGGTACCTTTGAAAATTCATAGGTGGTTTGAAATAACATTCCTGTTATTTGCTAAGCTCTAAATTATTCAGTTACTAAATGTTTAAAATTTATTTATATTTGTAGAAAACACTATTTCAAGAATACCGACCTTAAACCCATTAGGTATTAGGTTAGATATATGTATACTTGTCTAAGCGTAATCATTTTAAGATTGAATTAAACAATTCATGTTTTGCCAAACATAATAACAACCTAGAAAAATAACCACGAAAAACAAACATATTCTAATTTTTTGCATAAACTAAATAGAGAGAAAATAGTAATAATAATATCTCTACCCCTCATTCTAATCACGAGGACTAGCCCAGAAATCGAAGACTTGTGCGGGAGAGGGGGCGGCATATTATTAAGCAGGCCGCATTTGCGTCCAGGAACGACTTGGTAGGCCCTAACCACCATTCAGTGCAGGAATGAGGGAATCCTGGAAAACCTCGTTAATTAGTAGGGTAGTCAAATGTCGACCGGTATAAATCTATCACATTGACTCAAGCTAACATTCTTCCACCCTGCCATACCCGCAGAGAGGATGCCAATCCACGGATATAGCTGATATATGGTCTACCGGCTGCGGGACTCGAACCCATACCGATCTAGCCACATCGATTGAAGTACTGACGCCTTAAACCGCGTGATCACTGACTGACCAATGTTAAAATAAATATAATAATTTAAAGATGTATTTTATAAAACGTCTGATACCAAAAAAATAAAGCATCTATTAACAAAATAAAAATTCTAGTATTTCTGATTAAAAAAAACATCACCGAATAGGTATGACAATTTATATGCAGAATAACATGCAAATTTACAACAGCCTAAATTCTTAGTTAAAATGACTGCTGCTGTAAGGTATCCGTTGTAAAATAGTCACCAAATGAAGTTTTCTTCTAAAAGACATTACATTTTGATATGTTCATGTTTGTTCTTCAGACACCACTTCTTTAATACCAGAATTTGCTGCTGTTTTCAATTGTTGTTCAAAGTCCTTCGAATATAAAATTGCATAAATCATTAATAAAAAGTAGAAAAGGCAGGGGTCCCATGTTGGAACCTTGGAGAACTCCTATAGTACGATTTTTGACCGTTATACATGACAAACTGCGCTCAATTACATTCTATATAAAAGCAGTAAGTTTTAAGGAAAATATTAAATAATTGGCAATTTGTTGCTAAAATTGTATGTGTTTGATATAGGCATGTCACAACGTTATATTCAGAACTGATAACTTATCTAATCTTTCTGAAGACATGACATTCTTCAACATGCGTATTTTTAGCTTCGAAGCAGATATTTTAAGATGCAATTTGTAAAGCCCGCTACACACGCACAAGCAAAACGACCAACAAATGGAGCTTGATGAATTGGTCTTGAAGTCGAGTATGAATGAAATTCCAATAAAACCGATTGTGTACCGCCTTACCTTCATGCAAGTTGGAACGTGTGTATGCAAATTAAACTTGACCATACGATTTATGTAGTTTTCTGTTGTTTTAACTAAGGCTGATTAATATTAATTGCTCATACAAGCTCTTATTAAAGCATTTTTAATTACATAGGAAAGTACTATTTCATAAGTCCTAGCATTCATTCTAGGTTATCCTGTCCCACGGTTCCAAGGACGCTGTAAAATAGTCGAATTTGTGGTATAATATGTACCTATAACAAAAGTAATACAAATAAAATTCTTAATCTATTTATCCATTGTTACTATTTAAATTTTTCACAAATAAAATTAAAACTTTTAAAAAGCTTTATTCGTCTTTTTTGTATCTTTGAAAATTCGCAGGTGGCACGAGATAACATCCCTGTTATTTGGTAAGTCCTAGATTACTCAGTTATTAAATGGTTAAAATTATTTGTAGGTATTTATAGAAAACACCGCTTCAAGTATACGGCGCCCTTCATACGTCTAATAAATGTAAATGAGAATATTGTTTTCTTTTTAGTATCTAGCCAATTCTTCGTCCCATGGAATATTTTCTAATTTGTATTATTGCAATACTATGGCAATGAGTAATAGATCATTATTTTCGACATGTTTCTGCATTATTGATGTTCACTGTTGTATACAACGGGATTTCAACTAAGGCTGCATGCGGCAAAATAGACACGTGTGGAGACCTATTCAAGCCACAGACTTGTCGTCAACTTGGTTGGTCAAGCCAAGTTGACCGTCTTACTTGTGCGTGTGTAGCAGGCTTAATGTAAGATTCATGTCATAAACTAAGAACATTACGTTTATTAAACTTTTACACACTTGCTCACATTTGTAAACAGGTATCTAAATTTCAGTTGCTGACAAAGCTTGGTTACCCCTATCATAAAATGTTTGTAAGATTGACTTTTTTAAATGCCATGTGATGTTAAAAAGGTTAATGTGCTTTAGCTAATCAGTTTTATACATGTACAAAATATTTGTACTGGGTTTAAGTACAACGAAGCAGAAGTAGACTGTTGTCGATTTATTTAAAGTGGACTGATTTTTTTTATAATTGTTTATTTTCAATATTTTAAAGTAGTACACTGCACTGTACACGTAAACTTAACTAATTACATTCTTTCACTTAATTTTGTAGAAGAAACGTGGATACATTACTAAGAATATCAAAATAACTTTTTTTTATAACGAGCATGGGAGAATCTAGCCGAGTGTCAAGTCCTATCCTTTTCTCGACTGTCGACTGACTGTTTCTATGCGAAAACTTTGGGGGGTGACCGTTGCGCCACCATGCCTAGCGGAGATCAAGTGAAATAGGATTTCACGCGGCAAAGCCATTTTATATTCGACAGTTACAAATTTGGAACATATTCCCCACCTTGAAGACTCTGGCTTCAACAGAACTTATATTTCTACTCTTGTGAAATCAAACAAAAATACCTTTGATTCTGATCCACGAATTTCTCTTTTTACTGAACATAATTAATAAAATTAATCCTACCTCACTGAACTAACTCCTGTCTAGGGAGAGGACACAGCTTTGAAATATTCCTAACGAATTCTCCTTTCTGAGTTTTTAATTTTACCATTCGTACCTTTCCATCGGAACCGGGTACGACTTCGACAATACGCGCCCTTGGCCACTTAATGGTGGGACATTGTCCTCTTTTAATAACACAAGATCATTGATTTTAAGATTTTCGGATGAACGTAGCCATTTTGGGCGGTTCTGCAACTGATTTAAGTAGTCAACAGACCAGCGTTTCCAAAAATGTTGTCGGATTTTAGAAATCTGTTGCCATTTCGATAGTCTATTCGTTTGAATGTTAGATACATCTTTTTCTGGAAAAGCCGTTAAACTACTTCCTATAAGGAAATGTCCCGGCGTCAATACATTCATATCAGACGGGTCAGTAGACATTGCGCACAAAGGTCTCGAGTTGAGTATTGACTCAATTTGAGTTAAGCACGTGTAAAGTTTTTCGAAGGTCAAATGGGCATCTGCTACTACGCGGTGGAGATGGTACTTGGTACTTTAATCGCCGCCTCCCAGATTCCTCCCCAATGGGGTGAGAGAGGTGGAATGTACTTCCACTGAATTTCTTTTTCGCTTAAGAACTCTTGAACCTCAGTTAAATTTTTGGGTATCTTAAAAAAGTCGTAAACCTTTTTTATTTCATTTTTAGAGCCTAAAAAATTTGTGGCGTTATCGGAATAAATTACCTTCGGATTGCCACGTCTTGCGATAAACCGTTTTAAAGTCGCGATGAAAGCATCAGTGGTCAACTCGGACACTAACTCGATGTGAACGGCTTTAGTTGCCATACACACAAAAACTGCAAAGTAACATTTTAAAAGTTTAGCGTTTGTTATAGGAGAACTTTTTATGAGTAATAGAAATCAACACCGGTAGCGTAAAATGGACGGCTAGCTGTGACACGATCTTTAGGTAAATTTGACATGATTTGATTAGCAGGTTGCGCTTTAAATCGATAACAAACCGTACATTTATTAATAATTTTCTTAATTTCTTTTAACCCATTAAGTGGCCAGTATCTTAACCGAATATTTGATAGTACTGTCTGAGGACCAGCGTGACCTAACCTTAGATGTTCTTTTCTCAATAATAAATCAGTGACGTGATTTTTGCTTGGAAGTATTATAGAAACCTTTGTTCATATGGAATATTCGCATTTGCGAGACGTCCTCCTACACGTAGAACTCCTTCGTTATCCAAAAATGGATTTAAACGTAAAATATGTTTGTCAGTAATAGGTTTCTGTGATTTTAACGCTTCGATATGTGACGTAAAATTTAATAATTGAACTCTTTTTATAATTATTGTTAATGCACTTTTTAATTCTTGAACCGTTAGAGGTCCGGTTGTTTTTCAGGAGTTAATTTTAATTGATTATTTAAAAATCTCAAACAATAAGCAATGGTTCGCTGAAATCGTGAAAAACAAGAAAATCTCATTACAAGTGGGGTCCAAAACGTGTCTATATGAGCGTGAAGCGATACGGTTTTTGAATTTTTTCGTTCTTCATCTAAATTTCCTGTATGAGCTCTTGGATGAAAATTTAATGTATTTAAATCAAGATCATAGTTTTGCAAAAACTTGGGGCCTTGCCACCACATATCACATTCCTTTATTTTATCAGGTGATATTCCTCGTGATAAGATATCTGCAGGATTGTTTTCTGATTTTACATGACGCCAAATATAGTCAGATGTTAACGTTTGAATAGTGGAAACTCGATTCGCTACGAATATTGACCACCGCGACGCATGCGAAGATAACCAATATAATACGATTTCCGAATCTGTCCAAAGATTGATACACGAAAATTTTACATTATTTTCAAAAATTTTTAGACATTTATTTAATAATTTTCCGGCTAATTCAGCCCCACACAATTCTAATCTTGCTAGTGATATTGTCTTCAAGGGACTTACTCTGGATTTTGAACATATTAATCGACACGAAACCATTTTATTGGAATACAAAATTCGTAGATATAAACACGCACCATAAGATCGTAAACTCGCATCACTAAATGAATGAATTTCAAATTTTTCTACTGAATAATTTAAACATAAGTGTCTTGGAATTTTTACATTTGTTAAAGCTGACAATTTTGAAAATAGTTAGTCCATCTAGTATTTAATTCTTCGGGTAGATAGTCATCCCAATCGAGTTTTAAAATCCAAATTTCTTGCATGATAATTTTTCCTACCACTATAACAGGGCCTAAAACACCCAAAGGGTCAAACATTGATGCAATTTTTGAAAGCACTTCGCGTTTAGTAAAACACTTCTTTTCGTGTATTTCTGGAAGCGAAACAGTAAAACATCTTTAATAGAATTCCACTGTAATCCTAGAACCTTATTTGATTTATTTTCACTTTGAAAATTGTAAGTTTCATTCGAATCTTTTCCGAAAAACGTATTTACAAATTGTTTCGAATTTGAATGCCATTTGTGCAAATGAAATCCTGCGGAATTTAATAAATTTGTCAATTGAGTACATGTCATTGTAAGTTCGCATATTGAATTTGCACCTATTAGCGCGTCATCTACGTATGTTTGATTTAACAACACATCCGCTGCAAGTGGATAATTTTGTTTTTCTTTGCAAGCGAGTTCATTTAGACATCGAGTAGCTACGAATGGGGCAAAATTTGTACCGTAGGTTACTGTTAATAATTCGAGACATTTAAGTTCTTCACATGGAGTTTCTCGCCACAAAATGTTTTGTAAAAAATAGTGTTGCTGGTTTACCTGAATTTGTCTATACATTTTTGAATATCGACTATGGCAACGAATTGATATAACCGAAATCTATTCAATATGTCAAAAGTTCAGGCTGAACAGTATAGCCTTTTAACAAGATATTATTTAGAGAAATACTCGTGGTTGTCTTCATTGATGCATCGAACACTACACGTAAACGCGTAGTTTCACTGTCTTCGCGTATTACCGCATGATGCGGCATAAAGTATTTATTTTCACCGATTTCGTTGTGTAAGGTTAAGGGAACGGTTTTTGCATGATTTAACTGGATGTACTCGTTTATGAATTCTTTATATTGTTGTTTTAACTCTACATTTTTGTCAATTTATTTTCTAATGAAATAAAGCGTTTTTTCGCTTGAGTGAAGGAATCGCCTAATTTTAGGTGTTCTTCGGAATTTTTGAACGGCAAATCTACTTGAAACTGACCATTTCCTAACCTAATTGTAGATTCTTTAAAAATTTGTTCAGATTTTTCATCATCGGCGCTTAGAATAGTTTTATTTTCGACTTCTTCTAGAATCCAAAATTTTTTTATAATTTCATCTATACTAGCAATTTTACACGATAAAAGACTAACGCAATTTTCAATTTCAGTCGGTTCACTGACAGTTATATGTGAACTAATTTGGTCATTCGAAGTTTTTCCGCCTACAATATGTCCTAAATGTGTATTAAAAATTGACGGCATATCTTCACCTAATTTAATAATTCCTGGAACAATTAAATCATAGTAGATATCTGCTCCCAGTAAAATATCAATTTTGACGAAATATAAAACTGAGGATCAGCTAAAAATATGTTTTCAGGAAGTTTAAATTTCGAAATATTTAAATTTATTTGTGGTAATTTGCACGTTATTTTGTCCAAAACTACGCATGAAATGTGAAAATCTTTATTTACATTTGCATTTGAAACGATTTTAAAATCTACCATTTCATTAGTTAACATTTTTGCCTGTGATATCCCGAAATTTGCAAAGATTTTTGATAAGTTTGTAAATTTAATTTATTTAATAATTCACGTGTACACATACTCGATTGACTTGCGCTGTCTAATAAACATCTTGCCTTTACAGGATTACCGCATGAATCAAAGATAGTTACTACCGCTGTAGCTAACAGTATATGTACGTTTTCTGTTGAGCAAGTTGAGACTGATAACGAATTTTCGGCTTTCTTTTTGTGTTACTAGCGCTATTGTGATATTCTTTAGAACTATGTGCAGAATCATTTGATCGGTCATTTACATTTTCATTATTTTTGTTACGATTTTCATTACACGACGGCTCATTTTTGTGTACGATTTTCGCTTTGATTTGACTGCCATGAATTCCGATTTTTTCCGTCTTGGACCTGCCTAGTTTCTTTTGAACGCCAATTTTCTTTAGAATTTTCTTCATTTCGCTGCGAATTATAATAAATATGTAAAAGCGTGTTATGATTTTTTCCACACTGTAGACACTTTCTAGCCGTGCACATTGACATCGCATGTTTATATATAAGACAATTTTTACACAACCCTTGATTTGTTATGAATTCAATTCTCGCGTTTACATTTAACTCTTTAAAACTAGAACATCTATATATTGAGTGCTGACCAGAACAATAAATACAATTTGAATTTATTTGTGATCCTGACGCTTGAGGCGAATTCGAACCAGAACTCGAAATAGAGCTATTAAAATGTGAAACTTTATTATTTGTATTTACCGCTGAATGTTTTGTCTCGATTTCTTCCAACGCTCTACACTGTTTTTCTAAAAAAGTCAGAAATTCTTTTAGAGTCGGTAACTGTTTTGTGTCTCTCTGTAGACAATAGGTTTTGTGCAGTGAGAAATCCAATTTTTTTGAAAATACGTGGAGCAGCATCAAAAAACAATGTTAGATGGGTAAGTTAATGTTTTTAAACTTTCAATATTTTGATTAATTTTTGTTAAAAAATCTCGCAAATTTTGAGCCTTTGGTTTAATCAAAGTGGGTAAATTTTCAATTAAATTTGCTATGTGTGCTTCGATAATCGTGTATGTGTCTTTGTATCTATCTGTCAATATTTTTAATGCAGTCTGGAAACTAGGACCTACTAAAGCTAAATTTTGTATTAAACTCAGCGCTTCACCCCGCAAATAACCTTTCAAATAAATTAGCTTTTGAACATCATCTAAATCTGACTTTTGTATAATTAATTTATCAAACAAGTCATAAAAACTATTCCAATTAGCAGCATCACCTGAAAAAATTGGAATTTTTATTTCAGGTAAATTAACTGTTTTTGATCCACTCTGGTTTATAGATAGATTTGACGAAATTCCATTTACTAAATCAGAAACTAAATCTTTATTTGCCTGTTGTAATTTATCGATTAATTCGTGATAAGTAGTTTTTCCGCGGTTTCATTTTTTGTTAATTCGTTAATTTTACGTTCTATCGCGGCAACTATATTATAATATTTTTCATCTATATCTTCGCTATCATTAATACCCGTTTCATCTAATTCAGCAATTTGTTCTTGAATCTTTTCATAATTTTGATAACTTGACAATAATTTTTCTTACGTACTTCAATTTGATTTTTATCATTTTCCTCGGCTAAATTCGAATTGACCCAATTTTCAATTTTGTTATTATTCCTTTCACGTATCCTCGTCTTTTCTTTAGTGCATCCATTTTTGTTTTACAAAGAAATTCCTAATTTTTATACAATACGTGCAAAACATAATATGTTGTATTCATGCTATAATACGAAACCTAAATAGCTTATACAAGACACGGTATCATATTATATCTAACGAATAGACGAATAAATATTTGTATAATAATAAACTGTTTATATTAAATGCAAAATGACGAACGATATCTATTGTTACTTGTTACTTGGTTTTTTGTTTTTCCTCCCGGGGCACGTGCGACTCAGGAACACCTGGCGGGACGACCGTCGGCTGTGCTGAGGACTGTCGAGCGGGGAGCGGGACTCTGGCCTTGGATCCCACGGTGCTAGTCTGGCTGCTAGTTTAGGTACCTACTCGGCGATGATCTCTGCGACGACGACGACGACGTTATTTCATTTGTACCATGCAACCACCTGTTGCTGATGTGGGTGATTTGTTTTCAAATACGATGTTTTTCTTTCTGACAACAGCTACTTATACATCCACAGGTCGAAATTACGTTATGCGGGTCGAAGAACCAATTTTATGTACTGGGTTTAAGTACAACGAAGCAGAAGTAGACTGTTGTCGATTTATTTAAAGTGGACTGATTTTTTTATAATTGTTTATTTTCAATATTTTAAAGTAGTACACTGCACTGTACACGTAAACTTAACTAATTACATTCTTTCACTTAATTTTGTAGAAGAAACGTGGATACATTACTAAGAATATCAAAATAACTTTTTTTTATAACGAGCATGGGAGAATCTAGCCGAGTGTCAAGTCCTATCCTTTCTCGACTGTCGACTGACTGTTTTTATGCGAAAACTTTGGGGTGACCGTTGCGCCACCATGCCTAGCGGAGATCAAGTGAAATAGGATTTCACGCGGCAAAGCCATTTTATATTCGACAGTTACAAATTTGGAACAATAGTGAAACTGATTTAATAGAAATAATGACATCAAAGGTAAATTATATTATTATTATTATTATATAGTGATGGTTTCTTTTTCATGTTAAATAGTATATCAGTTCCTTTTTTAAAAGAACGTTATATGACGCCCTCTAGGAAATACGTAGAAATAGACAACAGATATGATTTCTCATATTCAAAAACATCTATTCCCAAATTTTTAAGTTGATATATTCAAAGACGGCTTTTAAAGGTCTCATAAAGAGAATAAAATTCAAAACAAAATCGATTTAAAAATATTAAAACACAAATTTTATTAAAGATATTACTAGTATAAAAAATAACCAATATTTTTCTGCAACAGTATTTGACCACTTTTGAACTACCTATATAATTAATACAGTGACCTTAAGATAGACTTTGAGTTTAAGAATAATTGCTTACATCTTTTTTGATGCAAAAGCAATCTGGGAATCCTTTGTTTTACTCCTCTTTTCAATTGAACAATGCGGCAAGGCAATGGATCCCTTCACTAAAGACACAAATTCATATATCAGACCATTACAAATGGTTAGACAAGCCGGGCGAAAGAATTTCTTTCTAGTCCTAAGGGCGAAAGGCACCCCTTAGAGGGGAATACCCATTGAAATAATGATTAAAGATTCTAACTAGGGTCCTACCTGCGCAATAGATTAGATTCTGTCCTGATATTTCGTGGGAAATTTAATAAGAGAATGTTCGTCTATTCTAATATCAATAATGTTAATGTTTATATTTTGTACTTGTTCGGAGGGGTGTGCCACTCTAAGCTGGACTGGTTTTGCGGAAAGCATGTGCAATTTGTGAGAATTTATAAGAGGGAGGGGACGTTTTAATTTATTTTCTACCCTAACTACTTTAGGAGAGTGCAAATAAGATTATTTAATTTCATAAAAAATAAGACCCACCAGGTTATTGGTTAATGCTTAATAATGAGTACGGACTTAATCAATAATGAATGCACATGTGAAGAAGCGGTCGCGGTCTAGACGCATCGCGGGTCGCACTGTGCCGAGCTGATCACGGACTTTTACAAAATCAGTCGCGTATGTCATTCTCTATACGCTTTCGACTGCTGCTGCTGCTGTCTCTATTTAGATGTCAAAATATGTTCTGTGTAACATGTATTTTTTTAGCTCTTTCATTTGACGCGACTGACTAAAATTTCCCGAAAACTGCGACGCGAACGAGTCCAGTTTCCGATCTGCTACCGCAAGCATGTACATTTAGAAGCATTAGAAGATTCTTTACGAGACGAGTAAGGGACTAGATTGGTCCGCGGCGCACCTAGTCCGCGACCGCTTAGTGCGTTTTCTCCTTAAAGGTCTATTTACACACATTCCGTATCAGTATCAGTGAAAAATAAAAAATCGTTGCTTAGATTTTAAATTGGCGTGGTTATACACATACGCCGGCGACGATATTTTTGTAATTCTACTGACAAACTGACCCGATTTTTTTATTGCTTAGAATGGATGAAAAGCATATCGAGTTGGTACGAAATGTGTGTTAACGGCATGATAAATATATTCAGATCACTTTGTTTGATCGTCTATTAACTCCTTTTTACGGACGTATATGTGTAAACTGGCATCAGTGATCCACCACAAATAACACTGATACTGAATTGACACTGAACTGATAGGTATGTCACTGATGTGTGTAAATGGACCTTAAAGAATCTCTCAGACCAACGCGGTAAGCGGTGCAGCAACGACTCGTCAAGTAGTAAAAGCGTAAAGCGTAAAAACAGTCTAATTTGCTGGACTTTTTCAGTGAACGATTAGTAAAAAGAAGTCTAACCTATATTTCAATTAATTATTTATTTTACTTATCACTTTCATTTAAGTATTTAGACCCATTTCATCCTCTACTGTATCATGTTCATTTATTTGTTCGGTGAACGATAACTTTTCGTCAATATTACATACTCGTAGTGTAAATAATGTAATGTCGTTAAGCTTATAATCAAAATCTTATTTGATTTCTTGGTGTAGGACATCACATTACATTTGTTAGCATTTAATGGCATTTTATTTTACAGACACCCTTCATTAATATTATTTAAACATTGCAGGAGCATGTACCAATTTTGCAGAGAGTTAACTTCTGTAAATATTTTTAGGTCATTCGCATGTAAAAAGTATTTAACATCAAAATGTTTAATAATGTCATTAATAAACAAGATGAAAAATATGGGACCCAGAACAGAACCCTGAGGTACTCGTGACATCAGCAAAATTTCAATAGATTTGAACCCTTTAAGTTGTACGTACAATTGACGACTTGTAAAATACGAGACGAATAGATGGGTTAGTGAATCTGAGAAACCTTATGACTGTAGTTTCAATAATAGAGTATTATGATCGATTTTATCAAATGTTTTTGAGAAGTTAATACAGATTACATCTAGCTGACTTCTCCTATCAATAGCTTCGCCAATAAATTGAGTTTTACATACAAAGTTAGATATTTAGCGGTCAGTTATACAACCGTGCTGAGATTCAGAAATTTGAATGAGTTTGCAAATGGTAGGAGATATGGTCTTGCAATACAGTTTCAAACACCTTGCAAAAATTGTTTAAAATTGCTATAGGTAGATAATTTTCAATTTCATTACAATTATCTTTTTTGAACACAAGGCAAACTCAAGATCTCTTCCAATTGTTTGGAAAAGTTGATTCCTTTAAAGTAAAAATAAACAACATACAAAGTGGTTTGCATACATTTCTGAAAAATCTCTAAGTAAAAATTTTGGAATGAGATCTGGTCCCGCCGTCATATTAGGTGTAAGTATTTAATTGCATCATCATAACCTCATTCGGTAATTTCCGATAATATCAATGACGAAACATTGTCTGTAGTAAAGTGATCTTTATATTACCATCAACAGAAAACGACTGAGAAAAAAGTTTGCAAACGAGTTCACTATGTCAGAAAGATTAGCAATATTTATGAAAGACCAGAATTTGTTAGGATTAGTATTTATTTGATTTTCGATATCCATTAATTACACCCTGTAAGCATCATTTTTTGTGTTTTTACCAAGGCACGTAGGTGTTTAAAATAGGTATAATATTCCTCATTTCAAGTTATATTGTACTTTTTCCAATACTTATTTTTAGGTTTTAAATTATCAATAATTTGCCTATTGAACCACACGGAATATGACGTAATGATAGACGACTTTCCAGGGACATAAGCCACAAATAGCGAGTTTATTTTACTGTAGAATTCCTCAAAAGCATCATCGACACTATCTAATGTGTAATGAATTCCAAAGTGAACATTTGTTGATATAGATAAAAAAATAGGTTTTTTAAGATTTAATGCGGCGTGGTGTAAGATATTTGGAAAATGTTTTGGCTTAGAGACAGGCAGTAAAAAAACAGTATCAAGTGGATGATGATAGAAGTCGAAGGATTTGTAAGCGTCACAATTGATATTAGATACAACCATCGTCGGCTAAATCGCAGCAGCCGAGCTTTATTTAGTCTGTTTCTTTGCCCGTTTGCAGTGACTCACGTGCAGCATACTATAGCACAAATGACGTAGTCGGACATAGTCGTCAATTGTTTCATAGAAATTATGACAAATGTCAAATATCTGTTAAGGTGTACGTTTCTCTTTACGACTCATTTTTAAATTTGTAAATTGATACAACCTAAAATAATAAGTATTGTGCTTTTATGGTGAAAATGCAGGAGTGGCAGTCCATTATTAATACGTATGTACCCAATTTTATGTAAAATATTTAGACACGAAAGCTTTGTGTGAAGTATTGGAACGGTTTCAGTGGCGCGTATTTTAATGTTTTAAAATAGTAAACAAAAAAAAACGTACATTTTGGCAAACCAAATTAAATAGTAGGTTCTATTAAAAGTTAATCTATTATAGTGTCAATATCAAATGTCAAATTTTTACTAACGTAGGTGTCGCCACACAACAGCACATTACAGAATTCTATATTGAAATTTAAGTGATTCGACAGACAACAGACAAAAATTACAAAGACGACACGATTTAGCAGACGATGATAGAACCAAGTCTTAAGTTTTTGTTATTTACATTTCGGACGCACTTGTATTGCGTAAGTACATACTAAATTTTCAGAGAATTCTGGTATATTAAGATCCCTTAAGAACCGTTTTACACACACAAGAATTATAGCAAAAATTTATCTCATAATTTTGCTAAAAATTTTTGTGAAACTTTTTAGATGTTTTATTCATACGAGAATTATATCAATAATTTATTGGAAATTTTTATTCGTAAAAATATAGAACATATTCTATTTTTGAAAAATGTAGAATATAAATATAGAACATATTCTATATTTTTATGACTATACCTATTCGAGAAAGTGCGGCAGAATTTGGGCAAATCTCCAGTTTGGCAATTTGTAAAGTAACGTAGATAGCTGAAATATACATACAAACTTTAATAAAAATTTGCCCATAATTTTCGGAAGAAATCTCGTGTGTAAAACGGTTCTAAAATGGTTAAAGAGGAATTATGCAGTGCGCACAGAGATTCCAGAGCGGCGAAGAGGACATCGTATTCTTGAGAGTTGGTATTTGGAGGAATATACAAAATATACAATGGTCACCCTCCCACTATAATTCCCTGGACATCTATGCGTGTATAAAGGTTCAAAAATAGACTTGAAATGCTCGCGGAGTTGGCGCTCGGAGAAGACCTCCTCGAACAAGACCGCGGCAGGCAGGCAGTGCCAAGCGAGCTGGTATCGATCAAACCTCCAGGGCCATCTGCCAGAGGGGATCCAGGGGACACCTGCCGGCCCGCATGACCCCTTACATGTGTGTATTCCATTATGGGCGCTCCGCACTCCGATCATTACGCAAGGAGAATAAAAAACAGAGGGGTTGATAAGCTTCGGGGATAAATGCGAGTCTCGACTTGATTTGAATAGGAAGAATCAATTCGCTAAAAAAATTAAGAGTCGCGCCGCATTTAAACAACATACTGGACGTACAGGGAACTGAAATTAGAGCACACGGTACACCTATACAGGGTATTTCTTAAATAAAGGTCGAAAATCCAGGAGCGTATGCTGTGGCCACAAATAAGCGTTTTCTGTTATATAAATGTGCGGTCTTAGGACAGCCGTTGTCCAACTCCAGCGGGTCAAAAATTAAAAAAAATCAGTTGTTAATTTCTAAACAGCTTGAAATAATTTAACTAAATTCAGTGTGCATATTTAGTATGAGAAGGTATGAAATAAAAAATTACCAGCTTTAGAAACTTACCAGTAGCGGAGGTGTGGGTATCATCTATCATTATTTGCCAAAATAAAATATATCACCCTGTATATTATATACTGTATAAATTTTTTTAAATATTTTCCAAACCGATTAACAACAAAACTCATTTATTTGTCAAGTGCATTTTTACACAGTTACTTAAATTATTTAAACATATCTTAGGGAGGCCATGCAAAACAATAATATACTCGCGACAAGAATTCAAACGACTTACGTCATACGAACAAATGAATAATTCATTATATTTTCATCAAAATATTTAAGAAACTGCAACTGATTGTAATAAAACTATATACTACACTAAAAGTTTGCATTATATATTGCACTAAATTACATAAAATAATTGCTTTTAATGCGACCAAATATCGACAATTACGTTGACAATAAAAACAAATGTGTAACGTCAGCCGTGACGTAAGACGTGTGAATTCTTGACGCGAGTATCTTATTTAATATTGTTTATTGTCAAATTAAGCTTTTTTTTAAAAAAAACTAAGTTTTAATGGCTTATGCATATTCAAATGCTGAAATTACCAATATGGTTTACATTTATGACCTTGCAGATGGAAATGGTACTGAGAAGATTGCCAAAACCAAGTAGGTTCAGAAAAAATGTTTTTCAATGTCTTTTGGTGTCAGGCACTAAGTATGTGTCACGCTCATTTCAGAAAGGTCCAATTCCTGGAAGATCTTTGAGAGTTAGAAGGCCTGAGTTGGAAGAAGCTATTCTACACGCACCTGATTTAAAATCAATTACATCTAGTAGGCGGCGGTCACGTTAACATTATGTAATTTATTGTTATAATGCATGCAAAATTTTTTAATGGTAAGGTATATAGCAATACGGTAGTATATGAAACAAGTCTTAGGGATGGCTTTTTCTACCTTAGGAGACAAAATTGTTGACCGAGTGCCTTCTCAATAGCATAAAATATATTCTTAATTTCATTTCTGTCACTTTATTGGTACCTATTCGAGAAAAAAATTAAATATTACTTTTTTAGCGCCATCTTTAAGGGGTTATATGTTTCTGAATTTATTTGCACTGATTTATTTACACCTCGTATAAATAAGTATGTTATAAGAACATTTATGTCTAGACAAATTTAAAAAAATAGGTGCGTTCAGATATTTCGGTACCTAAAACTTTGCCCGTTAAACCAGTTTATTTGTTATTTTGTCATTTCATCGGCAGAAAACAGTAATTCAAGAATACGGGGCTGTTAAAATTCAACCACTAGGTACTCTCTATTTTTTTATCATGCATGATATTTTTTAAATTTATTTTAAACGATTACGAGTTTTTGTAAATATTATGTTTGAAATGTTGACATATGATTAAAAAACTGCATTGATATGCTTGACTAAAATAACAATAATTTTAATTTGCCGTTGAAACACTGTTACTTATGCAACTCTGTTTACTTTCGTGCATTCACCTTTAGTGTTACACCAGTCTGGACTTCTTTTCAAATGTTAAAAGTATGCACTGACTTTTTTAATATGCATATCTAGTGCATTAAAGTTTTTTTTCGTCAGGAATATACGATTCAATTGTTAAATATAGAGCAGTCCATTTTTTTATTGAACTCTTCTTTTAGAAGCTGTCATAGCCATTTCCCATCATAACTGGGTAATGTAATGGAAGATTCTAAGTTGTATTACAATACAACTGTTACTGGAACCAATTTTTAAATATATATTTTTTTGTCTTTACATATTGGATATCATTCGTTGTATATGAAAAACTTGTTACCTAGATTAGTTTTCTTAAAAAAATATCTGTGGCAGAAAACATTAACAAACTTATTTAATTAAAATAAGTGTTTGCGAATAGTAAGATCAATTAGCATGTCATATATTTAAATTATCAACAATTTAAAATCGAGGTCTTTCAATTAATATAGTACTAATAAATTTTTTATTAATCTAATAGTTATTTATGCAACAAGTGCAAATAGTAAGTGTTCGAGTGCAATAAGCACTTTTTGTACGAGTTGCATACAATATTTTTTCTACGTTCATGCAAAAACCAAAAAATGTTATTTAGATGACACTAATAAGTCTAGAAAAATGTGACGTCGATTTGAACGTTTATGTTTGTCATGGTGACAAAACGCTGTAGTAGAATGACAGATGAATGCAATAAACCATTTTATTGCACTAGTGCAATAAAGAACCACTTTTTCCACTAAATATAGTTCAATAAAATATTGTTTTTGCATGAACGTAGAAAAATGTGTTTTATCCACAATTCGAATTTTTCATGTATAGCAAGTAATACCTAAAACCTCGCCTAAAACATATATTTAACTTATAAGTTACATTCTGCGTATTGTTTAACTAAATTATTATTTAAAAATAGAATTAATCAACTCAACATTGAAATCAGTTCTCACTGTTGACGTCACTTATTAATACTGGTTACGTTTACGTGACGTCAAATTGCGAATTTGACAGTCGAATTATTGTTGACTGGGGTACAGAGTGGCATAATATTTGTCGAAGCCATTAAGTTGTTACAATGGCAGGGGTTTACAAAAGCTTCTTCCAATCATCTACATCAAAAGTAATCATTAATGAAAGTGACGATCGGCTTTTCATCGAAATAGTAAATAATTGTAAACTTGTTTTCAGCAGTTATTTAACCACACCACATGTAGAAACTTTAAAATATTCTAGTGGAATACTGGTAATCACAATACTAATAAGTGACGTCATCGATTTATGCAATTTTATGATTTTTCAAAAAAAATGTAAACAAATCTCAATGGACCGCATAAGCGGTGTCAGAAAAAAATTGGCGGGTTTTTTTCATGTGCATTAAATTTCAATTATGCATTGAAAAATTGATACTAGGACAATCTCGGACGCAGCGATTTAATAATTAGGTGAATAATGATATAGAAACGTCGAAACAATAGGGCTGGCAATCCCGGAAAAAATTTCGATCCCGGGATTTCGGGATTAGAAATTTATAATCCCGGGATTGATTGCTATAGATATATTATGAAAAATTAATTATTTTAAGTTTTATTTATTTAAAAAGAACAGCAAAAAAAAACATATTATAATTCATATTGTATATATGAAATTTATTTTTTATTCATGTTTTAGAAAAAATAGAAAAATATATAGGAAAAACTAATTCATCCGGCACATTCTGATTCAAACTCGAACAAATTTTGGTCGATTACGTTCGAACCGTCGAGAAGGCCTTCTCTGATTTTACATTTGTAGGTGAAATTGATAATAAAAAATCGTAGGATACACCATTTTTATAGAATTCCGTTTCTTTGGTTAAAGTAGAAAATAAAGAAACTTTCTTATTTGTACTTGAACCTGACTGAAATGGCTACATACACTCTTTCAGGCCTTGCTTTCATGTACTCAACAAAGCCGTTATTAAAAATATTTTATAATAAACTGTAAAGAAGTTATTACTTTGTAAAAATGTCATCAATGTTCAATTTTTTAGACCTGGTCACTAAATTAAATATAATATCTGTGTATTAATTAATAATTTTGTGGTTTCATATTTCTCATTAGACCGCAACAGCAACGTATCTACGAGTAAAATTGACAAGGGCAAACTCTAAAATCCTGGGATTTTTGGGGACGAACATTCGCAGAATCCCGCCCTGCAACACAGTCTCAATTTTCAATAAACAAATTAACCAAGTTTAAGTTTTCTGACAGATATCAGATAAACTAAATGGAATATGGAATTAGATGTTCAATAATTGGGCTCCATTCTGCTTCGCCATTGGCAGAGTTAGAAGACATAAGTTAAAACAAAACATTTAAAGAAAACATATTTTAGGCCAACTGTGTCGAATTCTGACCAGTCCAGACGCACATCCCGTTAGATTTGACGTACAACGTACAGTATGTGCATGTAATTTCGAACCAGACAGCTGAGTGCCCACCACGTCCGAAATCGTATCACAATAGCCGTGCAAAAACCTCGCAACAGTACCCAGCCAAACCATCAAGAAACAACGTCTTAGGTCGGAATCCCCTGCTATTATTGTTCGAATGACGGAACTCCTTGCCTGCGAGTCTTTCTCTTCCTCCATTGTGAACCGCGATCGTCTGGAGTAGACAAAAGGAGAAGGACTGTGTACGCAGCTGTCCTCGGCACGCGCTGTACATTCCTTCCGTATAAATTTTAAGGAATTCATTGATGTTTACCTTTTCGACATCTTGCGATCGCCTAGGGTGTTACCCCAGACGTCGATTGCCCTATAAAAGTTCCTCGAGGCATATGGACAGCATTGGCGGGAGTTTTAATGCATTTTTATTAATTTATGGTCGCTCTAAAGTCACGAAAGCGGTTTGCTGTCTTTAATGATGTTCATTGGCCCATTCCTTTTCTTATTACTTCAGTAAGAACGCATTTATCATTTTATTTACTTGCAGATGGACCCAAAAAATCATTACTGAGAAATTTAAATAAAGCCAAGCAATGAGACAACATGGATATGTGAACCTGGCACCCGACTTAAGAAATCAATTTTTTCTTTGTGATTCTTATAGATTATCGATTGTAGTTGTTTATAGTAACAGTTTCGTTTATTGTAATTAAAAATATATACCTTGAAAAAAATTATCCCCCCATATTTATAGCACTAAAATCTTAAAGTACTATAGTGACTACTTTAGATTTCGAGGAACTACAAACGAAATGAGTTCCTATAAATAACAACAATCTGTTTTTTTAGCCATCTTTTGAAGTATAGTGACTTCACTTTAAATTTTAGGGAACTACTATATTACTATTACTATAAGAATCAGAAAGAAAACATTTCACAGCTATTATTTTTGCAACATTAATAAGGATGAACAAAATTTCTACAATTTACAGAACTATAATTTTAATAAATATTCTAGATACAGAACATATCTACTAGACGAAAGACGAATACCTACTATTTTGTACTGGATACTATTCCACAAGGAAAGTCTGTGGCCATATTCAGCTGCCGATTTTTTAAAATTGCTAGTTAAATAGTGATCTCAATCAAAAGTAAATAAATATGGATCAAGTCATTTTCCATATCCTCTCATTTTATGTTAAATATATATATAAATACATATGGGAAAACGTTGTCGATTGAACACATGGTTAGCCTAATACAGGCAAATTCAGGTCAGGTTACTCACTCCTTAGAGATAAATACATACTTTTATCACACCAGCCATTTAATATACCTAATCTATGTAAATAGTATATCTCTAAATCTAAAACATCTCTTTTTAAAATTACCACGCTTTGCGGACCGCAAAGAGTTAAAATAAACATTCAATTACGAAAGAGATAAAGAATTATTTAAGCATTGCGTAGGATGCACCGTCATAAAAAATTAAGTTAAATAAATGGGGTTCTAATGCCGGGATTTGATAAATGTTATCACTTCCGGTACGAATATATATGGTACTTACCTATTATTTACTTTAAAGACTTGATTTCGTTAATGATGATATTTCTGCTTCTGCAAATGCATTTAAATATATAATTTCTAGGTAGTTCAAGAAAGTTGATGTAACTATATACCAATGTTTTATTATTTTAGTACATACATTTTAATAACAACAGACAATCATTGTTAGAAATTCACAAAACGTCAAACAGTATATCTGGTTATTCGACAAATGTACATCCGAAAATATTACTTTTGATTGTTTTTTTTTTAATTAATTTTAATGTTTTTTATTTATCCCTGACAAATTATCAGCTAGGAATGAAATAAAAAAAATATACATATAATTCTTATTAGTATTATTTTTACCCATAATTTTAATTTTGGAAAACATTATTTTACAAAATTTTGGAGGTAATATCGAGAGTGACACTTTTCCAAGATGGGGCTATTTTTGGATGGATCAAAGAATTTAAAATATACTACAGTGGCAAGCAGTGAACGTAAAGTATTTTTGCAAAATGCTCGTAAAATTCACAGGTCTTAAGACAACTGAAGTTGTAAAACATGCTTAACATTTTTGAAAAGTCAAAATGTACGTGAAAACAATTAGATTATTATTTGTACAGTCATCGTACCTGTGTTACAGAACTGTAGCAGGTATCAACAACAATAAACTTGGAATTAAAAAAATAAAATTTACATTTATAAAACTTTAGACACCGTGTGAGTTTTATACTTATAAAGTTTTACATCAAGAACTGTTATATAACAAACATTAATTATTTCCATCAATAGAAGTATGATCAAACTTATCGTTAACACCTTGTATAAACATGGTGCTAAAAAGTAGCATCTAATAATGCAATTGTACCTACATGCAGTACCTAACACCATACCAAATTTAGTTTCGGTTTGTGCATAAGAAAGATAGGTAGGTACTATAAAAAATATCTAAACATTTACAAATACGGTTCTGCGTATGGAAACGTACGAGATAGAAATCATTGAAAATAAAAATTTAATATGAAATGTAAATTATAATTTCAGATACCTAAGTATTTGTTTTTTCAAGTGTGTACCTAAATCTTGTCTGTTGCAAATGTATTTGATAAAGGGGGAGAAACCTTTTGGGACCACAGACCATTTGGGACAGTTTCCCTCGCTTACTAACATGCGTTTCAGAGGTTAGGTTTCTGAATTATTTTTCACTCATAAATTATAAGAATGTTATTCTTATCTGACATTTCTCAGTCGTCCCGAAGGTGACGATTTTAGGGAAAAGGAACAGTCCGATAAACCTATTATTTATTTGTCATACGTGTATAAAAAACATTCTTCTCAAAGAAATCTTACGTGTAGCAAACCGCTCCAGGGTCCAGTCTTAACGTTTACTCGTTATGTAATAACTAATAAGCCCGTATGGTTGTTCAGCCAATATCTCCGCAGAATTCTTCTCATTGGCGAATTCGAATCAGTAAACAATTTTTTAAAGTTATGATGTCATTTATTTAACCGCTTCTTATGTATTATTAATAATGTATACTCAACTAGAACCACATGTTTCCAAGAACAGGAAATGGGGATCGATTAAATTATTCGCAAACATCACCTATAGCGAAGCTATGAACCGACAAAAATCAAAATCTACCCAGTGTTCGATCTGATTTGAAGGTTGTGGCAGTTGCTGTCATTTGTTTAAACAATCAACGTAACGATAGCTGGTATAACAAATTGGAATTACAATTATACATATTATTTTAGAGTATTCATCTAAAAGCTACTTCTGTTCATAAGTTGAAACTTAACCTAGATACGTAAATTCTTCGCAGAATATCTTTATAAATAAAATTATCGCCGTTTTGTTAACGCGAGTTTTTGTTTATTTAGAGTATCCATGCCGACTCGATTAATAACAAAAAAGGTTCGTCGCCATCTTGTAAAAAGGCCCTAAAATTAAGACTTTTGTCGAATTCGGCCCCGTGAAGGGTTTGATATACAGCCTCTCAAACCAGAATCCACATTCCAGCCGGGCAAGGCCTGTCAGAAGTTTTCCGGGAAGGTCAACAAATATAGACATGCCTGTATTTTGCGTTCGTAATAAACAAATTTTATGAACACTTACACGTGATTGTCGATGGTGTTGAGGTAATAATTAGCCATATCCTCGGAAAAGCCCCGTGGGGCCGAACCACACACACAATTCACACGCCGTGTTTACCAAAAATTTTGTTTTATCACCTCTCCAAACCGCGTTAACGGCGAACTGACACCGACACCGCCGCAACGACTTCGCTCCGTTGCTGTTTAAGCGCACGCTGACAGCTAGGCGCAGGCGCTCGGCGCTCATGCAGTCCGACAGGGGTGGATCCAGAGAAATTCAACTGACATCACGGCCCCTTAATTCTACTCATTTTGGTCGCTGTGTATTTTAAAGCAAGTCTATCCACTGGTGGCTGCTGAGATTTCAGGTATGCCTTATTTCAATAGCCAAACATAGAACCCAAACCAAACTAGGATGTATGTACTCAATACATACATTCTAAAGTTTGATTTGGGTTCCATATCTGGTTATTGACATATCGCTCATCCGAAAGAAAAGCGACACAACTCAAAAATGGCAAATTTTCAGGAGAGCGATTTAAAGTTTTGTATGCATTTCAACAGGATCTAAAAAAAAATTTGTTACAATAAAGGAATTTTTTTATATTCATAATATTTAGTAGACTAGTAGGTAATGATAAATATGTACAAGTTTTTAATAAATAAATATAGAAAATCAACCCTTACACAACTAAAATTGCACCCCTATTTTCACTTGTGACGCTTTTCTTGGTAAATTTCTGTAATTTTTGCACTCACTTTTGTGACAATTTTCTAGTTAATACTTTAACTATTTTTATATTAGTTTCTGGAAAAAGCCGTAAGTCGATATTTTTTGAGATGTGTTATTTTTCTTTCGGATGAGCAGTGGCGTAGCTAGGCGGGAGCGAAGCGGCCCCTCGCTCACGGCCTCGCACTTAAAGGGGCATCGCCCGAGGCCCCCTTGGAGGTGATTTAAAACCGAACGCCATGAACTCTAAATAGTACGAACCCTAAAAGACCCTACTAAGAATAAGTTTTACCGAGGCTTTACCATACATACCTACTATAATTAATTTGCACCCGGCTGGGTGTGCTTTATTGTCGACATATTTTTCAGTACTGAAAAGGTTACAAAAAATATTTATATTAGCAAATAAACACCTCATAATTATGAAATTTTCAGATTATCCAGACTTCACTACTTTAAATATAGTTTCATCATAAATATAAATGAATAATTTTGCAAATAAACTTTCTGATTTTTCACCATTATTTTCTTGAAAATATACAGGATGACATTGAAAAAACCACAATGCATAGTATCACGCGACAGAGGATTAAAAAATAATAAATAAAATGTTATATACTCTAATATGTCCGATCGCCTTTTGTTTTCAAGATCAGCCTTTAAAAAAAAATTGTAAAATTATTTTTTTTTTATTTCTCCCGATTGTACGAAAATATTTGAACCAAAACTGATGTACACTGTGACTTTGCATGTAACTATTATGTGTCACAATATTCAGTTCATTCAGCATCCAATGGCGGAACAAAAGAGCCTCGCTGATGCGACCTCGTCCACGTCCAGATTAGTCCATGCTACGCCACTGCCAGTGGCGTAGCTAGGCGTGGGCGAAGCGGCCCCTCGCCCACGGCCTCGCACTTAAGGCTTACGGTCGCTCTATCAAAATATAAGGTCTGTTCCAACAACCGTCGAGAACTGGTTCAGAACCGTGAAAAATGTTTGACCAACACCGTCTTACGTCGTATTCGTCGAGAGTACATTAACAACTGAACTGACTGACTAATTCTGGACGGTTCGGAATCGATCCTTGCTCATTGATTGGCCAAGACATCATCGAAGCATGAATAATTTTTTTATTTATTCTCATTTGTTTTATGCGACTGCCAAGATAATCCTTTTAAATTCGGCATATTAAACAATTTTTTAGACAATATTAGAAAAAATGTAAACTGCTTCAACTGTATATAACCAGTAATAATAGCAGATATTATCACAGTTTATTATACAGTTCGTCGAGTGAATGTTCCAGAGGGTGTGGCTAAATCGCGGCTAAATGCGCAATGAACACCAATGAAATTCATATGTACATGACGAAGTGGGAGAAATTCTATTTCTTGTCAAATCACCGTGCCCCTTGAGCGCGCGAATGTGCGCGGCTAAATGCGCAGTTGTTTTTTGGTCGTCTAAAAAAACGAAATCTCCTCAACATCAAAGGAGCCGACGTGAAGATGCCGAACTGTATAATAGACTGTGATATTATTAATATTTCTAGTCCATAGTTTATACCACAGAAATACAGAATATATAATACAGTTGATACGTAATAGCATAGTAGGTATACAGAACTAACTTTGCGCCCTTGGAGACAATCACGAAGTGGCTGACATCTGTTGATAGATTTCAAAACTACTGTAAGGGTTAATAACAAATTACTTGCAAAATAGAAGTGTGAAGTTTTGTGTTTTTTAAATATTTTTCTATAATTTTGTCTGCATAAATAGTAACAGAACAGTTTGAAAACAGTATAATTTTATCTTGAATGAAGAAAAGTACAGAATCTGTATAAGACAAATTGCAATAAGTCGGGTGTGGAGATGAACAACAATTCAACAAATCGGTTTTGTATGTGTAGGGGTAGTGAACATTTTCTGCAATTTTTTTTAGTAATTTTGCAAACTTTAATCTGTTCGTACGATATTTAGTTACAAAAACTGTACAAAAATTCAAAACATACGCAAGGATACTTGCATAAAATCTCGGAAAATCTTTGTTGTTCCTCAGTTTTTCTCTGACTCTACCTACTTCTGATATTTTCCTGCATACACACTTCCCACGATCTCCCAAGTAGTTCAAAATATCTTGAACCAAATATCTGAATCTGAATGGTTACGAATATATGTACATACATACTAGGAATTTACGATATACTAGGAATTTGTCTTACATTGAAGTTGAAATAATCTTTTTGATAAGTTCTAAAATACATTTTGATCTAAAAAATTACATAAATATAAAAAATTACACCATAAAACACAACTTATCTGACAATTAAATACTTTATAATATTAACAGCTATTGCAAACAAATTCTTGATCACTTTTATAATCGACATATTGAATTTTACAGCGTCATCTAGTGGTTCGTGAATTAAGCACGGCCCAGCGATTTTGCCGAGTTTGGATAGATATAGCACGGAGCACGGCAAACGATGGTCCATCTAGTAAATACATATCAATGGATCAAAAAATTCAATTACAGTATTGCCATTTGCCAATAATGTCACCAACATTTCATTAAAAGTACTAAAACTTTAATTATTATTAATCCTGTTTATCTGTGTGGTAGGTTGTAGGTGTAACTTCAAGTTTAGTTGATTACATAGTTCTGAGTTCTATATTTGTTTTCCTATTTTTAAAAAGGTATATAAATAAGGTCACATATTACTTTCCACAAAAAAATGTCTAAAATTAATGATAGAGATAGAGTACCAAATTATCAGACCTATAAATTGGTTATTGTTGGAGGAGGTGGTGTAGGAAAGTCAGCTATAACTTTACAGTTTATACAGGTATTTATATTAATAACTTGATCAACTTTTTTCTTATTATGCGATAATAAATAATGTAACTATATATTCAAACATAATATGTAATAAACAGATGGTTTTTTGGAATATCTCTTATGTCTTTATATGGAGTGATGAATCGAGTTCATAACCTTGTACTTATCCTACATGGTAAATTGTGAATTTTCTTTCAGAGTTATTTTGTGACTGATTATGATCCTACCATAGAGGACTCTTATACTAAACAATGCGTTATAGACGATATACCTGCCAAATTAGACAGTAAGTGCACTTCATTATGCTTATATGCATATACCTAGCCATCTGCTTATGAAACTGATCACTGTTTCAACCCCTTTAATCGTTACTGGTGATGAAAGATATTTGCTTGCAAAACGACATTGAATTCTGTGAATTTTATAAATAATTTCAGAGAATGAATTTAATATTAAGAATAATATATATAATAAATAATTCGAATTTGTCATTATTAGATTATGAATTTATTTCTACTTATCTATGTTCTATCAACAGTAGATATTAAGAAATAGATAGTTAATTATGAATTTTAAAACATTTTTTAGTATTGGATACTGCTGGCCAAGAAGAATTCAGTGCTATGCGAGAACAGTACATGAGGTCAGGTGAAGGCTTTCTATTAGTATTTTCTGTCACAGAAAGGTCTAGTTTTGAAGATATATACAAATTTCATAGGCAAATTTTAAGAGTAAAAGATCGAGATGAGTTTCCAATGTTGATGGTCGGCAATAAGGTAATTCTATAGATTAAGAGGGAATGGACGGAATCTAATTCAATTTTCTTAACAGTGGGCTGTTCCAACATAATAACTAGGTCATATGATCTATAACCTCTTCAGATTTGCAATTTTTAGCAGCGTGACTTAGCAGACTACTAATTCATAATATTAAATTGTAAATGTGTAAAAAGGCAACATTACTTACAATTGAAAGCGACCTAAAAATATACCATCTTAATTTGAATATAAATAATTGGTGTAAACTTAAATGCTCTAAATTACGTGACTCACGACTATTTCCATTTCACGTTATGCTCTACATTCCACCCAATCCTTATATCAAATATACAGTAACTGAATTAACCTATTTTCCATAAAAAAATCTGAAAGAAAAAATACAGTGGCACAAATGCTCAGAACGCCTTGTACAAAATTTGAATATGATTGGTCGATTACCCAAGAAATAAATAAATTAACGTAAAAAAATAAAATAAGAAACTACTTTCTCGGGCCTATAACTTCTAAAGTCCAAGGAAGCCAACCATTTTTTAGTAAACACTGTAAATTTTGTATTGTTATAATGAATAAATGTGTTATATTTAATAATGCAAGTGCATCATAAAAACATTTTGAATTGGCTCATAGGCTTGATTAACCTAATCTATACTTGTATAAACCAATATTTTTAAACATCCTTTCCTCATGAAAATAAAGTAAAATATTTACTATATCTAATTTTCATTTCCATGAATTTATGACTGTTTTTTTATTTTTACTAAGAAAGATATCCCTTATCAGTGCCATATCTAAATTATTAATCATAAATTTTAATCCTTATTGGCATATGAACAAAATAATATTGTGATATTAGGTAAATTCAATTTTTTTTTTTTTTTTTAAATGGCATCTTTATAGTCAATTCTGCTACCGATTTTCAATTCAAGTTTATAAGGCTGGTCAAAATATGTAAGCCATCAGTTATATTTACACATTTTCATTTTAATTGATTGTCTGATATAATAAAATTGAGTAAATTTTATTGGATACATAAAATAATGTAATAGTTTTGTAAACATGCCATTATAGTTTACTAGGTCTGTTTACTTCTTTCAACATTTTTTATGGGAATAGTTTTATGTTTCTGTCCAGAATATTTTAAGCAATCGATAAATATTTAATTTACAGAAATATGCTGTTTATACTCTAATTTTCAGTGCATTCAAGTGGAATTTTATGAGAATTCCTTAAGCCAACATCATTTAAATTGAAATTAATATTGAAAAATATTAATGTAAAATATGAATTATAAAATTAAAAGTAATTTTGACAGTGGCAAAGCGTGCAATGTTTTCATGGGTAGACATTTAGAATACAAAATTCATATTGGGCAAATTATTTTTTGTAAAAATATCTATAGCATGTTTATTTCACAAAATTAATTCGTTACTTAAAAAAAATAAATAATAAAAATACAAAAAAGAAAATATATAACAAGTTAAATAAAATGTATCAAATAAAACGAAAAACACAAAAATAATATTGCATGAAATGAAACATTAAAAATATACAAATATAGGTATAACATAATATGAGGTTTTAAATATTTTTAACAAGCAATTTGAGCTGACGAATTTTGGTTGTACACATATTTGCATTAAATTTAAGTTAGGCCGCTTTTGGGAGTTTTTTAAATTTAACTTTTCTTCTAAAGATAGAGATAGAAGTAATTAATTCGACCTGATGTTGTTTTTATGTTTGGTTACTCATACAAATTGAAAATACAATATAATATTTTGTGTGGATAATGTCTATGCGTATGCTTTGCCACTGTATTTTGAACACAATATTAATACAAAAAATCATATGTTAGAAAATGTTCGATACAGATTTATTTGCCAAATAAAAGTATTAAGTATTAAATGCAAAATATTTATAGGTTGACTTGGAACACCAAAGGGTTGTTTGGCAAGAGGAAGCTCAGCAATTAGCCCGGCAGCTGAAAATACCTTATATAGAATGTAGTGCCAAAATGAGGATGAATGTAGATAATGCTTTTTATGAACTAGTCCGGGTAGTTCGAAAATTCCAATTATCAGAACGACCACCCCTTAAACCTAGTTATATAAAAAGGAACAAGAAAAAATGCTGCATGCTTTAATTATGCGTTGGCTGCTTTTCTTATTCCAGAGTTGCGATTTATCACATCACTGCTATCTAAGCTTTACAAGTTTTTTTTTGTGATTTTGTACAATTTAGATGCACAAATATGATTTTTACATTGTTATTGGCAGGACATATCAGGTATTCATTTATTTTTTGCATACGAATCACATTAATTCACCTTCATTTTTAACATATTCCAAAGTTACCAAATCAGAGGTTTTTGCTGCAAAGGAGGATTAAATTGCTTTATTCTGGTATTTTTTTTTTAAATGTAATTAATAGATATAATGAATAATATTAAAGACTCCATCCTTGGTGCAGTTTATTTAACAGCGATATCTTGAGTTGATATATTGAGTCACTGCAATGGCCATACACAATTCATAAAACGGTATGAGATCAAATCTCAAATCAATATAAATTTGCAATTTTGCTAGCAGAAAAAAAAAATGAGAATGAGATGATATTCAATGAAGAGGGTGGCTTAGGAAGCGAGAAGAGGAGGAGGTATTTGAAACAATTTTCTGAAAATAAGTTGTGTGGATGATTTCTACTACATAAGTAAGTTGTCTTGTAGACCACTGAATTGCAAGTCGCAAATAATTTGTTCTGGCGAAAATTGGAAATATTTTCCCAGTTTTTAATCTATTGCTCGCAAAAGCAATAGATCAACATCAGAAATGATCACACATGGTCGATATTCAAAATATTGCTCATCGCTTTAAATAAACCGCATCATGAATGGGTCCCTTTTTAGGAAATTGAAAAAGTTATAAAATCCTCACGTGCCATGCTACATCTACGTATATTACAGTATATGTTATTTAATAAAATAGATATAAATTGCAGAATTATAGGATATATAGTTACAAACATTACTTATATGCTACTGATATGTTTATTCAAATTATCCAATTGTGCTTTTCACCAGCCTCCATAATGGTGCCGACTAGTGAAAATTAAAGTGGTAATTTTTTGATAATGCAGCGTGGGTCCCATACTATTATTTAAGGAATGACTTTTATGGTCATAAAGAAAGCTTTATTACAAAAATATTTCAAACTAAATTTGCAAAAATGCAAAGTATAGGTTACCTGACCTGAAATCTTCTGCACATTTATGGTAAATAATTTTTCCCATAATTAATTGTTAGGTACAGAGGTTTTTTTACTATTCACAAAACTATATTTTCTTTATAGTTATACCTATTCAAAGTTTAATTTAAGTTTGCAACTTTAAGAAAATTTTAATTTTTTGTATATTTGTACGGACTCACTCAAGTCCGTAAAATGAATTTTTTTTGGACTTGATCACGGAAAGTTGCCATGACGCATTTTATACATAATAAACGTCAATAGTTATGTTGTGTTTACATTAAACAATCTAGTTACTATACTGACGTGGTAACTAAAATCCGAGGACAGGGTTTTCTCTCACCTGGAAAACCTCGAAAAGTCAGGGAATTCGTTTAAGTGTAATAAAGTCAGGAAATTTAAAAATATGACGTAAAAGTCAGGGAATTTCTAAATATATTCACAACAGTCAGGGAATTTTAAAATGAATTGAAATTGAAAAACATTTTTTTTTTAATTTACTTCGGTTTTATATCTATTTTACAATATTTTGTTACTTTTTTTATAATGTGTCGGGGAAAACCTGGAAAAGTCAGGAAATTTAACATGAATTTAAAAGAGGGAACCCTGGAGGAAATGCTCTGATCACATTAATCATACATAATAAGAATGCTCTACACTAGCTGACCAAGTCCGCGCCAAATTTCCTTGTTCCTTATGTTATTTCGTTATCTGTTGCATAGATTACTAATACATCTGTTGAACTGTACTCTTGGTGGCAAATTTTTTTGAAATATATTGTAGTCAAAACTTACCGGATGGTGGCAGCACCTCTTAGCATAGTAAGTATAATATTTTTAGGAAAACATTGTTAATTTAAGACAGTGTGAGAAAGTGGTTATTTTGATCTGGCCAAAAAAAAATATTTTTTTAAAAACATGTAATTATTCTACATGAAATTGGATAACTTTGCACTGTATGAACTTTAATCCTAAAACTACTACTGCCATAAATAGACTCAATACGACAAGTATAGAGCTCAAAATTAGTAATTTACTAATTTCATTATGGCGGCCTAACTATAGAACACTCTTAACAAAAAAATGTTGTTTGTAATGTGTACCTAAAAAGTTCTTTGCCATATAAATAGGTGTCCGAAGAAGCGGATCCTATACTTCATTATTAAAATATTACCAGTTTGGTTCTGACTAGCTGCCAGTGCTGTCTATAATGTTAATAAATAAAAAAATTAAAGTAATTTAGTAATTAAAAATCAAAGTAGTTTAGTCCCTGAAAATAAAATAAAGCAAGATAATGATAAAATATTTCAAACATCTAAAAATTTGCAGAACAAAAAAATCTTGAAATATATTTAAGGAAAAGAAATTGAATTATATATTTTTATTTTTTACTTAACGGAAGTTATTGCAAAATAGTATAAATATTAAATTTTACAATATAAAATTTTTATTAAGCTTCATAGTCTTACATCTTGATGTAAAATTTAGTGCAATTGTGCACTATTTTAATCAAAATATAATTGTTTTCCATTTCTGAAATTTTAATAACTGCAAGGTGAATTATATGAATGTTGAACATAACTAAAAGTTTTCTATAACATATTTGTAAATACTCGATTCTATTAATAAGCCATCTCTCAGCTATTTACATAGGTATTTGTAAAAATTATGTGCTAATTTTAAGGATGTCTTTTTTATATTAATTTTATGTACATAGTTAAAAAATTAAAAATTGGAGTGAAGATACACCAATTTTATTTTTATATAAATTATATTTTTCTAGAGTAATACAGCTAGATACTACTACATTTATTATGGAAGGTGGCTTGTATGGAGCATATTTTGTTGTTGTATATTTTAACCAAGTTGCTCTTTATATACCACTTGACGATTAGTATTGTTCATTTTCGAGATCTCTCTTATAATATTTTTATTGCAAATTTGAGATTTAAAATCTTTGAAAGATAAGATAGATGAAACATATTTTGTTATATTTTACCTTTTCTTTTTTTAAATTATTCTAAATATTGTTTTAACAAAGGCAGCATTTTATATTGACAAACTCTTTTGAAAGTTAAATCGAACAACTTAGTATATTCAGAGATGTAATTATCAATAACAATAGAATGTGCATATAACATTTTAATATATCATTTATCAAATTAATTAATACATATTAAGCTTTTATATTTTTTTCGAATAAATCTGTAGGAAGTAACTTACTTTTTTTATTTTACAATTTTTAATATCATTTATATAATTTGGAAAAAAAGATAATTGCCAATAGAAATTAGAAATTGATGTAATTAATTGTAATAAATTACGAACAAATAAGAACATTTTTATTAAATGGGTATATCAGAATTTAGATGAAATATATTTTTATATTTGTTAAAAGGAAATTTGGACATAAATTTGATGTGGCACTTGTGACATGTTACACTAGGTATTTTGAAAATGTGACGATTAGAACGTTAGGACAGCGGAAAAATTTTATCAGTATTATTTTGGCTTATAAATAAATTTCTTCAGCTTCCAGTTTAATAAATTGATAATATCACACAATTACTTTGTATTATTAGCTATTTAACCATGTAGTACCTATGCATGTTTGTATTATGCTGTCACGAATACCTATGTGTTGATTTAAAATTTTACAATTTTCCCAAATGATTCTAATTTACAGATATTCTTGATTATTGCTAATATAAAAGAAGGCACTGCCACAATATACATGTATATAGGCAGTAACATAGTTTTAGTTGGAATATTTCTATCATTTGTATAACTTACTGAAAAGGAGAGTTCCAAATGAAAGGTAGATTTTACATATAGTTAAATTCAAGTGTCAATTAATAATTATTAGAAAAATTTAAATCTAATCTTGTGGATACTAATTAAGAAATGTGTTACATAATGCTTTAAAATCATATTCAATAAAATATATATTGTATGAAGTGTTTAACTATCGAGAAATTATCCCGATCCATCTAGGCACTAATATTCTTTATTTATAAAATATAGAATATAAATTTTTTTCCCATATGCTTTCTCATATTTATTAAATATGCAGGTCTTGGATCAATTTAATTTTCATCCTTAGGTGTAGCTTCAATTAACAGTCATGAAACAATTTATTTTTTAACAGAAGTTTACTTTTTTAACTATTCAGAACACATTAATTTTATTTGATTTTTCAAGAATGGAAGACAAGTCATTTTTCGTATAAATTCTAGTATCAGAAAGTACACCATCACTTTAATCACCCTGAACAAAGTTGAATATCATTAATATGCAAACAAAAAAAGTTGTGTTAGTTAAATAAATGTTAATTTATTATAAGTAAACTTAATAAGCATTTGTAGTTTTCTTAGTATGGAAAAGACCTAATAGCGCATCTTGCAATGCTCTTTTACATGCTATATTTGATTTATATCCACCAGCTCTTTCCTGTTCAGTTTCCCCTCGAACATAATTGATAAAGCCTTTTTCAGTTATTTCAAAATCTGTGGGTGGACGAGGACCATCCGTAACAATAGTCATGGATTTATAATTGTACAATGGCCCTTCTTCCGTAGGGACAGGTAAAAATGGGTTTTGTGCTTGTCTACTAAATTGAATTCCAGTGGAAAATTGTGTAACTTTTGATACAGGTTTTTTAGCTTTTTCTTCCTTTTCTTGCTGAGCCTGTTGAGCAAAATTATCCAAAATATTTTTAGCATCTGCATTTGAGAACATTAATTCATCTATTAAAGCTTCTTTTTCTCGGATTTTTTTCTTTTTGGTTTCCACTTCCTCTAACTGAATTTCTCTTTTCCTTACTTCGTCCATTTGTTTTTCAAGTTCTAATAATTCTTCTAATTCATATTCATCTCTTCCCAGTTTACCCTTGCTTTTCAGTATTTGCTCTTTATTATCACGTTTGTACTGTTCTATTTTTTTGTTAGTGTTTACTACGTCTATATTATTTGCCAAGTTATAAATTATAGTTTCCACTTCCTCCAAGTAATTGTTGTATTCCATTAATGAATTAAAATCTTCTTCTTTCTTATTAAAATCTCGTAAAACTCGTTTTCGTATATCTACTTCCTTCTCAACACTTGCATCCTCAAAGAGTTGAACACGGAAATTATTGCGTCTTAGTGGAATTTTGCAATCGGGGCAAGCCCCAGAACCTTTTAAAAAGAGTAGGTCCACACAACTCTCACATAATCCATGACCACAAATATTTACCATCATTTTTAAAGAAGGATTTTGAAATTTGGATGTCCTGCATCTTGGACATGTAAAATCTTCCATCTTCTAGGTTAAAATGAAAGCAAAACTTATAAAGTTTTTATATACGGCAAAACTATACCACAATTATTTACTTGGTTTTATAATTTACTTACTAATAATAATAAGAGTTCAAGGTTATGAGTATAAATTTATCAGAAAATTTACAGCTCTGGGGCTTTTCTTAAATTTATTTTTTTTATATTTTACGCAGTGTTGCCAACATCAAATGGTTAAATTATACATTAGTTAGATTTAAAATATACACAAATGCCAAAAATGTCCTTATTGGAAGAAGAGAAGTATCTAATAATTAATGTTTGCATACAGTGTTAAATTTTTTTGTGCGAATTAATTCTCCTTATTATTTTCTAAAGAAAAATAAAATAACCCAACAGAGACGAGCATTACCTTATCAGATTTGACTTTGGGCGCATTCAGCAACGTGATGATTACTAATCGGACGCTTTCTTCTGAATGATCTTATTTTGATGTTTTTATTTTTCAGTTGTCAGCTGATTTATTTTAGTTTAGATTAGTTATAATTGCAGTAGATTTAAAATCGAAATCCCATTGAATGTTTTTAATGATGAATTAGATATCAATATTGTTGAAAATATAAGAGTTAATCATGCTAATCCATTTTGCAGAGACTGTTAGGTTATGTCATGGTAAACAAATCACTAATCATGATTACTAATCGGTCCCGAAGAGCGATGCAAAAAATGGCGTCCGATTACCAATCGCATGATAACTCATCACTTCAGCTATGCGCATTCAGCCGAAAATTGGTAAGCGATTAGTCAGCGATGAGCTCTGCTGAATGCGCCCTTTGAATGCACAAAATGATAGGTGATCAGTGTCGCCAGACGATTTAAATTTTGTGTACCAACTGTGCCACAAAAATGTACCAGATTTTGAATGATTGTACCAGATTTCAAATATGTTATTTAAATATAGTCAAATTAACTGAAAGCTCCAGTAAATAAAAAACAGCTAATTGCATGTAAAAAAATAGTAATCGTATTCATAAACCTAGACTATTCCTAGAGGCGGTTTATTCTTTCAATATATTTAAAATGTATTATATAAATACAAAAAATAGCCCTAACAATTGAAGCAATTTTTAAAACACTGCCGTAATTTGGGTGGCATAATAGCAAGGGCATTAATATTAAATTCATAGAGTGCTCGCAAGGTAGGGCAGGAATAGTTTTTGACATAATATAAAAAAGGAAGTTGTTGATAAAGTTCATTTCGTCCCAAAATATACATAAAATAAATACTGAAAGAAGAAAAAAAACTGTGTTCAATACACATACTTCAATAACACAAAATAAATACTAGTTGGGGTCGTTGGGGATCTAGGGAAATTTAAATTTTACAAATGCATATATCAAGAAACACGCAGAAATAAATCAGTGAACAGACCAAAAATAGACCATGAACAAGAGTTAGGGTTGGTAGGTTGGTCAACTGTTACATTTAATACCTTTTATTAGAATGTTTACTACTAGTTGCCCAATAACAAAACTCCATGTTAGTACGTCTCAAAAAAAAACGCATAATAAAAACTTTTTTACACAAATATTCATTTTGTACCAAAAAGCTAGCGTTTTTAAAAATGTTGTACCACTGTACTTTTCTCTTTAAAATGTACCAAATCTGGTACAATTGTACCACCTCTGGCAACACTGTAGGTGATAGGTCGGACCTACCCATGATACAATGAATTCATCATGAGAACTACCATTATAAATGATATGATACAAAGAGAGAAAAAAAACTAGAAAGAGACAAATATAAATGCAAATGTAACAAGCAACTACATGAACCGCGCCGTTATTTTATTGGCGAACGGTGGCCTTGTATGGATTAGGATCGAGCGGTATTATCGCTCTTTATCCTTCACCATCTCTGTAGACCTGGGCGGCCTCGTAGAGGTGGGTTCCCTTCTCCGGTCAGCCTCGACCGCTGTTGCGACCGATGCTGTCGGCTCGAGGAACCTCCTCCTGCCCTGGCTGACCCCCGCCGGCAGGGGGGCCTCTTTTGGCGCTCTTCGTGTCTTCTAGGTTCTTTCTTCGCCGGCCGTCCTAAACCCCCGGGGGTGGTCTTTGTTGGGAGTGGGTTTTTGTGAGTGGCTTGTAGCCATAGGATGCTCTTCTTCCCGAGCCTGTTACGGTTCGGGAGATGCGAGCGCTAGGTAAGGATAGGGTTTGGGTTTGGGTTGTCTATGTTCTCGTCTTCTTCTTGGTCTTGGTTTCTTCTTGTCCTGAAACAGAAAAGATTAGCGGGGGGGAGGGGGGTTGGTGTTTTGTCAGGGAGGAAGGTCAAGGAATTGGTGTTTTGGACGTTTGTGTTTGTCTGTTGGGGCGGGGGCGTAGTCGACGGCTTGCCTAAGCAGGGGGTTGTCGTGGTCTGTGGCTTTGTTAATGGTTTTTTGTGTGTTTGTGTGTATGGTATGTGTTAGGTCGGTGTAGTCTAGGTCTCGTTTTATGTCTGTGTTTCTGAAATACCAAGGCGCAGCGACGGCTGTGCGTAAGGCTATGTTTTCCACGGCTTGTAGTCTTTTTATGTGGCTTTTTGCTGCGTAGCTCCATGCCGCGGAGCCGTACGTAAGCTGCGCTTGAAGCACCACCTTGATTAGCGTGCGCTTATTCCTTAGACTAAGGGCACAGCTTAAATAACAATCAGCTCACAGACTCTACGGCGGCACCTTTGAAGTATTAAAACCTGAAAATTTGTCCTTGAAGCTTGTTGTCTCTCTCTCGTTTGGGATACAAGTCAGGACCGGATTAAAAATAGTTGTCACAATTTAGAAAGTGTCATACTAAATATAAATTTGTTTTACTTGAAATTGTTTAAAAATAAAATAACATAACAGTATAAAATACAAGAAAATCAACAAACCACAAAATACAGCATTCATGCGCCAATAACGCAGTCGTTGACGGTATGGCTATAAGGGCATATTTTACAACCACACGTCCCTGCCGCGATTTATCCCAAAATGGCGGCATGCGCGAAGATCTGCGCGAGACGTTCCCGCTCATACGAGTCTGTGAGCTGATTGTTATTTAAGCTGTGTACGTACGTACAATGGTCGTCAGCTTAAAGTCACCACTTCCATGTTTTGTCCCTTTCTAGCACCGTGTATAATAAATGGCACTAGAAAAGAATGGACCATGGAACTGGTGACTTTAAGCTGACGACCATTGTACATGAACCATGGATTACTGAAAGGGAACTTGAAATCCCAAGTATGTTACACCAATTATACGATTATTCCTGAAAAGTACACATATTATACGATTATTATTAGGGTTAGAAAATTATACACAGTCAGTTGAAAAGATACAAAAATCGTATAATTATACACCGATTGGCAACACTGATTTTAAGTATTCCTAATTCCTATGACACAAACCTAGAAAAAATATAGACCGTGCCAGTGTCATATTGCCGTCGACCGCTAATTCATGGCTGCCCTAAAAGGTCCGGAATCGCTAAAACTTGGTTTTTATGCCAATTTACGTTGGTTGTATTGTAGCGTGAAGCTCATTTGTTTACTGTGATTGGTCACATTCATGTCACATTCTTTAATGACATTTAAAATGACAGCAAGTTAGTTAATTTCATATGGCAATGCAGCCATAATATTTGCACAACTGCCAACATAAAGCAAATAAAATATCCATTTTCGGGACCTTAGGTCCCTAGAAAACGCGGCACCTGTCACGTGACCTATATCATGAACCGACGAGGTCTATATTTTTTCTAGGTTTGTGTTCCTATGACGTATTCATTCGTAATGAAGCATGGGCATAAGAATAAGTACATTTATGGATTAATGGGCAATTGGTGAAAATCATGAACCGATAGATGGCGCTGCAAAAATCGTGTAAAGGAGAATAACAACATTTACCTTTCTGATTTAAGGTTATTAAGATAATTTGTAAGATTATTTGTGTTTTCATGAGTTTTATTGTATTATTTAATGGTACAGTGAATTTGTGGCTGAACTGTACAATAATGTGTGGCTGTGGTAATTTATTTTTTAATTTGCAAGCGTAAGCGTAAGGCACAAAAGTGCAAAGCCTATGAGAAGCAAAGCGAAAAGCGAGTGTGTAATGTAATTACGTCCAATGATCTGTGTGTGTCATAATCCTCCCCTATTTACAGATTATTAGGCAGTTAAGCGAGTAAAGTTTTTATAGCGCTTGCGGCTAAATGAGTAATGAACACACACGACGTAGGAGACAATTTACCTCTTGACAAATCACCGTGCCTCGTATCTCTTGAGTACCTGATCCTAGCCGGAATATGTGCAGCTAAATGCTAATAAATCATCAGTCGTCTCCAAAAACTGACAGCAGACGGAAAACCACAGACGGAGAACTGTCTAATCATCGTCTGCTAAATACAAAGGCGACGCGATTTAGCAGACGATGGTCCTGTGCATAGTCTGCTAAATCGCAGCAACCGTATTTAAGGCGACTGATTTTTAACAGACGATGATCTGTGCCTTAATATTTTTTTTAGGTTTATGATTTTAAGTTTTGTCCTTATGAATGCGAATATTAAAGCGAATTTTGCATATTTTGATTTCAATTATTAATGGTGAGAAAGTCTTAATTTTAGCGAATTTTGCAAATCAATAATTTTACTACTATTTTTATCATTATGTGGGGTAGTAGTTCAGTAATCTGTGATGTGGGGTTAGTAATAAGTTTGATTTAACCATTTAGTTTAAATCAAAAACTACCGAATTGTGCGTCCATGAGGACAAGGCTTTACTCGAACCGATAAAACGGTGTAAATATATGAAATATATGGTATATGGGGTCCTTATCTATGAGTCTGAAATCTGAGTCCTTGATCCAGGGCCTGTGGCAAAACTTTTACCGCAAGAGCTATGTGCAATGTGCATGTGTGGTGTGTAGTAGTCACTGAAATGTACGATGTGGAATGCTCTTAGTTCCACTGCGCATCCATATAAAGTGGCAAACCTAGAAGCAGACAAAAAGAGGCACCTGAAACTCAGCAAAGAAATACTTCATTGGTTATGTATGTGGGTGCGAGAGATACAATCATCATGTACGATATGTATTGTGTTCTTAATTTCCCATTATTTTGTTTGTAAACACGTCATTGACGTACAGTGTGGTTAACCAGTACATTCTTTTATCTTGTATCTCGTTAGTGTTATTCTTTATGTATTTTTGTGAGTGTTATTGTTGGAACATGTCATGTTTTATAAGGGACTGTAAAATTAACCAGCATATAGCACCCAATAATTCTTCATATCTAGAATTCAATTTCAGTTCAATTCACTATCAGCTAAATCTTTATTGCTTTGTCCTACGAGCCATACAAATATGGCGCTGACCACGAGTAATCCAATCGCTCAGCTTGACGAGCCTTCCAGTCATGACAAATAAAATTTCATTTCTGTGGTGGTTGTTATATGTTTTGTGGTGTGTGATATATTATATGTTCTGTGGTGTAATTATGCATTTCTCTCTGATTGTGCCACAAACCTAGAAAATCTATGTTTGTGACACCTAGAAAATCTAGGTTTGTGGATCACAGAATACAGACATTTCTATGTTGTGGATTGTGCGCATGTCCAATTATCTGCAATGCGTCACTGAAATGTAATTTTATATGTATGATGACTATTGACTGGAATGCGCTAAAAGCTGCGCACACAAAATATAAAGGAGGCTGCGCGAATGGATTATTTATGATCAGCGCCATATTTTGTTTTGTGCCTCTAGCAATGGCGGAGCAGTAGGGGCTTAGTTGATTGTGAATTGAAATGAAATTGAATTCTGGATATGAAGAATTATTTTGTGCTATATGCTAGTTAATTTTACAGTCCCTTATAAAACATGACATGTTCCAACAATAACACCCACAAAAATACACAAGGAATAACACTAACGAGATACAAGATAAAAGAAACCGCACTGTACGCCAATGACGTGTTTACAAACAAAATAATGGGAAATTTAGAACACAATTTATATCGTACAATGGTCGTCAGCTTAAAGTCACCACTTGCATGTTTTGTCCCTTTCTAGCACCGTGTATAATAAATAAATGGCACTAGAAAAGAATGGACCATGGAACTGGTGACTTTAAGCTGACGACCATTGTACAATGGTCGTCAGCTTAAAGTCACCAGTTTCATGGTCCATTCTTTTCTAGTGCCATTTATTATACACGGTGCTAGAAAGGGACAAAACATGGAAGTGGTGACTTTAAGCTGACGACCATTGTACGTGCAGATGGTTGTCTCTATCGCACCCACGTACTATCGTTTGCAATATTAATGACACTCACTAAAATGAATTTTGCGATTTATTTTCAACTTCTGACGTATTCATATTGAAATCTGCTTTGAGTTTTTAGCATTAGTTATTAGTTGCTTCTCTTACCAAGAGAGATTGAATGAATTTTCTATTCAGAACTTCCAGAAGTTTAAAATCCGTTTTAAGAGAGTGTCATTATTATTGCAAACGATTGTACATAACCAATGAAGTATTTCTTTGCTGAGTTTCACGTGCCTCCTTTTGTCTGCTCCTAGGTTTGGTACCTTTATTTGGATGCGCAATGGGACTAAACGCTTTCCATATCGTACATTTCAGTGCAATGCGTATCACAAAAAACATAAGAAAGTGGTGTGGTAGTTATATGTTTTGTGGTGAAATGTGTGCAGTGCGCAATGCGCATGTTGGGTTGGGCATAATTGATCTGTGTTTTGTCGATGCGGGTGTAACCTTTCTGTATTTAATCTATGGTGTGATCTAATTGGATCTATTCTAATTTTCATGAGAGTTGTGGTTTGTGGTTTGTGATTTCATTGTGGTGAAATAACTATTTTAGTGTTTTATTTATATGTGCATGTTGTGCGATTTTAATTATCCCCAATAAAATGGGGGACTCATTAGAAGGGAGTGAAAATACTCCCGAGACTCAAAATGTCGCGGTCGTGGATTTTACGGCTTTTACAAATTTTATTCTAAAGGCGGCTACTGTCTTGTTACCCGAAGATGATAGCCAAGCGGAACCAACAAATTTAGTAAGCGCTTTAGATGATAAGGCAAACCAGGAATATATTCGAAAATTTATAAGCGATCCTCAAGTTGCTACATTATACATCCAGCGAAATTCCTCTAAAGGTAATCAGTTAGTCATCGACGTGTCATAACGGTACCGAAGTATTGATCGACCTTACATTTCTCTAATTTTTATTTTTTATACTCATTTGTAGAGCTGATCTAATTTCTAATAATAATTCTTTAGATGATGACAGCGATCAACCTCCTGAAGGTGAAGAAGAAAAAGAGCCTGTTACATACTACGTTAGTAATGAAGTTCACTATTCAAACTCAAAAATGTCAAGTTTGGTTTGTATTAAACGAGGGCCAGTGGTGGAAGCAGATAAGAGTATTAGAGCACAAGTTCGATTGATGAATTTCAGCGATGGATCACCTTATGAAATTTTACATGATTATGTTAGCCGAACAGTGGCTCCATTTTTTAAATCATATGTAAAAGAATCTGGAAGGGCAGATCGGTAATTATTCTTTAACAGCTATAAAATAACTAAAAAATTAGATCCCTCTTCAATTTCTGAACACAGTTGTTTTACATAGTTGTGTAATTTTTGTAAATATTTGATAAAAGAAAACTATTATCTGCTACGTATTTCACCAATAATTTTTAGACCATGACTATTACAAAAATAAAAATTTATTTTCTTCATTGACTTTTCTTATAGATGTTTTTAACAGATATATTTTACTTTGTGTTATAATTTTCTGGTTTGGCATGTTTTAAATTTATCATGTTATACTAAATTTGCAAAAAAAATTAATATATAGGGTGATTCTGAAATCAATTAATTTTTATTAAGGGGTAGTAGAGGATGTGAAAATAAGCAATTATTGTCATTAATACTGACATACATACCTGGACTCGTGGGGTACGTACAAACCCCAGTAATAAATATCTTTGTAAAAATTGAAATATTGATTTTGTCTTAAAAAAAAATCAGAGATCATCTTTAGATACCACTTTAAACTGTAGAATAGTCTGAATTGAAAACAATAAAGATCAGCGTTCACAAAAAATCTGGAAACCTGGAAAACTCGAAAAAAAAATGCATGGTTGACTACCGATAGATGTCGGTACTAGTTTCGATTTCGAAAATATAGATATTGAAAATGGACGTGAAAGAGCGTGGGGTATGTACGTACCCTACGAGACCAGGTGAAGGCTAATAGAAAAAAGAATCCACCCATGATTCTTATTAGCATAAAGGCACACTCTAACAATTTTAGATTAAGACTGATTAATTTATTTTAACGTTTGGAGGAAAATGTATTAGAAAACATGGCACTCATTTAGACAGTGAATTGTACCCTTTTGTTTTGTTCGCTTTTCATGAATAATACTTAATAATTTATATTAAGTATTAATGGTTTTTAAAAAGAATTCTTCAGAATATGATACCGTTTATAACGCCGTATACGATTTTCTCAGTGTGGTAAAAATATTTTATTTTTCTTATGACTTGGCAGCCTGAAAACTCTTCTACAACCTGAAAAAAACTTATATAATCGGCACAATAGAGATGTTTTTATAACTTGCTCAGATTTTTTTTAATCTGTCTAAAATAAAAACAGCAATGAATTTGTTGAAAATTGCATGTAAAAACGGCTGTGTTCTAAAATGTCAACTTTTCTATTACCGTTTTGAAGGAATGCACTTATTTCATAAACACTTACAAGTGTTTATCAGAAATGTAGAAATGAAGATTTTTATTTTTAATGGAGTAATGGCAAAATGATATACTTTTAAAATATTATTGACAATAATTCGACATAATTTGAATATTAGAAGTGACATGGATCTATAAGTATTAAAAAATCATATGCCACAGATTATTTTATGCTTATTTAAATTTACAGTGATGGAGATAAGATGGCTCCTGCTGTTGAAAAAACTATTGCAGAATTAGAAATGGGGTTATTGCATCTACAACAAAATATCGATATTCCTGAAATAACCCTACAGGTGCATCCCTACGTGGCCAGCCTTATTAAACAATGCGCCGATGAAGGAAGAAAACCGAAAGTCGCTGATTTTAGCGACAAAGTTGAGGATTCCAATTTCCTTAATCAATTACAGCATGGCGTGAATCGTTGGATAAAAGAAATCCAGAAGGTTGGTTTCAATTGATTAATATTCTTTGCAAACATCTTAAAATATATTTCGCAATTTAGGTGACAAAATTAGACAGAGATCCTTCGTCAGGTACGGCCTTGCAAGAAATAAGTTTTTGGTTGAATCTTGAAAGAGCTTTGCATCGAATCCAAGAGAAACGTGAGAGTATGGAAGTTGCTTTAACTCTAGACATTTTAAAGCATGGTAAACGTTTTCACGCAACTGTATCGTTTGACACTGATACCGGACTGAAACAGGCCATTGCCACCGTTAACGATTACAATCCGTTAATGAAAGATTTCCCTATCAATGATTTGCTAGCTGCTACTGAATTGGAGAGAATAAGGGCAGCTGTACAATTAATTTTCGCCCATTTGCGTAAAGTGAGGTCCACCAAGTATCCTATTCAAAGATGTCTACGACTGGTAGAAGCCATTTCTAGGGATTTGGGTGCTCAGTTGTTAAAAGTTCTGGGTACAAGGCGGTTGATGCATATCCCATTTGATGAATTTGAAAAAGTTATGACTCAGTGTTTCGATGTCTTTGCCATTTGGGAAGATGAATATGAAAAATTACAAGCATTGCTAAGGTATTTCCAGAATAAATATAAATAAAATAGATAAATGAATGTTTCAATTTTTTTAAAGGGATATCATGAAGAAGAAACGTGACGAACACATGAAGATGGTTTGGCGTATCTCTGCACAGCACAAGAAACTACAAAGCAGAATGGAGCAAATGCGGAAGTTCCGCAGGCAGCACGAACAACTTCGAACTGTCATTGTTCGTGTTCTGAGACCAACTATCAGAGAAGCTGCGGTTCCAATTGAAGGAGAAGACTTGGAACCTCCGAAGCCCACCTTCTCACTTGATGCAGCGGATGCGAATGCCATAGAGGTATATTGCACTTTTTTTTTTACATTGTCTAGAGAGTATTTTAATTTATAATTGTAGGAGGTGAACTTAGCATACGAAAATGTAAAAGAAGTGGACTGTTTGGACATTTCCAAGGAAGGTCAAGACGCTTGGGATGCGGCAGTTCAAAGATACGAAGAACGTATCGATAGAGTAGAAACACGAATTACAGCTCACCTTCGTGATCAACTGGGAACCGCTAAGAATGCAAATGAGATGTTCCGCATCTTCTCTCGATTCAACGCTCTCTTTGTAAGGCCACATATCAGGGGTGCCATAAGAGAGTATCAAACCCACCTTATACAACGAGTGAAGGATGATATTGAGGCTCTGCATGAAAAGTTTAAAGTAAATTCATTTAGCCCTTAAATAAAGTATGTATTATTATTTTTATTTTTTATTATAGGTGCAGTACCCTCAAAGTAACAGTGCGAGAATAAGCAAAGTACGTGATTTACCCCCTGTTGCGGGATCTATTGTTTGGGCGAAACAGATTGATCATCAACTTACTACATATTTGAGGAGAGTTGAGGATGTTCTTGGTAAGTGATATTAATTTTTTTTTAAAATGTCTGCTCATTTTATTATTTCTTATAATAATAATTTCTCTGTTGAGAGTTAACTAAGTACAAATGTTTTAGAGGGTATAGAAAATAAAAATTAACAGGATCGCCCTTCAAAAAACTTTAGAACTTATAAAGCGAATTTTTTTTTAAACTTAAACTCCTATTTATTGACGACTATGGTTGCTCGTCTATCGCAAGGGTATTTATTTTGCATGTTTAGAGTACAGCAACACAACTGCGAAGGACGCAACTCTGTGTGTTTACGTTGTGACTTTGTTTTCTTTCAGTTTTTAGTGACTATTTTTTCAATTTTAAATGTTTAGTAGTAATTAAAGGTAAAGGAATTTTCCTATAAAATGGTTCACCCAATGCTATATGCGGTTTGCTTTTATAGAGTTGGTGGCAAATGCAGCAGAGCTACGGTTATCGGACAAAATTTTATAGTTACAGACTGCCATATGAAGATTTCTGTTATTTATTAATATACTTTTCATTTGATTTTCTTAGAACAAATGTGCATTGTAATCATGACAAATGTGTAATGAGTGAAAATGCAGTTTTAACAATCTGGAACAAACGTACAAAAAATAAATGAAAAATACTGCAGCTAACAGGATTAACTGTTTCTGGTTCTAGAATTCCGAAATAATTTTTTTGTCTGTCGATTTTCCTCCTTGAGCACGTTGTGGATAAAGTTTTTGTACTTTTCCGTTTCCGTACCTACACTAATTAATTTTGAACAAATTTTTTTTTACGGAAATTTAGGCAAGTTGTTAAAAATCTGGTAACCTTATCGACGTGATTTTCCTCCACTAGCGATCAGATACCGAGGTCACGACATAGCAACCTGGAAAATCACTGTATCAAATAATAGTACCGGCCGTGAAAGCCTAAAAACCATTATTTTTATTATTTCTTCATTGCTGGACTAGAATCAATAAACATTGATTGTGAAAGGTTGGCAAGATTTAAAACAAATGGTTTTTTTTCAACAACAAGTCTAAATTCCCGTAAGAAGTGCATTTCAAAATTATTATAGGTGAAGACATTAATAATTTTGGCCAATTTTAACAGAATCTTCGTTTTAATAAAGAGAAACTGTAAAATTGAATTAATTACTTCTCTGTAAACGGTAATCCGTGATTCAAGATAAGCAGTTTGTAGAAACAAAATACAGGGTATTACAGAAAAGACTACTATTAACAGGTGATAGGTTGGATTCCTACAAATAAAATTAGGTGCAAACATACCACTTTTATAGAAAATGTATACAGAAAACTAAATAATTCAGAAAACCCGGTAACACTAATCTTGTAGTGTCGACTACTTTCCACTCTACGGGTCACTGTGCAGGTACGAGGTTGGTGTACGGTTATAAAACGGTCGTGACAGGTTTTTTTATAAAAAATGTTCAATGTTAAAATCTCATTGATCTATGGTGACCTATATTATTTTACTTCTTTTACTGTCAGGAATCTAGGTTTTTAATATTCTGCATTAAAGTCTTAGAATAGCAATAGCTAAGGTAATATTATTTATAAAAACTAAAAATAAAAAAATTTAAAAGAATATTCATTTAGGGTTTCTATACATTGGGGCAAAGCCTTAAATAATTTGATCCTCCATGATCTATCTAATCTGTATATGTTTAAAGTCAAAGAAGATTAAAATTGAGTGCTAAGCAAACATTATTTAAATGAATGATGTTGCATTTCTCAATCCAGGGTCCAGGGACTATAGGGTTGGCATGCCGATTACAACGTTATAAGAGTGACCATATAGAGTTATACATATATATTTTGTTCTTCGGTGCCCTGAACTCTGTGTACGGCCCCATTATCGCTCCAACCTTACATTATTGTTTTTTTACATACAAATTAGATATTCTTTAACCATATATTCACCTAGGTCAAAAATTCCTTGGTCTAAGTCAGCGTTTGATATTTATTGGTATAGTTAAAATACACTGAATACAAAATTAATAAATATTTATTTTCATTCAGGTAAAGGTTGGGAAAACCACATTGAAGGTCAAAAACTCAAAGCTGACGGCGATAGTTTTCGCTTGAAGTTGAATACTCAAGAAATTTTCGACGATTGGGCTCGTAACGTTCAACAGCGTAACTTGGGAGTATCGGGAAGAATTTTTACCATAGAAGCTGTCAGATCGAGAACTGGCAGGGGAAATGTTTTAAAGCTGAAGGTTAACTTTCTGCCAGAAATTATAACGTTAGCCAAAGAAGTGCGTAACTTGAAATGTCTCGGGTTCCGCGTACCTTTGGCCATTGTCAATAAGGCACATCAAGCTAATCAACTGTATCCCTTCGCCATTTCACTCATCGAGAGCGTCAGGACATACGAAATGACTCTGGAAAAGGTAAGTGCTTTTGTATTCTGGTGATTTAATTATAGTAACGTGTTAGTGAGTTAATTAAAGATTTAAAGGTCTCTACTATGATCAGTGACATCTAAACAAATTCGGTCATGTTTATGGTCTTGAATGATTAATGGAATAAATAATAATAATTTTTTTTCAATGTCCAAGATTTAACTGTTTTGAATTTGCAGTGTCACTAATATTTTCTTACACAAAATTCTAGATGTGTGTTAAGTGGTAGAGACCGCATAGAACAAACTAGCATTAAATTTTATTTATACTGCCCTTTACTAGCTAACGAACAGGACTAGTCCACCAAGTGGGGTTAAGGTAGATTTTTAGATACTCCCTTGGATAAATTTCGCATGACAGAACAGTCCATGCATGTTCATTGTTTTGTAAAAATCCCCTTATGTTGTATATTCTGCCGATGCAATTTTATAGTGACTTCTTTCTTTACTCCCTAATGTAACTTCAAAGTAATTCTTTATTTTACCTTAAAAACAAGTGGTTTTAGTTTTAATGCTCTTTCAAATTTATTTATGTAGTCCCATTTGCGCTTCACGATCTTTTATATGCTGTTGCTGTTAAAGTTTGCAATTTGTAAAACCGCATAAGTGTTAATATAATGATAGTTATTTGTTTTATAAATAAGCTGGAATAATAAATATTAGGAAATGCATAAAATAATCTATTTTACATAATATACAGGATGTTTATTAAATAATGGGTCATACTTTAAGGCTAGCTTTCTTGGACAAAAATAAGGTGATTTAAATCAACTTACCTTAGTACCATCTTGCTTCGTTAATAAGTTAAAAGCCCACGAAAGTCATTTTTTTGTATTTTTTTAAGGTAATTTATTTATTTCTTGGGTAATCATATTCAAAGGTTTTTTGTATGATGCACACAAACACAAATATCTGATTAATTTTTTTGTTAAATGTACAGGAGGTTCTGAGCGCCTTTGCCACTGTATTTTCTCATTCAGGTTTTTTTTTAAGGAGGGAGATTTTTGGAAAATGATTAGCTATTTAGAAACAGTATTCTATTAGTTTTATAAAAGCTATACTCCTACAGTCTCGGGTATTAATTAAACAGTGGGTTATACTATAGGCTAGCTTTCTTGGACTAAAATAAGGTAAGGTTTAAAAAAACTTACCTTAGTACAATTTTTCCTCTTTAAGAAGTTATAGGTCTGAGAAGTTTTTGCTTATTTTTGCCCATGGAAGCTAGACTTAAAGTATGGCCCACTGTTAGAGATTATAGAATTCATACATTTGCAACTCAAACTTGAAATGCAGTTTTCTCTAAAATGTTGCATTTTAGCGACATGTAACAAGTATAGCTTTTATAAAACTAATATAATGCTATTTCTAAATAACTAATCATTTTCCATTTTTCATTTTTGACGGATTTTAAAAATTGTTTAACCACAAAATTTAGAAAAAAATCCTTTATTAAAAAATCAATAGGGCCCACCCTCTTTATTTTTGAAAAAAATGAGTTTTTAAGGAAATACAATAAATCGAAATTTTTAGTGGGAAAAATGTACACAAATATTCAAATTTAGAATTTTTCCCATAAATCCAAACAAACAAGAAAACAATTTCTGCCAGTTGCGGCCTTCTAGTTTTATTTTTAAAAATTAAAGAAAAATTACATCCAGAAAATTGGTCCTACCATACGTAAACTGATTAGCTGATTCCAAAAATGTAAAAAATACAGGGTGTCCCATTTAAAAATATAAATTTACGGTAATTTCCGGTCAAACCGGAAATGTCGTAAAATCCGAAATAACCTCAAAGAATTTATAGCAGCATGTAGTATAAACCCACCCAATTTCAAATTTTTATCAGCAGTCATAAAAAAGTTACAGCGTGTTCCCACATTCCGTTGTCACCCTGTATATTCAAAAAACACTTTATTTGACTTTAATTGCTGGCAGTGACTGCTTGTGTTTTTCTGTCAGTGATAAATGAAAGTAGAGTGTTTAAATGTGTAGTTTAACTTATTATAAGGAAATTATTCTGATCCAGAGGCATTTAAAGTTGGTTCACAATGAAATTTTGTTATTAATAAAAAAATATGGTGCTGATTAGGGCTTCCAATCTTGAACAATATTTTCAATCTTGACATTTAGGAATTGATATTTCTTTCCTGAAATTTATCTCATAAATATTTTAGTGTTATTGTTCATATTGGCCCCTAATGGAAACCTCAGTAAAAATTTCAGAGTAATAAATATACTCGCGTCAAGAATTCAGACGTCTTACGTCACGGCTGACGTTACACATTTGTTTTTACAAACTTTTAGTGTAGTATATAGTTTTATTACTATCAGTTGCAGTTTCTTAAATATGTTGATGAAAATATAATGAATTATTCATTTGTTCGTATGACATAAGTCGTATGAATTCTTAGTAGCGAGTATATCAGAATAAGAATAACTAACTGCTTACTTGAATCATCTATCAATATATTATATCCCGTAACATTAGAATATTTTGGCTGTATATATCTATAAATTACTGTAAACACACCAACAACAGCATTAACGTGCACTGTTTGTAAACAGCGACATTGAGTTTGCCTCTGTGAATACATTCATAAACACACAAGATAAATCAGGACGCACCTGAGGCATGCCTCATACCAAATAACATATAGGTAAGAAAGAGATGGAAAGCATGGAATCCATTGAGAGCTAATTGTGGGAGTGAGGCAAATTTGCATTTGCAGACGAGGCATGCTTCTAAATTATCTATAAATAATGATTAAGAAAAAAAGTTTCCAAAAAATGTTAATTCTGTAGTTCATATTTGGACTAGTCACAACCTGCTTGCCTTTCTAGTTTAGAAAGTCACGAGCCATTGAATAGAAAGTATAGTAGTCATGTTTTAATAGAAATCGAAGTTTTGATTATAATCTTAGAATCTTAGGATTGAAAACCCTACTGGATATTAAGTGTTAAATGTTTATTAATTATTTAATTTAAATGTGTATATTATATATAGAAAAAAGTGTCTATTGTGCTTTTGTTGCAGCTGAAAGCAATGATATTCTTTCATGTTCTTTATAGTGGAACTTGTTTAGTGAAAACCAGATGAATCGAAATGAACTGGATAATCAAAAATTAATAACAATTTGTTACCAAAGCATCAGCATATTAAGTTCTTGCCTGCATATATTAAACTAGTTCCACTGTATTTATTAAATGAATACACATATTGAGGAAAAAAGTAAAAACTGAAGTATGTTTGTATCTTTAAACCTCAAACAGTATTCATTGTTGCGACAGCCTGCTTTTTGAAACGACGATCTTGACATGCTAAATTGCATGACACCTGATACCTATGCTTTAACGCTTGTTGTAAATTAAACATTAATTAATAATTTCCTCTAGATCGAAGACAAAGCCAGTATAATTCCACTAGTTGCTGGAATGAGGAAGGAAGTACAGCAACTGATAGCCGAAGGCATCCAGTTAGTTTGGGAAAGTTATAAGTTGGATCCCTATGTTCAACGACTGTCCGATACAGTGGTCGGTTTCCAGGAACGTGTAGAAGAGCTTGTAATTGTTGGAGAACAACTTGAAGTTGACGTGAGATCCTTGGAAACTTGCCCTTACTCAGCCAACACCTTTGCCGATATTTTATCTAAAATTCAACATGCTGTCGACGATTTGTCTTTGAAACAATACTCCAATCTACACATCTGGGTCAGCAGATTAGATGAGGAGGTAAAATGTTTTGAAATATTTAAGGGAATATCATTACGTTAAATGTGGTTGTAGGTAGAAAAAAATTTGGCCCGTCGCTTACAAGCTGGCATTGAAGCATGGACAGACGCTTTAAGCGGACAGAAGAAAGAAATAGATCACAGCATGGATACAGACGCTCCTGCTCAACCCACACACAAACCCGGTGGAGACCCCCAGATACAAATAGCAGTCCACGAAGTCCGTATTACCAACCAAACGATGTACTTGTATCCGAGCATTGAAGAGGCCCGTTTCCAAATTATGCAGCAGCTGTTCGCTTGGCAAGCGATTGTCACTTCACAGCAGCGATTGCAGAGCAGCAGGTATCAAGTAGGGGTCGACAAACCAGTTACGGAGACCTACAGGAATATCTTGACTAAGTTACCAGGCGGCTCTGTGCCGTTGAATAATGCTTATAGTGCAATCGCTTCAAAGATAAAAGAGGTTGGTTTTTTGACCTAAAAAAAATAATGTGATTAACGTTATACCTTCTTCATTAGGTACAAAATTACGTTGGCGAGTGGTTAACTTATCAGTCTTTATGGGACCTACAAGCTGATAATCTATATGGAAAATTGGGAGATGATATTAGCAAGTGGATGGAATGCTTGAATGACATCAAGTAAGTGTTATTGTAGAGGTAGTTTTGCGTAGATCGAGTTTAGTGTTTGTCATTCTAAAGGGATTTTTATTTTGTTAGTTTTCTATATGATTTATCCCTGAATTCAAAAATTTGATTTATCGATAAAACTAGTTTGAAGCACGTCACATTCTAGGAATGACCTTGAACTTTCTAAATCTCTGCAAAAATTATCATTCATATTGTTATGAAAGCTCATCTACCTTTTTAGTTTGTTAATTATGTCTTGTTCTTTTTCAAATTTATAATTTTTGCAATACCTTTATTTTGATGTATTTTAGAACATTTTAGATTATATTCGATTTGGTTCTAGATACGTTCTTGAGGAACTAGGGAACTTTGAGAACTCTAAAATCATATATAAATGGATCGGTTTTGCGTTCACAGTTCAGTTTATATTCAGAAACCGAACGTAGGTGTGACAGAAACATCAAAGTAATGGTTTGACAGTTGGATTATTTGAAGTACTTATATTTGTTGTGTAATCAAGTAGTGACAATAAAGTTTGTTTTCTTTTGTGACGTATTTTAAGGCTAAGTCAACGTAGAGGTTACAATATATTATTTTTGAATCAGTGAGACATCTTTACAAACAAACAAAAAATTTCCAATTGTTTTGAGTTTGAAAAATCATTTTTACATTTAACATAAATTTATAGTTGTTGCTTTCAGATCTTCAAATGAACATTTACAAATTTGATAGTAGTGCATATTATATTTTTCACATTTAAATTTAATTAAAAAAACTAAAAAAAATGTAGGATAGTAGGTATCCTTTCTTCTATTAACGATTCCAGTTTTAATTTGGACCATTTTGGATTACACAGGATATTTCCTAATCTTTCTGATGAAATGAAGGAGGCAAATCCTCACCGCAATTTTAAAACGAAAATGTGATATAAAAGATTTTTGATTGTTGCTTTGTTTTTGAAATACAGAATGGTTAGGAAAATTTTCAGTACAATGATGAACAATTTGTTGAATGACTTTCATGTCTGTCATGTTCTTTTTATTGTATTCTGTAGTTTATAATTTTGATTTTGTAGTCTTATTTTATGTGGTCAATTTTAGTATTGCAAATAAATAATACATATTTTTACTTTTGAAAAGATACGTTTTACGTGATTCTTGTTTATAGGAAAACCAGAACTACTTTTGATACTTCAGACACTCGTCGAGAATTTGGACCCATCGTGATAGATTTTGCTAAAGTCCAAAGTAAGGTTTCCCTTAAATACGATTCTTGGCATAAGGACACTCTTGGCAAATTTGGAAGTTTACTCAGTAACGAGATGACCAGCTTCCACGCGAATGTCTCCAAATCTCGATCGGACCTCGAACTTCAAAGCATAGAAGCGGCTAGTACGTCTGACGCGGTCAGCTTTATCACCTACGTCCAGCAGCTGAAACGTAACATGAAAGCTTGGGAGAAGCAAGTAGACATATACAAAGAAGGGCAGAGAATCTTAGAGCGCCAACGATTCCAGTTTCCCACTTCTTGGTTGCATGTTGAAAATCTCGAAGGAGAATGGGGTGCGTTTAATGAGATCATCAAACGTAAGGACTCAAGCATTCAAACTCAGGTTTCAAGCCTCCAGCAGAAAATCGTTTCTGAGGATAAAGCAGTGGAAAGTCGCACCAACGATTTTTTGGGTGATTGGGAAAGAAGCAAACCAGTCGAAGGGCATCTGAGACCTGACGAGGCCCTGTCACAGTTGCAATTATTCGAAAGCAAGTTCGCTCGACTCAAAGAAGAAAGAGACAATGTCGCTAAAGCTAAAGAAGCACTTGAATTGCAAGAACCAGGTGGTGTAAGCACAAGTGAAGATCGTATGCAAGTGGTTTACGAAGAGTTACAAGATTTGCGTGGCGTTTGGTCTGAACTGTCCAGAATTTGGCAACAAATCGATGAAACCAGAGAAAAGCCATGGTTGTCAGTACAACCTAGAAAACTTCGTCAGCAGCTGGATGCGATGTCTGCTCAATTGAAAGAGCTCCCGGCCCGACTAAGGCAGTACGCTTCTTACGAATACGTCAAGAAAACGCTTCAGACCTACACCAAAGTCAACATGATGATTGTAGAGTTGAAGTCCGATGCTCTGAAAGAGCGTCACTGGAAGCAACTGATGAAACAGTTGAGAGTAAATTGGGTTCTCTCTGATTTGACCCTAGGACAAGTATGGGACGTAAATCTACAGAAAAACGAGGCCATTGTTAAAGACATCATTCTCATAGCTCAGGGAGAGATGGCTCTAGAAGAATTCTTGAAACAAGTTCGCGAATCATGGCAAACGTACGAATTGGATTTGATCAACTACCAGAATAAATGTAAACTTATCCGAGGCTGGGACGATTTGTTCAACAAGGTTAAAGAGCACATTAATTCCGTTGCCGCCATGAAACTGTCGCCTTACTACAAGGTATTCGAGGAAGAAGCCCTTACGTGGGAGGAGAAATTGAACCGCATCAACGCTTTGTTTGATGTATGGATTGACGTGCAGAGGAGATGGGTGTACCTCGAGGGTATATTTTCGGGAAGTGCCGACATTAAAACTCTCCTACCAGTTGAAACTTCTCGTTTCCAAAGTATCAGCTCGGAATTCCTGGGTCTAATGAAGAAAGTAAGCAAGAGTCCGATGGTCATGGACGTTTTGAATATACCAGGTGTTCAAAGAGCTTTGGAAAGACTCGCTGATTTACTAGGAAAAATTCAGAAAGCTCTTGGCGAGTATCTGGAAAGAGAACGTACTTCTTTCCCCAGATTTTACTTTGTTGGAGATGAAGACTTGCTGGAGATCATCGGTAACAGCAAGAATATAGCGAGACTGCAAAAACACTTCAAAAAAATGTTTGCTGGTGTTGCCTCTATCCTGCTGAACGAAGACAACACCATTATTACCGGCATTGCGTCCCGAGAAGGAGAAGAAGTTGTTTTTGGCAACCCCGTGTCTACCGTTGAACACCCTAAGATCAACGAATGGTTAACTCTAGTAGAAAAAGAAATGCGAGTTACTTTGGCATCAAACCTCACCCAAGCCGTGCTAGATATCAAGCAATTCAAGGACGGCATAGATCCAAAGTTGTATATGACTTGGGTAGATAAATACCAGGCGCAAATCGTTGTGCTCGCGGCACAGATCTTCTGGAGCGAAGACGTGGAAGCAGCCCTAGTGAAAATGAACAGCGAACCTCAGAAGGAACCTCTAGAGAAGGTCTTGCAACAAGTCGAGAATACTTTGAACGTCCTAGCTGATTCCGTACTCCAAGAACAGCCGCAGCTGCGTAGGAAGAAGTTGGAACATCTGATTAATGAATTTGTTCACAAGAGAACTGTCACTCGCAGACTTATCGCCAACGGCGTCTGTAGCAATAAATCTTTCGAATGGCTTTGTGAGATGAGATTTTATTTTGATCCGAGACAGACGGAGGTTTTGAAGCAACTTACCATTCACATGGCTAATGCGAGATTCTACTACGGCTTTGAATATCTGGGCGTTCAAGATAGACTCGTTCAAACACCACTTACTGATAGGTGTTACCTAACTATGACCCAAGCTCTTGAGGCCAGATTGGGTGGATCGCCTTTTGGTAAGTAATCATTAGATATTACAGTTTACTCAAATTAAACATGCCCATCGTAATTTAAAATGCAATTCGAATGGTGAACACAAATTTAATTATACAATAAATAAATCCATTAAAAAATGCCGTATTACCAGTTTGTAGATTTTTTATTGAGTCTTTTCTGCACATTGAAACATTTTGACCTAAAAGTGTGAAAAAAATCCGATTTTTTTCAAATTACTATTTGAAGAATTTTCTGATTGTTTAGTTCTCTTTACATTTTCTATATAAAACGTTAAGTTGGCACTTAATTTTGTTTGTAGAAATCTAACATATTATGTGTTAAAATAGTAGTATTTTCTGTATTCTTTATTTATTACCATTTACAGAGAAGTGGCCAAATTCACTTTTGCAGTTTATGTGTTCTTATTAAAACGAGGATTCTTTAAACTGCCTTAAATTATTAATTAATATCCACATTAAATCTGAGTTGCATTCCTTACGGGAATTTAGGCTTGTTAAAACACTTGTTGTGAACATTGCTGACTTTTCAAAATTTATTCTTATTAATTCTAGTCTAGTCCTGAAGAAACAATAAAAATAATTGTGAGAAGTCGGTAAAAAATCAAAATTAACTACCGTATGAAAACCCTTTATCTCTATTCGTTTATTACAAATTTCCGTAAAATTATACCATTTGGCAACACTGATTCAGCCTTTGGATAGGCACCCACCAGGTTCATAGCTGTTAAATGGTGACATTTTGATCAGGGCCGTACTAGGATTTATTTTTTCACTACAAAATTGAAGTTCAAGTTTTTTGGCAAAACATGGATATGACTTAATATAAAACTTATTCTGAATATTTCACAGAATCTGTATTTTTTCTGTATAAGAAACCCTGTGTCTTAAAGGACGATAACCATTCAGGGGTTTTTAACAAGGTTTTGACCCTGGGGGTTCATGAGAACGTATCAGCTGTTTGTTTTTCAAGGCCGAGAGTGAAATGCTACATGCATACACGTGTAGGTTATTTCAAGGATGTTGTAGACGAGTCAAATCTAGTTATTTTTATGTTTATGTAGTCATTCAAAAAGTTTAAATTTTTATTTACTTTTGAACACAGAACATGTTTTTGAAAAACAGAGTAATATAAAAGTTATCGCAACGTAAAGCCAATAAAACAAACAAAAACCACTAGTATGTGCCAAAAGTAATGTCACCACTCACAAATCCAACAACTTTTCAAGAAAAACCTATCACTGCAAAAGAACATTTTTTAATTTCAAGGCTGAACACCCAGGGTTTTTCATAAGACTTAAAACGAGTGTGTATTGAAAAGTATTGGGATTTTGATGTAGGGTGAAAATCCGGGGTCAAAATGCATAAATGGAAATTGGCCTTAATTTAGTTTCGTAGTAATAGTCCTTCAAAAATACCAATTTATGTCGTGCCATTGTATCTGAGCATCCTAATTTGTCACAATTTTTTTTTTTTTTTTTTTCAATATTTAATTATCACTTAAAGTAATTCTGGACTTTGGTAGTTGCCAAATGTAGATTCTGACTTTCGTTTCTGATACAATTAATTAATAATCATATAGATGAGTTGGAAACTTTTACTTAGAAATACTTACTAATCTTTCTTAATTTCTTCAGCAATAAAACATTTTATATACAATTTTTTAGGAGCATTTTTTGAAAATTAAGAAAAGAAAATTGAATTTTATTGAAATTATCATTTTTTTTAGGACCTGCCGGAACTGGTAAAACTGAGTCTGTTAAAGCACTTGGTAATCAGCTGGGTCGTTTCGTGTTGGTATTCAATTGCGATGAGACATTCGACTTCCAAGCCATGGGAAGAATCTTCGTAGGTCTGTGCCAAGTGGGTGCCTGGGGTTGTTTTGATGAATTTAATAGATTGGAGGAAAGAATGTTGTCTGCTGTTTCTCAGCAAGTGCAGACCATTCAAGAAGCACTGAAATCGCAAAGGGAAGCCAGCGCTGATGGTGTCTCTGTTGGAAGTAAATAATTTTTTATTATTTAAATAGTTTGCAAAACTCATATTTTTTTCTTTCCAATTATACCAAACTCAAATTTTTAGGTATTAGTGTTGAATTAGTTGGAAAACAGGTGAAAGTCTCTCCAGATATGGCTATATTCATCACCATGAACCCTGGATACGCTGGCAGATCCAACTTGCCAGACAACTTGAAGAAACTTTTCAGATCCTTGGCTATGACGACGCCCGACAGACAACTCATTGCGGAGGTCATGCTGTTCTCGCAAGGTTTCCGTCAGGCTGAGAAGCTGGCTTGCAAAATTGTTCCGTTCTTCAGGTAACGATACAAAATTTTAAAATTTTAGGATGTGTTACGTTTATATTTTTTTAGGTTGTGCGATGAACAATTATCCAATCAGTCCCATTACGATTTTGGGTTGCGTGCATTGAAATCCGTGCTAATCTCGGCTGGTAACGTGAAGAGGGATAGGATTCAGCGAATTAAGGAAGGTATGACTCAACGTGGTGAGACTAATATTGACGAGGCGAGCATTGCCGAAAATCTACCGGAACAAGAGATTCTGATACAGTCTGTGTGCGAAACTATGGTTCCCAAACTTGTGGCAGAAGATATCCCACTATTGTTCAGCTTGTTGAATGATGTATTCCCCAATGTCCAGTACACTAGAGCAGAGATGAAAGGTAAGATATCAAAACGTGTTTTACATTGACCAATTTTTGATCCAATAACTTAACTGATCAAGAAATTGTAGTAAAAATGTTTGCTTTTTATATAAATTTGTGAATTGAAATAATATTGACAAGTTGCAGTTTGCGACATAACTATGCAGAATTTTTTATCCAATAAATTGATCAACAAATTAGAGGTAATAGAACTGGTTAAGTTCTAATTTATTTGGTGATTTTTAGTGAAGTTTAATACTTTATCCAGTAGTACCACTTCTACAATCTATGGTTTCTACACTTGTCTCTTTTTTTTTTGCCCTCCTGGCATTAGCGCAGAACGTATTTTGATGTAATCATATCTTGAATAAATAGTATGAGTATAAATATGTAACAAAGACATATCTACATATGCCAGTTTGTTATTATTGTTGTAGATGTTTTTAAAGCAGTATAACTGTTACAGTAAAACTAATTATTTTTTATCACCCGATAACAGTAAGTTCTATTTGAAAACCTATCTTCTCGAAATATTAATGTCTATAAAAATTTGGAAGTCTTTCCAAAATCAGTAAAATTGAGATACCCCGTATGCAAGGAGGGTAACGTTTTGATACATTTTCTTGCATAGTCGTAATGTCGTCTGCTGAATTTTTTGTCCAATAAATTGGTCTAGATATTGGCCAAGAAATTGGAGGTAATAGTATTTCTAATTTAATGGTCAATTTTGGTAATTTTTAGTAACTTTTAATACGTTGTTTATTCAGTAGTACCAATTTTAGTTATATTCTACAATCATCCTCCACTAAACCGCAACAGCCGTGCTTTTTCTAGTCTACGGTAGCAGACTACAGCACAAATGACGTAGTCGGACAGAGTCGTCAATTGTTTTCATACAAATTATGACAAATGTCAAATATCTATTAAGTCTGTATAGATAAAAAATACGTACATTTTTACAAACCAAATTAAATAAATAGGTTCTATTAAAAGATAAGTTGTCAAATGTCAAATTCTGACATTTATGTCCTGATGTTTCTAAATACTAATGTTGGTGTCGCCACACTATAGCACTTTACAGAATTCTAGATTGAAATTCAGGTGATTCGTCAGACAAGTTATTACAATGGCGACGTGATTTAGCAGACAGTGGGTGTATTCAGGTAATTTGCAGCGATGCAGCGCTTTTCAGCTTGAATTAGTTGAATGACTTTCCGTTTGATTGACAAATGTCAATTGTAAAAGTGATGACATTTGACTTAAATAGTTGTTGTTCTTATATTGCATAGTTCCTATTTCATTTCTCAGCAACTTCAAAATATACGTCCTCGTTATAAATTCGGACACAAACAAGATTATTTTCACCAATATTCATTTTTTTGGCTGAATTCCACAGATTAAATATATATAAATGCTGAATTCCACCTTTCTTAAAATTTGACGTCGCTTTTTTATAACGTCAAAACTTTCAGCGGTCCAGCATATGAAAATATATGCTTTACTGCTTTAAAAAAGCGCTACAGCGAACTGGCCGAGTTTTGTTTATTCAAGTAACCGCTGCGTCAAAGCGCTGCAGCGCTGAAGTTCCCTGAATGCGCCCAATGCTACAATTTGTACAACACTTGACTGACATATATTCTTGGAAAATTGTAATGTCATCTGCTGAATTTTTTATCCAACACCAATTGGCTTAGAAATTGGAGATAAATAGAACTTCTAATTTATTGATCAGTTTTAGTTAAATTTGACAATTCCGATAGCATGTGAATTATTATTTTGATATACATATATTTTTTTGAAAACTTATAATAATAAAACTTGTCTTCTGCTGAAATTTTGATGTAATAAGTTCTAAGTTAATGGTCAATGGTACATCTTAGTAACTTTTAATGCTTTTTTATTTATTCAATACCAATTTTAATTACAATCTACTATTTAAAATTTATGCAACTCTTTACTTACTTTGATATATTTTTCCAAAAAATTGTAATATGTTTGTTGTTAAATTTTTTATTCAATAATATAGGTGGTTTTAAGCTATATAGACGCACAGTTTTTATTTTTTCCAATATTTATTTATATTTTTGGGACATTATCAACAACTTATATTTTACTGTTATTAAAACTACTCTGGTCAAATTATTATAAAAGGAATAAATGATGCTTTAAATATTTCATTTGTACCTAGTTTTTTTTTAATCATTCTGTGTGAAAGTATCTATACTTATTGGAAAAGTATTTGTAGTACTCTTTATCAAAAATATAAAATTATAGGTCTCAAGGACGAAATCAGAAAAGTATGTGCCGAAGAATATCTTGTATGTGGTGAAGGCGATGAACAAGGGGCAGCTTGGATGGAAAAGGTGAGATTTGATTAATTTCTAGCAATTATTTATTATATTTATTTTGCAATTTGCCATTTCATGCTGCTCAGCGGGATACCTGGGTTGCAAAGGTACAAGATTTAAGATTTATAAACCGTTTTGCTTAAAATTGATTTACTTAATTTTTCATGTTGATGTTGTAGGTACTTCAATTATACCAAATCTCAAATCTGAACCACGGTTTGATGATGGTGGGCCCCAGCGGTTCGGGCAAAAGCACAGCTTGGAGGGTGCTTCTTAAGGCATTGGAGAGATATGAGGGAGTCGAAGGTGTTGCTCATGTCATTGATCCAAAAGCTATTAGCAAGGAAGCTCTCTATGGTGTGTTGGATCCCAATACGAGAGAGTGGACTGACGGTCTCTTTACCCATATTTTGAGGTACCAGTATACTTATCGATTTACAATTAACTTAATCTTTATTTAAAATTTTAGGAAAATCATTGACAACGTAAGAGGTGAAATTAATAAACGCCAGTGGATCATCTTTGATGGAGATGTCGATCCTGAATGGGTAGAAAATTTGAATTCGGTTCTTGACGATAACAAACTGTTGACTCTGCCTAATGGAGAACGTCTGTCCCTCCCACCTAACGTCAGAGTTATGTTTGAGGTAAAGCGACTATAAAAAAAAAACATGTATCATATTAAATATTTAATGATTTATTTCAGGTACAAGACCTCAAATACGCTACTTTGGCCACAGTATCCCGTTGCGGCATGGTGTGGTTCTCAGAAGACGTCTTGTCTACCGAAATGATCTTCGAGAATTACATATTGAGATTGAGGAACATCCCTCTTGAAGAAGGCGAAGATGAGAGCTTTGGAAAGAAATCTGAGAGCAAAGATGATATGTTGTCGCCTACCCTTCAAGTTCAAATCGACGTGGTGAACTTGCTGCAGCCTTACTTGGCACCCGATGGTCTTGTTGTTAAGTGTTTGGAATATGCCATGGAACAGGAACATATTATGGATTTCACCAGATTGCGAGCCTTGAGTTCTCTATTCTCCATGTTGAATCAGTGCGTGAGGTAAGTTACATATTATATTTCTATGAAATAAAAATACTGTTTCTTTTATTCGTAACACATATACACTGTTTGATTATGAAGGTCTCGAGTTATAATTTGATTACCCATTTTTAGATATTCTGTAAAGTGTATAGGGTGATTCAGTCATAATGTCATTAATTTTAAGAGAAGATAGGGAAAAATTAGTATAATACGAATACTCGATTATACAAAAATAAATACATCTAAAAATCTTTTCAAACCATTATTGTAATATGTAATTAATGCTATAAATTATTTTTTATAGTATGCAATTAACATATTAAGTTCCATTCACATTTTATTACATAAATAGTTAAATAAAATCCAGTACTAACTATAGTGGTTTTTAGGCTTTCACGGCCTGTGCTGTAATTTGATACATGGTGCTTTTCCGGGTTGTTGTGCCGTGACCTCGGTAACTGGCAGCTACCAGGCACAACAACCCGGAAAATCACCATGTATCAACTTCCAGTACTAACTAGGTTAAATTATTAAAAGAGCTGGAAACTGTTTTTGTATTTAAATACACAGTAATTAAAAAACAATTTGCTGTCAACAAAAAACTGTTTGAGACATACCTATTAAGTGATCAACAATCCGAGTCTTAACCTACCGTATTTAGATCAATAACCTTGTTTTTAATGTTTAATGACAAGCGCTGCAGAACCGCTAATAACAGAAACAAACAATAATTAAATTTGCTCTTTTATAAACACCAATAGGAAATCATGAGAATTTTATAATAAATGCCAATCGTAGTAATCAGCGCCGATATCATATCTGTATCATCAGGCTGTAATCGGAACACTCGGCACAGCTAAAAGTTGGCAGTTCAAATTCCCATTTAATACGTTACCGACGGAATAAGTCTAACATCATTCGGTTCTGTTTTCCTATTTAGGCAAGCTCACCGTCGACTACATCTGCAACAGATGCACGCAGCATCATCCGTCATTATTTTCATATTGTAGAGGTTGGGGTGTGTTTGTATTGCCAGTGTAGTTTAGAATTATTAATAAAATTTGCTATTTAATAATAATAATAACATACCTTTATTTAGCAAATGCTATACATACAAACAATACAATTACATAAACGCAAGTAACCACAAATCTTAAAAAATTTGCCTAAATAAAAATTCAATTCAAGTTGGGTAAAATTATTTGGTACCAACGGTTCATGAGTAATGGATTTGATTCTGATTTATATTCATAATCAAATATGAGTTGCATTATTTGGAAATGTCAATGTACGAGCTCAACTGGATTCTGCTTTCAAGAACATAACAAAAAGGTGACAAAAAATAGGTATGTTTTTAATAACTTGCATTACGAGGGCATGATGAATGGATTTTACGTCAGAACTTGACAAAACGGTTAATATACAAAGAATATATAAAATGCATGCATTTTAAATTGCAATCAAGACATCCTATTTAAAAATAAATATACTTTACAGGATGTTTACAAATGTGTAACCAAGTTAAGCTCAGGGCCTTTATAATCAAACCTATAAATTTGTTTTGTTTTAGAAACGTATTGCTATACAACCATGCCCATTCCGATTTCCCGCTATCCAACGAAGCTTTGGAGAAATATATTCCAAAATGTCTGGTTTACTCCGTTCTTTGGAGTTTTGCTGGCGATGCTAAATTGAAAGTACGATCCGAACTTGGAGATTTCATCAGATCTGTTACGACTGTACCATTACCGCCCGATAATAACATGCCTATTATCGATTACGAAGTTACCATAGAAGGCGAATGGTCCCCGTGGTCTAATAAAGTACCACAGATTGAAGTTGAGACACATAAAGTTGCATCTCCCGATATCGTCGTGCCGACTCTAGATACTGTGCGACATGAATCCTTGCTGTACACCTGGTTGGCAGAACATAAACCTCTCGGTAAGTGTTTAAAATTAACTCTTTTTACAGGGTGGATATATATTTTTTTTTATCTGGAAAAAAATGTTTTAAAACATTTCAAAAATTTTATAGGTTCACACCAGTTGCGTAAGAAAATTGATTGATGGGTGCTTTATAGAAAAAAACATGAATATAAATATGAAATATAGTGTACTATTAAAAAATTGCCGGTAATGTTGTAACTGTCAAAAGTTAAAAAATTGAAAATATTGCAGATAAGTGTCAATTTCTATCCAAATTGCAGGGACCAATCTTTACCAGGTTCTACAACTTTTTAACATAAGAAAACAAGTTCATATAAACATGAGTCTGGAAATTAGTTTCCAAGATACAGGGTAATAAAAGAGACCCTCCAATTATAGGGTTTTAAATATTTCTTTTTTTTTCAAATGCAACATAAAGTAAAACATATTTTTGTGTCAATTTTAATTTATTTCTTTACAATTAAGGTCATTAATTTTTTTTTTTCAAAAGTATATTTATATTATTTTGGGGTATACTGTATTTTGTCTACATACACTTTTATTAAAAACTTTTACAAGTAAAATATATAAAAAATATTTTGATATTGTTTAATAAAAAAATAATTTGAATTGTTTTCTGCCTTATATTTGCTATCACATTGGCCAATTTAATGGGAACATAATTTTTAAAATTCAAAAATTTTCTCTACTAATAAATTTATGATTGGGATGATACATTTATCTTGATTTCTGAATGTCGCATTGAAATTACTAAAGTTATACTGTATATGAACCAGCCATTATTTTTTAATCTATACCTAAATTTTGCAATAAAAGTGTATGTTTTTGAAATTTTAGTAGAAAAATATTTTTTTCTAAAAAAATATTTACATTTACGTATTTTTACAGTACTTTGTGGTCCACCGGGTTCTGGCAAAACAATGACCCTGTTCTCTGCATTGAGAGCCCTACCAGATATGGAAGTTGTTGGGTTGAACTTTTCGTCAGCGACTACCCCAGAATTGTTGCTAAAAACATTTGATCACTACTGTGAATACAGAAAAACCCCAAACGGTGTTATTTTGGCCCCTATTCAGGTAAGAATGAAAATCAGAATATTGTCAGACTCTTAATTTAAAAAATATATATGTCTTTAGCTTGGCAAGTGGTTAGTCTTATTCTGTGACGAAATAAACTTGCCCGATATGGACAACTACGGCACGCAACGTGTGATCATGTTCTTGCGTCAAATCGTTGAACAAAAAGGTTTCTACCGTGCCTCCGATCAGACCTGGGTAACATTGGAACGCATCCAATTTGTCGGTGCCTGTAATCCTCCCACAGATCCGGGCAGGAAACCTCTCTCGCACAGATTCTTAAGACATGTCCCGGTAATTTATGTTGATTACCCTGGAGAGACGTCCTTAAAACAGATCTATGGAACGTTTACAAGGGCTATGTTGAGATTAGCTCCCGGTTTGAAGGGATACGCAGAACCCTTGACCAATGCTATGGTCGAGTTCTATTTGGCTTCCCAAGATCGATTCACACAAGACATGCAACCTCATTACGTCTATTCTCCTCGTGAAATGACTAGATGGGTTAGAGGAATTTGTGAGGCAATAAGGTAAAGTAAATAAAGTACTTAATTCTGCAAATTGTGTCGCAGTTGTCAGATATTACATTGCATTTTTAACCAATGCAAAAATTAAATGAAATTCTATACATCAAAATTGTCTATCGTTTTTTTGATTTTACGACTTTCACATCAAATAATGAAATAATTTGTATAGGTTATATTTCCACCTGATGCCTACTGAATATTTTACTTCGTAGGTTATGTTTTGTCTTGAGACCTACTCGCAAAATTTGAGGTTATATTTTAATCTCATGCCTACTGATATTTTACTTTTTAGGTTATTCTTGAGACCTACTTATAAAATTCATGTTACAATTATTAAACAAAAAAAATATACCGTTTTAAAAAGTAACATAAAATAATAATTTCAAAAAATTTGACGGCTGTAAACAAATTAGTATTTGCCTTTTTCAGACCTTTGGACAATCTCGCAGTTGAAGGTTTAGTTCGGCTCTGGGCTCATGAAGCCCTGCGTCTCTTCCAAGACAGACTCGTAGAAGATTCTGAACGACGATGGACCAATGAAAACATTGATGCCGTCGCATTGAAGCATTTCCCGTCGGCTAATTGTGAGAAAGCTTTGGAAAGACCCATTCTTTACAGCAATTGGTTATCCAAAGATTACGTACCAGTTGAGAGAGAACAGCTTAGAGAATATGTCAAGGCAAGACTGAAGGTGTTTTACGAGGAAGAACTTGACGTTCCCCTGGTATTGTTCGATGAAGTCTTGGACCACGTGCTGAGAATCGACAGAATCTTCAGACAACCTCAAGGACACTTGTTACTCATTGGGGTTTCAGGAGCTGGTAAGACCACTCTATCTAGATTCGTCGCTTGGATGAACGGTCTCTCGATATTCCAAATCAAAGTGCACAATAAATACACCGCTGAAGATTTTGACGAAGATCTGCGGTCGGTGTTACGCAGAAGTGGTTGCAAAGATGAAAAAATCGCTTTCATTCTGGATGAATCGAACATGTTAGATTCTAGCTTCTTGGAGAGGATGAATACTCTTCTGGCTAATGGTGAAGTGCCTGGATTGTTTGAAGGAGATGAGTACACGACTCTCATGACGCAATGCAAGGAAGGCGCGCAAAGAGAAGGTAAATATTTTGTGGTTTTAAAATGTTTTTGCACATTGATTGTAGATACAGGATGGTTTCGAGATAAATGCTTTCCTTCAAAGGAATATTGGAAGACATATGAATAAATATTTTTTATTACACAATCTGTGGTCCATATTTTCAAGATAATTATGTTTTTCTCAAAAATTATGCTCTTTTACAACAACAAATGTAAAATCAGCACTATTTAAACAGGGAGTAATATTTACTTTTCCTAAAAAGTAGGAAACTCACTGATATTTATTTATTATTGTTTTTAATTTTGTCCTGTAAATGTCTAATTAGGAACTTCTAATTTCGTCCTATTTTCTTTGTCTCCAAACAGTAAACAAACAAAATAAAATAACACTGTGCCCAATTTGAAATTATCACTAGTTTTTAAAATATTGAAAAGAATTTTGTAAATTTAACAACTAATATCTTTTTAAGGAAGCGTCCTAGGTAAAAGTTTTGTACAAAAAATCATCTCTTAAAATTCACCAAAGACGCAACATTTCATTTTTGGTCGGCGTTTGTGAATCATTCTGTATAATTTAACGAATTAGAAGTTATATTGTTTGAATATAATACAGAAAACTTAATCTCAAAAAAAGTTATGTCAGTGACATCTTTTTTCAGAACATCCTGTATATCTTAATTTTACGAAAAATGAGTATTCACTTATTATCAGTCATAACTATACAGATTTGGAAATTGCGGATCTTTACAGAGAAAGTAGAAATTGCCGCTTCATCCCAGGGAAGGTACGAAGTATAAGAGGCGCGGCGACGTGCATTGGTCTAGCATTCCCCACTACTACGGTAATCGGTTCCGTATCGCCAATTCACCATTGCAAAACTAACTGTCCGGTCAACTGATGCCAGTGTTGCCAGACACAAAAAGAAATAATAAAATTATTAAAATTACTCTTTGAAATCTACCGAAACAAAGACCTAACGAGAAATAAAGGCAAAATCGAGGGCAAAATTGAATAGATAGAGGTAGGTATCTACAATATTTGGGTACTTGAAATGTCCTTTATTGTAGACTGCTCTCTTAATAATTAGCAATGAATACATAAACAAGTGTGACAGTCTACGGATATGGGGTGTGTGTGCTGTATTGCAGTGATTCTTAACTCTATTCCGTAAGGGTACCTACATTTTCTGGAAACAACAGATTTTACGACCCTGCGTCACGTCAACTGCGCCTCAACGTTCGCCCGGCCTAACAATAAAATAAATTAGAAAGGTTACGTGGTTAATAACTTTTAAGTAAGTACCTGTAAGTACCTACTTACAATGTAATATCATGATAACATAGTAGAACATAATGTTTTTTAATGCAATAAAAATGGCATTACAAAAGTAATTAAAAATTAAGCTGTGTCAAGGGGCGTTTTTTGATAAATTAAGCCATCTCATGCTTTTTTCTCCAAACCTCGTGCTTCATTGTAATTATTCTCATGCACTGAATTTTTCCCACCTGGCAACACTGTCTGATGCGAAGATGGAAGTATGCGTGTACCATGACACAAATACACGTAAGGGGCAAAACACAATTCACCATCAAGATCCTCACTTTCCAAATCTGTATAAGTTTTTACAGAAGCATAACATTCTCTATGGTGCCGTCAAATGTTTTTATTTATAAAAATAAAAAATTATACCACAATTATTTTTACCTTCAGTACATATTTATTTAATTTGCTGATGCTCTAATTTGTTTCTTATAGGTTTAATGTTGGACTCAAACGATGAGCTTTACAAATGGTTCACGCAGCAAGTCATGCGTAACTTACACGTGGTTTTCACGATGAATCCATCTACTGACGGATTGAAAGACAGAGCGGCTACTTCTCCTGCTCTGTTCAACAGATGCGTTCTCAACTGGTTCGGAGACTGGTCAGATGGTGCATTATTCCAGGTATTTTTTATTGGTACCATTTTTCATGAGAGAACTGTTTAACCTCAAATGTTTTTCTAGGTTGGAAAAGAATTTACAAACCGATTGGATCTTGAAAAACCGACTTGGAAATGTCCAGATTTCTTCCCCGCTTCGTGCACTCGTATACCCGCTACACCCAATCACAGGGAAGCTGTTATCAACGCTTGCGTGTACGTTCACCAAACCCTCCACAAAGCTAACAGCCGTCTCGCTAAGAGAGGAGGCCGTACCATGGCCATCACCCCCAGACATTATCTGGACTTCATTCACCATTTCGTTAAATTGCACAACGAAAAACGTTCCGATTTGGAAGAACAGCAGCTGCATTTGAACGTTGGTTTGAGTAAAATTGCGGAAACCGTGGAACAAGTCGAGGAGATGCAGAAGAGTCTGGCTGTGAAATCTCAGGAGTTACAGGCAAAGAACGAGGCCGCCAATGCTAAGCTTAAACAGATGGTGAAGGACCAGCAAGAGGCGGAAAAGAAGAAGGTGCAGAGTCAGGAGATTCAGCAGCAGTTGGCGGAACAGACAGTGCACATTGAACAGAAACGTTCCGAGGTCATGGCTGATTTGGAACAGGTCGAACCTGCTGTTATCGATGCACAGACAGGTGAGTAGAATATTTATTTTATTGTTTGTGGTGTTTTAATCTCGTAACAAAAAGTGAAAAAGTTAAATACTCTGTAAAACCAAAAAATTATTGTCTGAAGCTATTTATTTGTGACATAATTTTAGTTTTTCTTTAGTTTTGTTGGGTTTTTTGCCACACTTCTGAAAAAATAATAAAGATTAATTAAATAAGCCCTTGCGCCAAACGGAACAGTCAAGGGTTATTTTCGAAACTAAGTTTGCCTAACCAAAAAATCTCACACTGAAAAAAGTAGATAAGTAAAAAAATAAAATCACATCACTATCGCGCACTTCGTTATTGACGTTTGAAAAACTCTCTGTTTTCGTTCTTAAAATCGTAGTAAAAATTTTTTAACGTATGTCAAGTTTGACAGTTTAAAATTTGTTAACCTGCTTCCATAGAGATGTTAAATGATTTTTATTTTATTGTTACTTACTTCTTCTTGATACAACTGTAGCCAACAATGATCGATGTTAACTGAACAGTTAGACACACACTTATCTCCGTTCAACAAAATAATCGCAGTCTCTTTTAATTTTCTTTTTGTTGGGTTATCTTCCTTTTCTAAAATTTTGCGAACCCCATTGAATCAAATGACCGTTTTCCCAGCGTGTTCAAATTTTGGATTTTTCAAATTCCCGTTTTTTTATGTAATTTTTATGTTCCTCAACTCTAATGTTCATAGGCCGAGACGTTTCCCCAACATAATGTTTATTGCATTCACAAGGTATACTGTTGAGGAACATAAAAATTACATAAAAAATTTGGGGGAATTTGAAAAATCCAAAATTTGCAAACACGCTTGGGAACACGGTCATTTGATTCAATGGGGTTCGGCAAAAATTTTAGAAAAGGAAGATAACGCAACAAAAAGAAAATTAAAAGAGACACCAATTATTTTTTTGAACGGAGATAAGTGTGTGTCTAACTGTTCAGTTAACATCGATCATTGTTGGCTACAGTTGTATCAAGAAGAAGTAAGTAACAATAAAATAAAAATCATTTAACATCTCTATGGAAGCAGGTTAACAAATTTTAAACTGTCAAACTTGACATACGTTTAAAAAATTTTACTACGATTTTGAGAACGAAACAGAGAGTTTTTCGAACGTCAATAACACGAAAGTGCGCGATAGTGATGTGATTTTTGTTATTTTTTACTTATCTGCTTTTTTCAGTGTGAGATTTTTTGATTAGGCAAACTTAGTTTCGAAAATAACCCTTGACTGTTCCGTTTGGCGCAAGGGCTTATTTAATTAATCTTTATTATTTTTTCAGAAGTGTGGCAAAAAACCCAACAAAACTAAAGAAAAACAAAAAATTATTGATAAACTATTGAAAAATAGGCATTTATTTTTGCACATATAAACTTAGGGAATTACATAATAATTGATTTAAAGGTACAATTAGGTCAGATAATACAATTTTTTATATAAATATATTTTTTTATGATATATTAGCTGTTAAATCAATAAAGAAGCAACACCTTGTGGAAGTTCGATCGATGGCCAATCCTCCGCACAGCGTTAAAATGGCATTGGAGTCTGTGTGCCTCCTTCTACGCGAGAATGCTAGCGAATGGCGTTCCATTCGATCAGTTATAATGCGAGAGAACTTCATTGCGACTATTGTTAACTTTGGCAGTGAGAACTTAACGTAAGGCTGATTCCAGCCATCTTGTATTATATTTCAGTGTCTCCCCCTGGCTGAAGGCTGACAGAGCATGATGTTAATTTTTTTTTGCTTATGTTATCTTTTGTCTACACGATATGATCACAGGAATACATATTTTTAAACTAGTTAATATATAAATTAACGAAGTTTAATATTATTTCCAGTTTTAAATCTAGTAAATGGCAAACAGTTTAATTATATAAGTAAAAGTTATAATATAAAAAAGTCATTTTTTATTTGGTAGAATTCTTCATAAGCGCTACATTGAATTTTAATATATTTACTTTACACTTTAATATTGTCGTAATTATACTGTGAGCTGTAAAAGTTACATGTATTTAGTATTTCATCACATATTTACACAGTTAATTTTTTTATTTTAACCCTGCATTATTTTTATCCACACAGCCGTAAAATCTATCAAAAAACAACAGCTGGTTGAAATCCGTACAATGGCAAATCCTCCTGCTGTGGTTAAATTGGCCTTAGAGTCTATTTGCTTGTTGCTTGGTGAAAATGCAAGTGATTGGAAGTCAATTCGTACAGTCATCATGCGTGATAATTTCATCAATACTGTCGTCAACAATTTCAATACAGAAGACATTAGGTATGCATGTTTAGGCTTGTACATATTTAATAATTTAGTTTCAAGTTTTGTTGTGATGCATGTTATTCTATATAGCACTTCTCTATATTATGATTCATCTGTAATTTTACAACGTTAGATGTAGTTGCTTTGCATATTTATCATAAAAGTAAGGTCAACATAAATGGAAATTAGTATTTTGTGTATTTGTGATAATAAATATACATTGAATGGCAAATGTCTGAAATACATTTATTTTCTCGAAAGAGCATGTTTTTTACATATAATTCTGTGAAAATCACAATACTGTTACAAAGGAAAATTTTTAAATAAACTGCTTGTGACGGAGGCACAGCTTAAATAACAATCAGCTCACAGACTCGTATGAGCGGGAACGTCTCGCGCAGATCTTCGCGCATGCCGCCACTTTGGTATAAAAGGCGGCAGGGACGTGTGGTTGAAAAATATGCCCTTATAGCCATACTGTCAACGACTGCGTTATTGGCGCGAATGCTGTATTTTGTGGTTTGTTGATTTTCTTGTATTTTATACTGTTATGTTATTTTATTTTTAAACAATTTCAAGTAAAACAAATTTATATTTAGTATGACACTTTCTAAATTGGGACAACTATTTTTAATCCGGTCCTGACTTGTATCCCAAACGAGAGAGAGAGACAACAAGCTTCAAGGGCAAATTTTCAGGTTTTAATACTTCAAAGGTGCCGCCGGAGAGTCTGTGAGCTGATTGTTATTTAAGCTGTGACGAAGGCTTAAGTAATAATTTTTTTCCAAATCCTGATATCTAGTAATACACTGGGACATCAGCAAGATGGGTCTCACCATATTTTGCTATACAGGAAATATTTACATAATTTTTTCTCTAAGTGCTATTTGATTTTTTTTATGGGAATGAAAAATCTGCTGATTTATAGAAAATGGAGTTATTCGACACATTTGCTGGCCACTGTATAATAAACTTTTCCATTCATAATATTAAATTTCCTTTAGAATCTAATAAATATTTGATATCCATTTGTGTTTACTTTAATGCTGTCGATATTATTAATAATAAAAAAAATGGTGTTAGTGAAAGTATGTATTGTCTTACATGCTCTTACCTTTCAGTGATGATGTACGTGAGAAAATGAAGAGCCGTTACCTAAGTAATCCTGATTACAACTTCGAAAAAGTCAACCATGCCAGTAATGCCTGTGGTCCTTTAGTAAAATGGGCTTTGGCGCAAATTCAGTATGCAGATATGTTGAAGAAAGTAGAACCACTGCGGGAAGAACTTAATTCCTTGGAAAAACAGGCTGAAACCAACAAAAAACGAGGCGAAGAAGTAAAGAACCTCATCAGTCAACTGGAACAGAGTATTGCTTCGTACAAAGAAGAATACGCCCAACTTATCGCACAGGCGCAGGCTATTAAAACTGACTTGGAAAATGTCCAGGCTAAAGTCGATAGGTCTATTGCACTGTTGAAATCTCTGGTTATAGAACGAGAAAGATGGGAGGCTACTAGTGAAACATTCAGGTCTCAGATGTCTACGATTGTAGGAGATGTACTTCTTTCCGCAGCTTTTATAGCTTACGGGGGCTACTTTGATCAACACTACAGGCAAAGTTTATTCACCACCTGGTGTCAACATTTGACCCAAGCCGCAATACAGTACAGACCTGACATAGCTCGAACCGAATATCTTTCCAATCCCGACGAACGTCTCAGATGGCAGGCTAATGCTTTGCCTACCGATGATTTGTGTACTGAGAACGCTATAATGTTGAAGAGATTCAACAGATATCCACTCATTATTGATCCTTCTGGACAAGCCACCGAGTTCATCATGAACGAATTTAAAGATAAGAAAATTACCAAGACCAGTTTTCTTGATGATTCGTTCCGCAAAAATCTTGAGTCTGCTTTACGTTTCGGTAATCCCCTCCTTGTACAGGATGTTGAAAATTATGATGCCATTCTAAATCCTGTGCTGAACAGAGAGTTGAGACGGACAGGCGGTCGTGTTTTGATTACTTTGGGAGATCAGGATATTGACTTGTCACCTTCATTTGTCATTTTCTTGTCTACTCGTGATCCTACTGTAGAATTTCCTCCAGATATTTGCTCTCGAGTAACGTTTGTCAATTTCACCGTGACTAGAAGCTCACTGCAGAGCCAATGTTTGAATCAAGTATTGAAAGCCGAGAGACCAGATATCGACGCAAAACGTTCCGATCTGTTGAAACTTCAAGGAGAGTTCCATTTGAGATTGAGGCAGTTGGAAAAGTCTTTACTGCAGGCATTGAATGATGCAAAGGGTAAAATCTTAGATGATGACAGCGTTATTACTACACTCGAAACCCTCAAACGTGAAGCGGCTGAAATTGGCCAGAAGGTCGAAGAAACGGATAAAGTTATATCTGAAATTGAAACGGTTTCGCAACAGTATCTGCCCCTGTCCCAGGCGTGCAGTAATACCTACTTTACCATGGATAGTCTCAACCAAGTACACTTCCTCTACCAGTATTCACTTAAAATGTTCCTGGATATGTTCAGCAGTGTCTTGCATAATAATTCCAAACTCGATGGCGTGTCTGATTACCAGGCCAGATTGAATGTTGTTACATCAGATTTATTCTCGGTAAGTCAATTTGTTTTATTAATTTATTATTTGAATTTTAATTAGATCAGTTAATTATATATATATTTTTTTAATTATTAAGTATTATATTGTGAGAACGACTACTCTGTACAAATCTGTGTACAAATGTCATTACCAGCAATGAATTACACACATTATTCACGCCGAACCTTGTAAGCCTTAAATATAGTGTGACGTTTTAAAAAAAGGTTATATATGTATATCAAAAATAAAAATTATTGGAAATATTCAATTTTGAAACGGTAGTATCAGAAACATTGAGCTGTTCCATTGCCCGTTTGCAGTGATTCACCGCTCGTGGCAGCACTCTGCAGCACATATGTCATAGTTGTCAACTGTTTGTATCAGTAATTTGACGTTTCTTAAAAAGTACATATGTGACCTGGAATCATGAAACGACCCTTTTGTGCGAAAACAAGTTTTCCAGATAAATGCGTTTAAAGATTGGGAGGTAGAACCAATACGACCGAAAATCTACTCCAAACCAAAAAAAAGAAGTAACTCACTTATTTTCGCATATTTGATTATGTAAACTGGTCCTCTACGTACAGTAAATGTTGAACATTATATATATTTTTTGCATTTGCCTGTATTTTGTGTTAAAAAAACAAATTGTCATACAGAGTCAGTCGATTTTAATTACACTTGCTGTTAAACTAATTACGTATCCACAATAATAAAAATATGACAATTTGTTTAAGTACGTGTCACGTTGTTATTTGAGGTTCTTTTAAACAAAGTGTGATTCCACCACTACTGCACACACAACTTATCAGATGTTGCTTATCTATAACGCATTGTGAAATAGTTCATTGATTTATTATGGTAAGTTAGGGAGTTACACAGAGTTGGCTTAAAATTTTGCATTAACTTTAAACTCGGTTATATCGCTTATTAAAACATATTTTTTAGGGCAACATTTAGTAAATTTTAAATTTTAATGCTTACTGTCATCAGTTATAATTAATACCCCACTCTCAAAATCACCCTGTATTTGGCATACATCTTGCCTAAAGTATGTTTCTCTTAATTATTCTTTTCTGCATTCTTTAATTTTTAGGTGGTCTATGAAAGAGTTGCAAGAGGTATGCTCCACAACGACCGACTAACATTTGCCATTCTCCTGTGCCGAATCCACCTTAAGGGTGTCTCGTCGGAACCTAATTTGGATCAAGAATTTAACTTCTTCCTCCGCGGAAAGGAGGGTGTATTCAGCAATTCAACTGGTCCCATAGCGGATGGTTTGACAAGTGAACAGCAAGAAGCTATAACTAGACTCACTCTACGCCTGCCGGCGTTCAAGAAACTGTCTGATAAAATCAAGGAGATGCCCGAATTCGGAGCCTGGTTGCAACAGGGCACTCCCGAACAAGCCGTTCCTCAGTTGTGGATCGAAGAAAAGCAGCTAAGTCCTATTGGCACGGCCATGTATCAGCTACTTGTTATTCAAGCATTTAGACCCGATAGGGTCATAGCGGCTGCTCACAATTTCGTATCTACCGTTCTTGGGCCCGACTTCATGTATCAAGCTGAGAAGGAACTTGACTTGACATTCTGCGTTGAGAAGGAGATCCGATCAAACGTTCCAGCTCTCCTGTGTTCGGTACCTGGCTTCGATGCTTCTAGTCGTGTGGACGATCTGGCTGCTGAGCTCAACAAGCAGATCTCTAGTATCGCTATTGGTTCGGCGGAAGGTTTTAACCAAGCTGACAGAGCCATCAATATGGCCTGCAAGACTGGCAGGTAAAATCATTTTATTCTTGACTTAGATGCTATTTATCCTTTTTTTCTGGTATAGTCTTTCCAAAGCTAGTTGGTGGATGGTGTACACATACATAGATTTAAAAGAGGTTTAAATATTTAGAGTTTTTCAAGTCTGCAAATAAACTCAATGACATTTTAAATAGATTACAAAAATTGTGTTATATAAAAATGTAACTAAAATCATTGTTAAGTGAAATAATAGGCACTATGAATGGTGAGAGGATATTGATTACTTTTTTCTTTTTGTATGATGAGCTTCATGCAGTTTTTTTAAACATTGGAATTTCATTTATCTACTATTAGTTTTATATTACGTATTTGCCGTATTTCTAATTAATGTTATCGATTACATATTCAACTTTAAAACTTAGTTTATATTTTCTAACAATTATTGTTCTTAGTTGGAAATTTTTTGATTTCACAAACCTAAAGGTATACCTGTTTTTTTTTTTGTATTAGATATTGATACTCATTGATAACTCACCTACCCTTTTTAGTTTGTTGTGTTTCTATCTGCGTTAGAATTTATAATTTTTGTGATACAGAGCATTTCAGGCCATATTCGATTTGATTCTCGACACGTTTTCGAGACCGCATAAACTTCAAGAACCCTAAAAATATATATAAGGGGATCCGTTTCACCTCTGCAGTTCAGTTTATGTCAGTTCTAAGTTCAGAAGCCGAACGCGATTGACAAACGTCGAAGTAAAGAGTTGACAGTTGTGCAATTTGCTTGAAGGATATTTGTTGTGTAATCAAGTAGTGACAATAAAGTTTGTTTTTCTATGTGACATATTTCAAGTCTAAGTCAATATAGAGGTTACAATATATTATTTAATACACGTATATGATATCTCTTTTGGAGGTGTATGTTAGGGAGAATTTGCTCTGTAAACCATTTTTCTAATAATTTCTCAGTCATATATTCATGATAATATGCAGTTTTTATTTTTGCCACATTCGTAAGGAATTATAATGTGTTCTTGTCTTGCACACGTGTTTAAACTGCAATTTTAAAATGTATCTATCCAGCTGTAATATACCATATTGTGTGTGTTAAACCACATCTCATCAAAATAGATTATATACTAATTTAATCCCTGATATGTACTACTTAAACTAAGCACATATTCGACTGTGACAGTCGATCACTAGAAGCACAACTTGTTCTTGTCAAGGTCTTAATACCGTTGATAAAGCCTTGTCCTCGTAGTATTGACGAATATTCATGCGAACTTTGCAGTTTTCAATTTCAATTATTAAGGGAAAGTCTTAAATTTTGCAAAACAATAAATTTGTTAAAAGTTGAGACTTTTGCATATGAGGACAAGGCTTTAAAGTAACATTCAACAGAGTACTTTGATAATGGATTAATCTGGTATAGTCATATCTGTTATACAGTACAATTTGTCAATTGACTTTGGAAATATTATACCTCTATATTACGATGAGCGCTGTGGCTGTGGCGGAAAATTGTACAAGGTGTTTTGCAATATTTTTAGGTGGGTTATGCTTAAGAATGTACACCTCGCACCTCAGTGGTTGGTTCAACTGGAGAAGAAACTTCATTCACTGCAACCACACGCCAACTTCCGCCTATTTCTCACCATGGAAATTAATCCCAAACTTCCAGTAAATCTATTGAGGGCGGGAAGGATCTTTATGTTTGAACCTCCGCCTGGTATAAGAGCTAACTTATTGAGAACGTTCAGCACCGTAAGTTTGTCATGACATCTCATTTTTGAGCAGTTAATGCTAAGTCACCATTTTAGGTACCAGCAAGTAGAATGATGAAAGCACCAAGCGAAAGGGCGAGACTGTACTTCCTCCTCGCCTGGTTCCACGCAATCGTCCAGGAGAGGTTACGTTATTGTCCGCTGGGTTGGGCAAAACACTACGAATTTAGCGAGTCCGACTTGCGGGTTGCTTGCGATACTTTGGATACATGGATTGATGCCACAGCAATGGTAAAACAAACTATATTGAATTTTTTTGTATCTAATCTTATTGGTTAAAATAATTATTTTCAGGGTCGTACAAATTTGCCTCCAGAAAAAGTCCCATGGGACGCCTTAGTGACGCTCCTTTCTCAGTCCATCTATGGTGGTAAAATCGATAACGATTTTGATCAGAGGCTTCTACATTCTTTCTTGAACAAACTTTTCACGCCTAAGAGTTTTGAGGGAGACTTTGCGTTGGTCGCAAATATAGATAATGGTCCTGGTGGAAACCGTCACATCACAATGCCTGACGGTACAAGAAGGGATCATTTCCTGAAATGGATTGAGAGTTTGTCAGATCGCCAAACGCCGGCTTGGTTAGGTAAGTAGTTATTAGTTACTGTTGATTGTAGACAAAACATTGTTTATATCTTAGGCTTACCAAATAACGCTGAAAAGGTGCTGTTGACAACCAGAGGAACCGACTTGATCAGCAAATTACTTAAGATGCAGCAGTTAGAAGACGATGACGAACTTGCGTATTCCGTTGATGATAATTCACCCACGGATGCGGCTCAAATAGATGGCAGGCCGTCTTGGATGAAAACATTACATAACAGTGCTGCTACTTGGGTGAAACTACTACCAACATCTCTACAGACGTTGAGGAGAACTGTTGAAAACATCAAGGATCCGTTATATAGGTACTTCGAGAGGGAAGTTAACTCAGCTTCAAGGTTATTGCAAGACGTGCTGCACGACCTCAATGATGTTTTGTTGATTTGCCATGTAAGAGAACAGCTTCTTTAAATACATGGCAAAACAAATATTTACCTTTTTTTTATAGGGAGAGAAGAAACAAACTAATTATCATCGTACCATGCTCGGCGAATTAGTCCGTGGAATAATACCCGTAAATTGGCATCGCTATACAGTTCCCAAAGGCTGCACCGTTATCCAGTGGATTACTGACTTTAGTCAGCGAGTGAAGCAACTTCAGCAAGTTTCGCAATTGGTGTCTAATGCTGGAGCAAAGGAATTGCAGGTAAATAAATGGTGATTTTGGGAACATAATCTCGTTAGCCTATTTTGTTTAGAAAATACTAAAAATTTCTTGATAATAAATTTTTAGAGTTTCCCTGTTTGGCTGGGTGGACTGTTGAATCCAGAAGCTTATATAACTGCGACAAGACAGTGTGTTGCTCAAGCAAACAGCTGGCCACTAGAAGAACTACATTTGGACGTAACCATCACTGATTCCAACGATAGAGCCTCTATTCCAAGTGATTGCTTTGCCGTTGTTGGTAAGTTATTGTTTGATAATGTTTTAAATGAAATGATTTTATACAGTGATTATAATAGGAAACAGTCAGGAATTTTACTATTTATAAAATTATCTTTTACTGGCCTAATTATGTGATTCATTAATAATTTATTTTCTAATGTGTTATTTTTAATTAAAGTTATCGTACTGCTTTAAAGTTACTATAATGTAACACTCCTGTTTCTTAATTTGAAGTCCTGAAAGCATACAAGAGTATTTTGATCTATTACCTGGAAAAATATTTATTTAATTATTATTAATAATAATAATAGAATGTAAAACTGAAAAAAATGTATTATTAGTATTCAAAATATTGTGTATACTTATTAGGGCCGGTACTTTCATTCGGAAATTAATCAGACGATTCATTAACAGTGTTGTTAAACTAATCAAGTAATTTAATCATGATTAAGAATTGTTTTGTACTTTATTCCTATTTTAACAGCTTGTTTGCAAATCGTTGGTTAACCTGTTGGCAGCAATGAATATTTAAAAATAGTTCTAATGTACCTTGTACCACAGAAATAAGAGAGAAATAGTTCTCTGGATTGTTCATTTGAGGTTATGTAACCTTGTTTTCTTTTTATTTTGCTCGGTGTTCAAACGCAAAATAAACCAGAATTTTTTGAAAAAGTATAATTTGTTAGATGTTGGATGTGCAATAGTTGTGGTGACAGGGTACAGGACGAGCTTTTCTGCATTATTTAAAGATGAATAAAGAAAACAATAGAATAGCATTTGTAATTCTTTTTATTATTCGACCTACTGTAGTCTTGTGGACATCGATAAAATCCCCAATTGTAATATAAAACTTCCGGTGCTGTAAAATCTCAACGTCAATAAAAGTTGACTTCTAATGGAGACTTCGTGATATCTACGATAAATATGATATGCTTCAGGTTCTACTATTTATGAGCTAGTTTGGAAAACTTACTGTGTATTATCATTATGTAACTGCGGTTCTAATTCACGTAACAAGTTATTCACAGTGTCTTTTTTAATAAAGCTACGGAAAAACTTTGTATCATCCAAATCAACAAAATAATCGTTTCTCTCTTGAACTGTGTATGTCCTCATATTCATTACAAAATCTATGATATCTTCATCATTATCATCGAATATTTCATTCAACTCTTCGAGATCCATTTCACAATTTCAATTAAAAATGAAAGTAGAATGACAGAGAAACCAAAATGTCAGGTTACGAAACCTTGATTTGTGCATTAATCGGGGTCTATAGGTCCGTTAACTGTAACAGCACCACGCCCACATTTTAATCATAATTAATGCCGAAAGTACTCAAAAGATCTCTATTAAATTTGATCACCTGTTAAAGTCGTTAATCATGGTTAAATTAGACTGAAAGTACCGCCCTTAATGTATATAAATTATTTTAATTTACAACCAACCTTGTACGTTTGCTCAAACCTTTATTGAAGTAATTTATTTCATAAAGATACTTTTTTTGTCATGGTGCAAAGTAAAAGAATATAATAAACTTAAATTGTGCCTTTATTCTTCGAATTTCAGCCTTGGTTGCATAATTCCATGAGCGTAAAAGCATCCACGTTTGGCAAACTATTGCTGATGCCTTTGAAAAAGGAGTGTCTTCCATTTTCACACATTATATTTTGCAATGCCTAACAACTAATTAAATTGTCTTAAACACAGAGAAAAACGAAAATGCGTGCATTAAACTAGGTTAACCTTCAAGGTGACAAGTAATACCACAAATATTACACTCCGGTAACCCTACAACAATTCAGCCGGTGGTCGGAAGTTTTAAATTTACTTGGAATTTAATTTCAAATTATTTATCTCTGTGTAAATATAGAAGATATGTTATAGTACATTGATACATTTTGAGATGTTATTTATTCAGTAAAACTTTATGTACTCTATTATTTATTTAATTTTTTTTTTTAGGAATAAAATTGCAAGGAGCCCAGTGTCGCAATAACCAGCTGCTTTTAACCTCTAGCATCATGTTGGAGTTGCCTATAACTCTGTTCCGTTGGGTACGAGTTACTGGCGATGAGAAACCGAAAGAGAGCAAACTGTCCCTGCCCTTATATCTGAACTCGACCCGTACAGAATTACTGTATACAATAGAATTGAATATTGCTCCAGGCCAGGATCCTCATAGTTTCTATGAACGTGGTGTTGCACTACTTACCTCTACATCTCTTAATTAAATATCTATTGCATTTTTTTTGTTACAATCTAACTTCAGCTTTATTCTTATATTTTGTTTCGCGTTAACTTATATAGAATTTATTGTACTGGATTTATAGCTCTGTGTGTTATAAATTAAAATATTGGCATTTTAAAACTTGTTTTCTTGAATTCACTCAATATTGTGTAATAATCAATGTATTTGTTCTCACTGGCGCATATGAAAAAAATGTTCTGTGACAAAAAACGAGAAATTTGTCATTTGAGTATCCAGCAAAATATCAAAATAATATATAAATTTTATTGGATAAAGACTGAAGGCCTTCGTCCAATATTACAATTTAATAATAAGTTTATTGCCCAACAGATTACAAATCCAACTATAGGGATAAATATAAAAGTCAATTTACAGGTAAGTATTAAGTATTTAAAATAGGAATGTACAATACACATGTAGATGCTTAACCCTTTCGCGACGGGGAACTTTTCATTTAATTCGGCCGCCTGTACGGGTGCCGTCAGTGCTTGCTGATTTATCCGATTCCCGTTACGAATCAATGATGTATGTACGCTGATCTAACCACTTCCCGTTCCGAAGAGTATTTTTGTGTTTCACAAAATATTATGTTTTTATATGTTTCATGCTGAAAAAAATCTGGAAGTGTATAAAACTTTTTACGTGCCATTATAATAAACAATTCAACTCACTACCGCACCGCATAACATGCTCAACTATGGCGCGAAAAAGTCACACCAATCTCTCTCTCTCTTTCATGATCTTTGTGGCAATAACAAACACCTGTAATAGCTGATCAACATGTTGCTCGTCTCGAAGAGGTTCCTCAGCCGTTGCGTAAATATCCGTTTTCCGTATGTCGAACACGACCATTTTTTGCGGATATAACAGGTACCCGTCGCGAAAGGGTTAAAAAAAACCATACAGGTAAATGTGGTTCCCAAAAGTAAAGTAATATGTAATAACGAAAAATATTAAATGGTAGTTTTTCACCAAGCTTTTAGTCACTTCATGATTTCTTAAATGGGAGACATGGAGAATTTTTTGAGAGGATAATAATAGCCTTGTTCGCGGTAGCATTCGAACTAGTTCAGGATTAATTTACGGATCTGCTCAAGCGCAGTTTGAATTTGATCGCTCAAAATGCAAACTGCGCTGAGCACATCTGTAAATTAATACTGAACTAGTTCGAATGCTACCGCGAACAAGGCTAATAATAATAAAAATATCTCAACCCATTCTAATCACGAGGATTAGCCCAGAAGTCGAAGACTTGTGCGGAAGTCTACTCTAGGATGATCAATATTTCTTGTTTTGCGAAAAGGCTGTAGCATTTCTATGTTGTGGTTGGTTTGACAACTTTGAGGATAATTTAGTCTTCTGTCGGGTTCTGTTTTAGTAATATGTATAATATTCCTATCATCCAGCAGCTCATTTGGAGGGTTGTGGAAAGGGTTTCTAGGATACATTTTTTGTGATTGATCCGATTGTAGGAGTTTCTGCCACTGTATCAAATTATTTGTTGCCACTGGCGCATATGGGAAAACCAAAAATAAATTTTTTTACCAATAAATCTGATAAATTACAGTAGACTCAACTATCTGAACTGCATATTATCCAGTCATGCCAAAATATATTATATGTAGTTGATGAGATGAGACTGGGTCTTTTGATTTTTAGGGTTTAAACCCATTAAAAAAAATACAGTTTAAACACACTTTTTAACTGTTCTTCTGTTTTGTATTAAATTTGATACCAAACACTTGTTGCTTTTCCTCTAAACCGTCCTGCTTTGATGCTATAAAATGGCACTAAATTTAAATTATTGAAAAGATCGGACCCCGTTTAAACCCCACAATTCTATAGTACTACTAAACACTAAAATTAATTTGAATTAGTTGCCATAATAGACCATGATCATAGGGTCGCAGTAGAGGGCTAGTTTTGGCCTACTCACTTAGAACCTGTTTTGAACTGCTGGTGTATTAGCGATAAAATTTACTTTCAATTTCTAATATTGTTCCACTCACCAATAGATTTCATTACGAATACGTCAGCAGTTTAGAGCATGTTGCTCATTTTTTTGCTAGTAATTTATGAAAAAATTACAAGACCTTTTTTGTTTAGAATGAATCAAGCTATCTGAAATGAAAGTTATTTATAAAACAAGTATTAGAGGTGGTTTTTTGTACTCCTTACAACTTTAAGGGAAAATTAACGAATATTTACATATTGCTTCTTCAAGAAACGGCATTTATGCCTCTCAGAAAATGCCTTTGTTACTTGAATGTTCGAGTGTTAGAGGAATTTTCTGGTACTTGAATTTTCTCTAACTCGAACAAATTTTGTTGGATTTAGAGGGTTTGAATTAGAGAAGTTTGACTATATAAAAATTTTCATTTTCACGTTTATCCGAAAAAATGTTCAAAGTTTTAATGTCGACGTATTGGATAAAATTTCGAATCTTAAAGTTTTTACTAAGCCAGTCTTTAATAGCGTTGAGTGTGTCTAAAATTACGGTTTGGGGTCATCAGAGATTATAAATACACTAGATAATCACCGTAAATGTAGTTACTGGACGCGGTAAAAATAGTTTCATAAGTTCCATGTAGAGGTCGGTGGCATGCCGAATTCAGAAATTTATATAATTCTTTAAACCAGACTTGTAGTGCGGTCAAGCGGGACCTTCGCCTGAGATGGCAGGGCACTACCCAGAGATTATAAATACACAATCTCTGTTGCAGGTAGAAAAGGGTCGTCCGGGAAATCCGAATAGGCCCGTAATCGCTGGCAGATGTAACAACAAAAAACCGAATGAGATACACTAGCGCTAGGAGAGCATTGGTGGCCTGCATCCACACTAATCAATTTCTGCATCCATTTTTACCGCGTCCAGTAAGTACATGGACGGTGATTATCTAGTGTATTTATAATCTCTGGGGTCATTTTGTCGGTTCCTTTGAGGAGGAGTCCAAAGTACAAAAACATTTTATGTTTATGATTGTTTTATTATAATCCTTGATAAATTAAAACAGCAATAGTTCATGCAATAACTTACATTGACAAAATAAGGATTCATCAGAAAAATAGTCATATTTAAAAAAAATCACCAGAAATATCACATCCAAATCATTTTCAAAACCATATAAAAAACGAACTGAATATTTTCTTAATATATTAAATATAAATAAAGGAATGCACACTGGTAGTCTAGTTATCACATTACCAATGGCTTTAATCAATTAAATAAAACTAATCTGAAGCTGAAATAATACCAGTACCTTAACATTATGGCATAAGGAACAACATTCAGAATAGAGAAGTGGAAGGCATAGGTATTTCCACAAAATGTTACACCAAAAAACTTTAAATAAATCACATCTGTAATAATATCATACAATTATTTTAAAGCATACCGATTAAATAGATTCACTAATAGTACATTTTATAGAAAATTTTACTTCTTAATGAAGAAATATATAGCTTTGACGAGTTACATGAATTGAGCAAATAAAAATTTTTATGGTGTACATACACAGATGTGGATCTACAAAATTGAGATCTCTTGAAATTCTGATAACTCAAGTACATTGAAAGCAATAGCAATTAATATGTTTAAATACTATATTCATATAAATGCAGTGCACATACACTAGTTACAGGGACAGGGCTAAACAATTTCAGGTAATTCTTCAATTGTGGGGATGGGGTCTCGCCAGTATATATTTTGGGAGTAATCATTTGCTGGTTCAAGACGAGAAGGATATAACTGATCGACTATGATGCTCATGTTGGTATAACTGAAACAAAAAATAAGTTTAGATTCTTAAAAACTACAAAGGGTTGATATTTAACCAATTCCGCTTTTAATAAATACAATGTCATAAAAAGCTTATACATATTTTAATTTAGTTAAAATTGAGAAGAAGTGGAAATGTCGGTAAATCTAGTCAAAATGACGCCACAACTTATATAAAAGTTGAATTTTGAAAATCGATTTTTCATCATAAATTTGGAGAACTTTTTTTTTTATCAAAATGACATTAAATTTGTCACTAGGAGGTTTATTTAATTTTCTTTATGATCTAATACATTTACCTAAAAAAAATGATGTCAATAAGAAACGAATATGTTATGTAAAATCTATTGGCACTTTTTAATAGCTATTTATGCAACAAGTACAAAAAAGTGTCGGCCTGACGGCCTCGTTGGTCAATTTCACGTCGCGTGCAATAAACACTTTGTATGAGTTGCATACAATATTTTTTCTACGTTCATGCAAGAACCAAAATTTTTTTTATTTAGATGACAAAGCGCTGTAGTAGAATGACCGACGAACGCAATAAAGAACCACTTTTTCCACTAGATATAGTTCAATAAAGTTTTGTTTTTTGCATGAACGTAGAAAAAACAGTTTTTGTGATTTGTTTTAAACTGCATATTTATATTGAAATCTGCTGTCAACTTTTAAGATTAGCTCTTAGTTGTTCCATTCACCATCGTCTGCTAAATCGCAACAGCAGTACTTTATCTAGTCGGTTAATTGTTTGTATCAGTAATTTTTAGTAAAATTACATTACAACATCATATAAGACTACTTAGTCGTATGACAAATAGGTGTATCTCAAAAATTAGTGCAAAAAAGATTTTTACATATTCAGTATCACATAAGGCTATTTTGTCCTCTGATTAATAGGTATATTTCTAATTACAGCAAAAGGTATTTTGATGTAATCGTAGGTATCTTGAGCGGTATAAATATCTAACATAAAGACACATTTACATATGCCAATTTGTTATTAATTGTTGATGTTGATGTTTTTAGAGACATACACAACTGTTACAGTGAAATTATCTTTATCTATCACCTGATAATGGTAAATTCTATGACAACACCTACCTCCTCGAAATATGAATGCAAAGTGTATATAACAATATGGAAGGGTTTCCTGAGAAATAAGTAAGATTGAGATACGCCACAAGGAGGGTGAGCACTCTACAGTGCAAGTGTGAAGTTGTCAATTGTTTGCCATACATGGTAAGTCACTGCAAACGGGCAATGAAACAGACTAGACAAAGCACGGTCGCTCCGATTTAGCAGACGATGGTTAAAGCAAGTATTGGCAAACTGATACTATCAGTCCATATTTAGTTATTATTTTTAAGACTTTGGTACATATCCCAATTATTTTAAAAAATAGTACTGTTTAACACAAAAATATTTATTTCATCAGGGATTTATTATACTGAGTGCATGTTTATAATTAATTTATATGACAATATATATGTAGACTTGATTTGAGCGCCTTGTCTCACAAAGTGTCTGTTCAGCAAATATAAAATTATTTCAATACAGTAGAACCTCGATTATCCGGGCCAGCCGGGTTGCTGGATAATTGAAAACACGGTTAATAGAAATAACGCTCAAACTCACCAATTTTGCAAAAAATATGAACTTTATTACACATACCTATTAAATGCATACATTGTACATTGTGTAAAACGAAAATTAACATATTTACGTTTGCGCTTTTCATTGACTCTTTGCCGATTTATTTTGTCTGGACCAAATGCTAGACTGCGTAAGCAAACTCGTCTTTGTTTTTGTTTCCGAGCGCTTTTTTCGGTCTGCCATGGATAATCCGCGCACGGATAGAGGTCAGTCATAAACATCGCATGACACGAAGAATCCGCCGCACAGATCAGCCGCGCACGGATAATCGAGGTTCTACTGTAAACATAAATACCAAAAAACAAAAAAAAGCCTTGTTGGTGGAGGGATAATACACTACTCCACGAGTTTTTCCACTAAACTTTAGATATATTTGTGTATTTGATCCAATTTTAAAATAAAAAAAATCTGTTGCACATGTCAATAATATTTACTGGAGTGCCTTATACTGTATAAAGAACATATCATTACCAAATCAAAAAGCAATAAAGCAATCAGTATCATACAGTCCTGCTTGAAATACAACTGCATCTTGTTAATATCACAGCATTAGGCTATTAATAAAACAAACAATTCACATGACTGTTTGCTTACCATTAAAAAAATCATGCTGGCCATCTTGCAGGCAAATTTGTTGATCAGCCGGTGTAGAGGAAGAACGGTTGAGGATAAAGGGATTAAAATTTAAAGTTGGTTGAATTTTGTATACAACATTTAACCAATGAGTACGATTACTATATTAACCCCAATGGGGACTCATACATATGTATTTTATCTCGTTTTAAAAAAAGCCATATGAATATGTAATTGTTGAATACAGTGATGAACGTTTTGTTTGCAACTAATATGGATTTTCATGCTCCCAGGTTTAGTAATTAACGCTTATACTAAATTAATCCTATTCACCATATCTAGGTATTATTCACCACTGTATATGATAATCGAAGGATGTGAAACAAGGTAAATAGAACGGTAATGTGAAATGATAAAGGAACGATGCAATAGACTTGACATGCAACATTCAATAGCTATTCTAGACAAAACACATATGTTTGTACAAAAAATTAAAATATAAACTCTACTTTCATTGCCATTTAGATGCTACACTATATCTACTACCACAAATAATCACAGTTTGTCTTAAATTTGTCAAAAAGAAATAATATTGCTTTTTATTCAACGTACGACGATTCAGAATCTGAATCACCGTCGTAATCATCTTGTTTGTGAATTGTTTTAATTTTGTCTAATAGGGGAGGAAATACATCATTGACCACCATAGACTGGCCGGAGTAACTGTAAAAATTAAATATCACATTTCAATAAGACTAGTATAAATAAAAATTCGATAACGACATGCACCCGTTATATTAAACCCCAAATGCAAGCACATTGCGAATATGTAAAGATCACTTACCTTGACTGGAAGGTTTGGGTTAATTCGTGCTTCAACTCTCCTTTTGGGTTAATAGTAAATATCCTGACGATGGGAATCCCAACTGCTCTATATGCCCAAACATCCTGTAATAAAGAAAATAAATCAAATAACCTTTAGTTTGTGGAAATCCACTTAGTTAAATATTATTTTGTCATATCTGTACTGCTGAATGAATATCCCCCTGTATAGAATATTATATACACATTAGCTAGAGGGACGACTGGAGACGAAATAATAATAAACACGGGAACACGGGGTGAGGTTCAACGGGTAGTTAGTTGGGTTTGAAGACTTCGGCAGGTTGGCTGGGCGCAGTGAATGGTGATAAGTAGTGTATCTGTTCTAATTTTACAGGTCAGTAACTTGTTTTTGTATATTGTATTTAAAGATTGAATGTCATTGTGTTCCTTTTATTATTTTATTGTGTGTTCAATATCTTGTTACAGTTTCATTATATTTTATTATAATTTGGAGGTAAAACAGTACTTGTTGATTTATTGTTGAAATTATATGTATAACTTTAGTTTGAATCGAAGTTATGCTGTTGTAAATGGTATTGTAAGTTATTATTAATCATCTATGACTACTACTTTATTACTTGAATTAGCGGTTTGCTTGTCAAATGTCTGGATTGACATCTTTTGCTGATCGAAAACTTCGTTAAGATTTGATCTTTACTTTCAAAGCCTTAAAAACTAACTTTTTTAGTAACATTCGCCAACTCTTTCCAATAAATCCAGATCAACGCTTGACGGGCCACGGCTTGAAGTTAAAGAAAGAAAATTTTAAATCAACAACCAGGCAAACTTTCCTCTCCAATCGCATTTTTTGGACATGGAACTCTCTGCCATTGCACGGGGTTACTTCCCCAAATGTATCTATCTTCAAGAAAAGACTTGATGCTTTGCTTTTTAGAATAAACCCATAAACATTTATTTTGTTTGTATATTACTCGTACAGATTATTTTTTTTTTTGCTATTGTACTAGTTTTATTTACACTTTTATTGATGTACAATTTTAAATTTGGGCTACATAGAAATTTCTTAGCCCTATTCCATGTAGAATAATAATAATAAATAATAATGTTTGTAAGAGCCTTGGTGATTCTATTAATATTTTCTCCCGTGACTGGACAAACATCCATTAAAAACATATGATATGATTGGAGATGTTTGTTCAACCCCTCAACTACTAGCTGGGTAGCCTCCCGTATGGGACTTCACTACCTTCTGACGCAAGTCGACTAACTCACCAAAACATTCTTCAGTTTTGTATGTTGAATTATGATTATATTACCGTGTATGCAAGTACTGAAGTAGAAATACATTTTTATTATTGGCATCATTATTATTACCATTGCAATAGCGACACCGATTCTTTGAATGGTGATCGGGGTTTTCTCTGTCGTGCTCTTTTCCCCCGTGAATTCAAGGCTGAGTACGGCACTGATAGGTGGTTAGGTAGGCTATTACACCATTGATAGAAAACTAATAAACGAGGTGTATTTAGTAATTTGTTTTGTTTTATTTAAAATTACTCAAATATCCCTAATTTCGTAAATATGTAGCACATTCAAGGTAAGTTAATAAATAATATAAATAAACACAACGTAGGTAAATCTTCTCGATTATTGGCCAAATACTTCCTCTTTCAACAATGTTGAACAAACCCGGGTATGTTACACTACAAGTTCAACAATTTAAAAACATAATTAGAATATAAAAATAGGATGCTGAATACAAAATATACAGGGTTAACTATAACTAAGTACAAACATTTTAACTATGTGCTCAGAGAGACCAAAAAAACTTATTTCAAAATATTAGCTCAATGCTTCAAAAATTTTTTGTAAAATCCTTATGGTTGCAAAGTAAAAAATTATTGATGTAGTATGTTCAACCTTTACATCACCGGGCTATTGTAGTCACTATAGCTAGGTGATTCCTTATATTGAAATCCGATAACTTTTTCTAGGTATTAAAGTTTTTATGATGTCAGTTTTTCAAGTGTCAAAAATGGTTTACGTGTGTAGCAACTTAAAGTTGATGGATATCGTTTTAATTTATGGCGATGTGAAAATGCATTAGCAGAACGATTTCCCGATAAACATTTGCCTAATGCAGCTATATTTTACCACGGTGTGCAGTGAGTGCAAGTGTTGTGCAACGCGAGGGACATTTGAAACCGAATCGTGAAAGAGATGGAGGTCCAGGGCATCCACGGCGTATTGCAGCAGTGTGGTGTATCATGCACGAGGCTCAATTATATTCGTACCATGTAGAGCGTGTCCAAGCATTAATACCAAGAGATTGGACGAGAAGGACCAGTACTATGGCCACCAAGATCTCCTGACTTTGATCATTTAGACTTCTTTTTGTGAGGATATTTAAAAAATTAAGTGTATTGAACCGAAGTGGATACCTACTATTGATGATTTACGCAAACGTATCATAGATGCTGTCAATAACTTACAAGTTCAAAACGGACAAGAAGCAGAAACATTTGTGTTAGTTTGTAGAAAGTGGGTAAGACGGACCCAAATTTTGTTGTAACATAAGGTATGTCAAACTATTTTATTCATTAAAACTACAAATTAATTCTATTGTATAACAATAGCAGTTGAGTTTGCTGTATAAAATAGGTGTTACAAAATGCTATTTATTTCTTTCCATGGAAATGTCTTTCCATTTTTTGTCCGGTCGCCAATTGCATGCCTTGCCGCTTTATCAGATTTTACAGTGGACCAGTTTCCAGTGTCGTGCAGAAGTTTTAAATCATTTTCGAACAACCCTCTGATTTTTTTTTTATACAAAATTGTATTTGTAAATCCCCTGTACATTAAAAATTTTTTTTACATAAATTCTGAATCACCCTGTATATTTGGAACAATATTTAAAAATGATATACTCACCGACAAAAAAAACTGGCCACTAAAAACTAGCCCCATTTTTAAAGTAGGCTTCTTCGCGAATCGCTCATTTGATTTTGATAATCTTTTTTTTAAATTGTACATTGGTTTCTCTGGAACGGATGCTATAACAGAAATTTTTATTCGGAAGATAATTTGACCATATACGGGCGCAACAAGGACAAAGTTTTTTTCCTGAAATTTGCTATACCCTGTGAGGTGTAGCAGCTACAGTCGCTAACTGGAGTCACACTGTAGCCTCTTCTTTTGTGAACATTTCGTTTTTTTAACCACGACATTATCTCTATTTTTATTGGAGATACACCGTTTTAAATCGAAAGTCTTGGAAAAAGGTTTTGTAAGCAGAAATTTCTACGTGTAAATAATCAAGGCGGCATAGGCGGAAACGGATTGACTGTTTAAAAAATGACAATTAAGAGGTTTTCAACGGTCAAATTAAAAAAATACCATTCTCTGTGACAAATGTTGTTGATTAGCAAATTGCATTTCAGGAAGAATTTGATGCAATTCCACAAGGATTTATTACAAATCTGATTGATTCGATGTCACATCGATTGAATGAAGCCCTTTTGAAGCGAGGAAGCCCCACTAGATATCAGTTCTTTAAAATTTGTTTCTTTTTTCTTTAAACTTCAATTGTTTTGAATGTTTGATGTTTATTTGACTTGTTTCCTGAAAGTGCTAGCAAAATTTACATTCACATCTGGTGAGCAGCCATGGATGTCGATAAATAAGGATATAATATAGTTTATAAAAAAAAAAATGTTTTTACTTTATAATTTTCAAGAAAGATTCTGTTATTTTATTAAAATATATGTACTTAGTCATAATTAACCCTGTATCAACGTCGAGTATACCATTTATTGGAATAAATAATGACACTCCTTAAAACAAATTTGGCGACTTGTTTTGAACTGCTCAGATTTCTTTTATATGTTTGAGTTCAGTGTCCAGCTTAATTTTTTTTTTAATACTGATCTCTTAGAAAGAGATAGTAAATGTTAATATACACATTTTTCTATCTATTTATCTATGAGGTGTAATACTTTTTGTTTGAGTATATCACTTGTCAAAATAAAGGCAATCAAATTCCTTTCATCTCATATAATACTTAGTACTTGAAAAATCACACTTACGTTAATTCGATTTCCATATCCAGCATAGAACGGATTTGAATCTGGTGGAAAGAGAGCTTTAATGTCAGACATGCAAGATATCTTAAATTGCTCTGGTTTCTTTTCAATAACTTCCCTAAAATAATTACAAAATTATTAATGCAAAACTACCATATTTATTCTAAATCACAACTCACCTATGGAAAGCAGTGATTAAAGATGTTGGATTTAGAAGAATTGGTCCGTCAGGCATACTTAGGTCACCCTGTTTGATGGAACGTAGGTATTCTCTCGTTATACGAGCCTGACCAATTGCCCTCGCACTGAGATATAACAACTTGTAACCGTTATCCTTAATTTTATTGAACAATTGGGCTACACCAGATTGTGCCCAATCTTTACCAACGATAGGTAAAATATGGCCCAGTACATCAGACCTAAAACGAATTTAAATTAATTTAAAAATAAAAAGAATTTTATTTGAAATGATTTTAATATGTAGTAGAAGTGAAAGTGCAGTTATTATGAAAATTTCACTTACTTTGTAATAGTTCCGTCAATATCAGAAATTACAATTTTGTCATCCCACTTCCACTTGTACAGATGACACTGACATCTACTGGTACCCTGGTAAGCTGTAGTTACACTGAATTCCACCTCATTAACGCCATCCCTCAAATTTAGTGAAGACTACAAGAGAAAGAAATTGCAGTAAGATATTAAATTGAATCTAAAAAAAGAAGAATAGCGCTCAAGTTTCCTAAACTCAAAATATTGAATAAATTGTATATACTTACAATTTGCTTGGAGCTCAATCTCAAAGTTTTCCTACATTTATCCGAGCTTAAACTTAAAGGAGTAAACGGAGCATTTGATTCGTCCTTAATGTTAGTTGCATTGGTTTGTACAGCCTCGATACCTATAACAACAAACATGTAACGAAAAATTAAGAAGGAAAACTCCAATATAATTACCAGGTACTTCTTTTTTAACGTTTACTTCTTCTACGACTTCCTTCATGATAACGTCTTTGGTTTCAGCAGTCTTATCAGTTTCGGTAGAAGTATCAGGGGCAGGAGTGACCTCTCGCGATACCTTACCACGTCTCCAACTCCACCAGGAGTACCTGGCTTCCTGCTGTTGTTGTTTCGGCCCCTCTTCCGGGATGTGGACGCTTTGTGAGGCAGTCATGTGCACGCTGCACAATTGGTCTACGGAAGACTAAAAGATACAACATAGATGAAAAAAAAAAAAAAATTAAACAATAGCTACTCACTTGGACAAGAGGCCTTCCATAGATCATTATACTGGCAATAATGGGTGCCGCCACTTTCCAGGTATAATATTTATCCTTGATTCGGACAACAAGGTTCGGATTTTCAAATAATATAGGGTTGTTACAGAGATCACTGAATTTAACTACGTGTTCCATGAATCGTTCACAAGTGGGCTCCGGTTCCCAACCACAGAGAGAGAGCGATATATCTTGGGAATAAGTTTGAGCACTACAAATAAATACATAAAAAAATATACAGGATGTTTTTGCATCGTTTGCCAAATTGAATTTCCGAGGTAATGATTTGCAATCTCTACAGCCCCAATAACTCACTCTTGGCCCCTTCGGTTTTTTCATAGTAGATTTTGAAAAATTCAGTATTTAAACTTAGATTAAAAAAAGTTATTGGTATAGCCTCGAAATTGAATTTAAATTAGTATGTTAACTGTTCTATGGTTCTATCAAATTCAAAATTACTATCAAGTAATATCTAGTTTTCATTTTATTAACTCACAGTTTTTGGAAGAAGTAAAAAGAAATTTAAAGCCCAACTTAACGTTGCAATAAAAAAAATAAAAACGATTGTGATCCTCGAATTAATTTAAACATTTTCTACTCCTCTTTCCAGTAAAAGGAAGAGATAGATGATGAATTCTACTGCACACGAATGAGATAACACCTACTTCACGCGAGTTATTGGCGCAAAAACGAGTCTTCATCCCGAAGGTACTTGAAGTTTATAATCGTTTTTATTGTTTTTTTAATGCAATGTTAAGCTGAGCTTTAATAGTTATTTATGCAACAAGTACAAAAGTAAGCATTTATTGCACGTGACGTGAAATTGTCCAACGAGTCTGTCAGGCCGAGTAGGACAACCTGTCGAGTCCAATAAGCACTTTTTGTACAAGTTGCATACAATATTTTTCTACGTTCATGCAAAACCAAAAATGGTATTTAGATGACACTAAGTCTAGGAAAATGTGACATTGATTTGAACGCGTTGATGTTTGTCATGATGACAAAACACTATTGTAGAGTGACAGATGAATGCAATATCCACTTTATTGCACTAGTGCAATAAAGAACCACTTTTCCACTAAATATAGTTCAATAAAGTTTTATTTTTCGCATGAACGTAGAAAAATATCTTTTTATCTCTTCTAAAAACTTTGTGAGTTAATAAAATAAAAACTAGATGTTACTCGGAAGTAATTTTGAATTTGATAGTACCACACAACAGTAAACATAAAAATTTTAATTAAATTTAGAAGCTATACCAATAACTTTTTTTTAAATTAAAGTTGAAAAAAAACCATAGGGTGAAGAGTGAGGTATTGGGGCTGAAAAGATGCACATCACCCCTTCTTTTGGTCAATTAAATTTGGCAAACAATGCACAAAACACCCCGTATAATAAAACAAATGGTTAAAAAATAAAATAATTCTCAAGTTTGAACTTGTGATTTTTTTTTATTTGTGAACGAAAACTATAATTTATTGAAAAAGAAAAAAATTTGAATAGAAACATTTGTTAAGAGAAAAATATAAATATGAAAAATTTTTGTGATTGAATGTAACTGATGGCAGTAGGCATAAAAATATACCTATCATTTAAAAAAATTGCTTTAATATATTTTAATAACCAAGATAACCGAGTTTAATGTTGTATAGTATTTCAGGACACCTCATGGATAAGCAACACCTTGCGGGCCCAGTCTTTGTTGATTATCAGGCTGTTTTAACATTAAAATTCCCAATCAACCTACATACTGGAATGTCTTATAAACAAATTGTGTTATCCTTATATTAACATTTTACTGGGCTATTGTTTGCATATCACTTGTTCTTTCACATAAGTATACAAAGAATTTATATCATTGAGAAATACGATCATGTTGATTTTCATTTATTAATGAAACCGTATACATCGCATTTTAATTTGTAATTAATTCATATTTCAAGCTTCATAATACTGTAATTATAAGAAATTAAAATTTTGTGGAAAAAAAAAGAAAATATCAGTTGATTAGAAATCAACTATTTTTTTATTCTTATTTTAAAATATGCAAATAAGAAATATAGATTTTCATTATAAAAGAGATAAATAGGCATCCTATACAAATGGTTTCACTTTAATAGTTTTGTCACAGATATGATTTCATTTACTACCTGTTTATAAATGGTTCTAGAAAAAAGTATGCAAGTCTTCCATGATGGTCATTAATGTTTGCAAATCCTTCTCAGGCTTCATTTTAATTATAAAAATATTGTCTTGGTATAACCTAACAACAGTTAACTTTTCTGTTTTACCATAACAAAGAAAATTAACAAATAAAATAATCCTTAGTTAGCAATTAATAATAATTTGAGAGTTACAACAAGCACTAACTAACCGACAGCAAAAGTTGGTGGTGCTGTGTTGTTGCTACAAATGAAATTAAAAATAATTCCATGCAAAATAGAAAAGCTTAAATTAATATTTTTACTCACAGTTTCGTGTGTTCTTCGAAATCGGAATCGATGCTCTTGCAACCCTCTGCGCTGTTCGGACTTTGTGTCAACGACGGCCCATTTCCTGATTCACAATCCATGTCGACATCTGAATTTATATTATATAACACATATTACATTACAATATATGCACCAAGCACTAGCTATGTCACTACTAAGCAAAAATAATATATTTAACAAAAAAAATTGAATCAGAAAAAAAATTATAAAAGTTAAGATATATTTCGTAAAAGAGTATACATAAAACAAATGCACAAAACTGCATGAAAGAACTGTGATTAGAGATAGCATCAAGACAAGAGCGTAGAAAAAGCACTGTACACTAATACATATTTTTTTAATTAACTATAACTATTTTTTAGAATGGGATTAAAAACTGACAGAGACCATAAAATTTGCAGTTAATTGTTACATTTAGTGTACACTAAAATTTCTTCATGTTCAACATAACCCCAGTCGAGAGATTTGTGCTACAATACTATTATGCGGACATAGTTATGTTGTTTCTATGTTTCTATACAGTCCATATTTTCAATTAGTTATCAATAAGAGGTACGTCCAGAAAGTAAGTTCCGTTTGGTAATAAAATTAAATTGTGTACAGATACAGACAAATTATTTATTGCACAAAATTTTACAACTCTTAAACTACTTTTCCACATAACTGCTTAAAATTTTGCAGGCATTTGTCATAGCGTGGCACAAGTTTTTGTATACCTTCTTCATAGAAGTTTGCCGCCTGTGTCTTCAACCAGTTGGAAACATTTTCTTTCAGCTCTTCGTCATTGTTGAAGTGTTGACCGCCAAGGAAAGATTTGATATGTAAGAACAGATGAAAGTCGCTAGGAATGAGGTCAGGGCTGTATGGAGGATGGTCAAACGCGTCCCAGCCAAATCCCTGTAGGAGGTTTTTCGTCACATTTGCAGTGTGTGGTCGAGCATTGTTGTGAAGAAAAACAACACCTTTTGACAGCAATCCTCGGCGCTTATTCTGTATTGCGCGGCGCAATTTCCTAAGTTTCTCGCAGTTTCTTCTCCTTGATACAGAGCGTCCTACCGCGCATATGCGGAACTGCGATCGCAGCGCTGCAGCGGAACTTACAACTGGTTGAAGACACAGGCGGCAAACTTCTATGAAGAAGGTATACAAACCTTGTGTCACGCTATGACAAATGCCTGCAAAATTTCGGCAGTTATGTTGAAACGTATTTTAAGAGTTGTAGAATTTTGTGCAATAAATAATTTTTCTTTATCTGTACACAATTTAATTTTATTACCAAACGGAACTTACTTTCTGGACGTACTGTAATATTCTATAATATCTGAAGCATAAAACAAAAATGTGTTGATTGCATTATTATTAGGGCTCAATAAAATTTGCAGACACCACACAAATAATATAAAGCAGAAACAGAAGAGACGTCCAATAGAAAATTAACAAAATTTGTGGTATAAGTGTGATGTGATCCATAATCTTGTGTCGCCCCACAAACAATATTTACAATGTTTAACTAGGTCACATTCAGTTTCAGTGTCGTTAAACAATGAGAGTACAGATACCTTGTCCATTGCAGAATGACTTACATTACTTTATTTAAAAATGCTTTATTCAAGTCAAGAATTAGTAGATACAGTGTCACTGTTTGTGTGTTTATCAAACATCCACTGTCAACACTGCTGGTATTTAACAGCATATTTCTGCCGCACATGATAACATTACACAGATCTATATTTAACGGCCAAAAATCTAGAAAGTGACTAGTGTTAAACCCGCTCATAATTTATAGCAATTGACACAAAGAAGCACATATGCAGTCCGTATATTTTTCCTATAAAATCGTGTGCTGCATATCTCTGAGAGCATACCCGTTACACAACTTGTGCTGCATGTGTCGCAGCCTTCTATTAGCTGTGATGAATGGACAGATCCACATGTTCGATTTCCAGCGTTATCATGGGCAAGTATATCGTTCGGGCAGGCAAAATTTATAGAAATTTTAGTATATCCTTTTGCTAATTTTATTATCAATGTAATTAATTAGCGATTTTGTGTTCTTAAGAATGGAGAATAATTCAAGCTCTACACCTTATTCTCAAAATCGTAAATGCCCTAATCTAACAAGTGAGGAATATTGGATGATGACATGTATGAAGGGTTTAAAATATGAGTGTAACTGATGTTGAAATATGTAGTTCTTTAACAAGAAAAAATTGGGTTGCTAAGTATATCTTACAAGACAAAACTGCCTAGAATATATAGAAGGGTGCTTTTGTGAATTATGCGTGACATATGAATTATAGTATGTAAATTTCCCTATAAATGATAGTGAAAAGAGTATACTGAGAGAGAAAGACAAAATGGTGATATGGCAAAGAGACTATTTAAAATAAATATTAAACGGTCAGAATCTGGATCAAAGAATATATTAATTTTTGAGGAAACCTGGATACATGAAGGTCATACAGAAGGCGACGATATGATAAAAGTTATAATATGACTGTTATAGTGACACCGCTAGGAACCAATAGTGAATAGTTTGTATATATAGTGCAATGTATTTTAAAGCCTTTGGTCCTTTTGGATGCGAAATTTGAGAATATTTGTGCGATTTATTTTATGGTGGGAAAATCTCTACTTGTAACAAATATTGTCAACCATAACATTTTTTATCATTTTCATCATGAAACTGCCATAGTAGATTGCCAGAAGCTCAAAACAAATTTATTAACACCACATAATAATGAAAGTAGCAAGTATATTTGTAGTGTTTTACTACTTTGCAAATTTTGTGAAAAGTTAAGATCTTCCCGTTAACTACAACAAAAGTTTCAAAATTTGTGCAAAAATCCGTGAATTCCATGTCCATGAGAATAAGGCTTAGGGGATAAGTGTGATATCCATGGAGTGCGCATCAGGTAGGTGTAAATGGGTGGTGGAGGGCCATCGCCGTCCAACGGCATTCTAATTTGTAGATAGGATGGCAGGGGACAGGGGAAACATTTAAAGTAAACTGTTAACGTGCTAGGTTCACTCGACGTCAACTTATTTTTGATAATTTTGTCTCAATTATTTTCAATCTTGGGTAATTGACAATACAAGATAAAAACATTAAATTTGGAAATAACTATCATTTTTATTATCTAACGCCTCAAAATTGGCAAAAACTATTGTATCACTGTTTCTACTAAAAATAATGGATGTTATACAATGCAATTATTTTTGTCATTTTTTTTATATCTGATCACCTTCAAATTTAGTATGCCTATGAATGAAATGTTGCTCCTAGCACGCTTCACCCGTCGCACCTGTCTACAAGCTAGCAATGAGTCAATCTCTAGATTTTCGGCCGTTGAGTGTATGTGATAAAATTTTCTCCACTGCTTAGAAGCATACTTAGCTTGTGGAAATATTTTGGAGCAATTTTTAGTACTATCTAATATCGATTTATATGTATTATTTTGAAATTAATTTCAGCCACAGTAGTGGTTCAATTCTTTTAAACAAAACATCCTAAGAAAGTGTTTAAAAGCAAACATAGTGACTGGCAATCAATGTTGAGAAGCAATGTCTCTGAAATTGCTGCATGTTCTTTACAGAATTGATTGATTTCTCTATTTCTTTGATTTGACAATTTTATCTGGAAAGTATGTCTACTCAATAAACATTGTTTATTTACAGTAGTATTATCACTGAAACCGCTACAAAAAAATTTAAATTCCTAAAATTATTTTTATAAAAACATATTAATCCAAAAAAATTATAATTGTATTTAACTCGCATTCCGATTGGTGTGGCCCAACTTACATTTCTACTCAAAATTGATTTTGTTAAATAAATTTAAAATCTTTCAATTACATTCCAAGATCTTATGAACAAATAAAATTCTATAATTACCTTTCTTCTCTTTGCCTTGGCTAAAGTAAATTTCTGCCACGTCTCGATCGATACGTCCTGAGGTAATCTCAGAAAGATACATTCCACCATCCAAGGGATTTTGAGCACTATGTTTCTGTTTCATGAAGGAGAACATGCCGCTTAGCATCGATTTATGCTCCTCTTGTTGGGGATTTTCGCTATTTGGAGAAGTTGGTTGAGATACACTCGGAAAACCGCCCCATTCCCAGCTCTTCGCTCCTTCATTTTGTTCTCCTTTACAATAAATAGAAAATTATTAAACGTTCATTTCACATTGACAATATCGATTACCTTTACGGAATTTTACTTCAAATTCAGAATCTGACTGTACCGTCTCAATGTTGACGGGAGAACCAGCTCTTGAATCAACATTCCCGTTTGCAGTTAGCTCGGTATCACTGAAGAAGTGGAAGTCTGCATCGATTTTCTTTATGTTGGAAGTGTCTGTTGACATAACTGCTTCTTTTTCTTCATTTAATTTCCTTCATTAAAATTTTGTCAATAACTATAAGCATAACTAAACAAAGATATGTTTAATACTTACTGTTGCACATCCTTTAATTCTGGATCTGAAGAATTACTGTCCAAAGAACTCCTGTCAGTGATTGTGTCATTATTTTCCAAGTTGTCTGAAGTTTGACTAACTGTGAGTTGATTAATACTGGTAGATTTCCTTGGAGGATTTTTTCGACGGACCCTTTTACGTCTCTTCTTACTACTTTTGCTTTCACTTTGTGGATCCTCAAGATTTCTCGGCAGTGATATAGGTGTAGTCTTTATTGCTTCACATTTCGGTTCATCGGCCTATAGATACAAATTTTTTTAATTATCCAGAAATAATTAATCTTATTTGCAAAACATTTGTGTTCTTGTAGAAAATAGACAATTGTGCATTTTGCATATAGAATTATGCAGAAATTCGGCAAATATGAGATTATTTAAAGCAATTATAGCAAGTTATTCAATTTAGAAAATCCGGAATTAGTTACAATTCCAACATTTTCATAATACATCACATTATATGTTCTAGACACCATATTGAATTATTTAGAGGTTAGGCCTTTAAATCGTCTCCAAGGAGAAGACATACCAAATGCATCTAAAGCTCCATAAGGAGAACACTGCAATTTGCGCATGTCTCAATATGGAAAAAAGGAAATAAGTACATAAGCGCATGTGTAAGATCAAAACCATAATATATGTGTATTTGTTCCACACATTGGTTTCACCAATCACGTCGTATTCCGTTCGAAATTAGCGCTTGTGTATATCGATCCCCTTAATAATTGCCTCTCACTTTAATTCGGCTATACATTTGTTTCCAGCTGGAAGCTCTTTCAATATTCTTTTCGATATTCGCAAAATTCACGAACCACTAGATGGCGTTAAAATTCAAGATGTTGGATGTACAGGATGATCAACAATTTGTTTACAATTACCTCTAAGATTATAGCTTTTCATTGCCAGGAATGTTGTGTAATATAATGTAATTCTTTGTATTTATGTATGTAATTCTTTAGGTGAAAGTGTATTTTAGGGCTTACATTGTGAATTTGGTTTGAGTTCTCTTGAACTACTTGGGGGATCGTGTGCGACCTCTAACAGAAGGTGAGGTAAATAATTTTGTCTGGGGTAGAACCCGAGAAGTCCTATATTGTCAAAAGCCTGTGTTTACAGTTTCTGCTTTAGTTCAGCCGCCCCATGAAATATCCATCTTTTATTAAATGGAGAAAATTGGCAGTGTAATGTGTAATACAGAATTAAAAACATTCTTAGGCTTGTTATAATTGCCTGGCATAAAATCCTCTATAAGATAAAGTTTGCTACATACTTTTATATGCAGTTATCGATTTTCCGATTCTCAATTTAATTTTCCACTACTTACAAAGTTCCGGTATACGGGAGCTTTCGGAAAGTTTATGCAGGGAAATAACAAAAGTACGTCCAGTAAGAGAGCACAGCACAGGTTTTCCGAGATCTTATGCAAATATTCTTGCGTATGTTTTACATTTTTGTACACTTTTTATAACTAAACATACGATTTCTATAAAATTTGCAAATTTACTAAAAATATATAGAAAATTTCCACTTCACCTACACATACAAAACATATTTGTTGGATTCACTCCTACATTCGATTTATTACAAATTGTTTTATGCAGATTTTGTACTTTTCTTAATTCATGATAAAATTAAACTATTTTCAAACAGTTGGTACTATTTATTCGGAAAAAATTATAGAAAAATATTAAAAAACACAAAACTTCACACTCCTACTATGCAAGTAATTTATTGTTCACCCGTACAGCAGTTCTGAAACCTATCAACAGATGGCAGCCACTTCGTGATTTTCTCCAATTTTTAACCTACATACTTAGTATTTAAAAGATGGTTGTATAAGAATCAAAAAAAATTACCTTACTGCACTCCATATCCAAACTGTCCATTTTAAAAATGGTCTCCGAAATGTCATTGTTGCTCTTGCTCAAATCTTCACTACTCTGTTTGTTAGATGCCATCGAGAGAGTCATGTCTTCTGCAGAGTTTTCACCCATATCGAGATTGCCGAGGTCGATCTGCCTCTTGATAAAATTGCGTTCCCTGGTTTTATTGCTTTCGTTGTCAGCGGTGTAACGTCGTTTTGAGTAGTCATTTTCCTGATTTTCTAATTTTGATATATCATCCAAGTGGAAGCTGCGTCTTCGACCCTGGTTGAAAGGAAACTATAAATATTTAAGAGAAAACAAGTATGCGGTTATTGAACAAGCAAATTATGAACAAAAACAGCGCATACACTACAAGCAGCTAATACATTAGCAATTTACTTACTTGATTTTTAAACATATTTTCGAATTCTGATACAGGTATAGGAGAGGTCGCAAGGTGCTCTGGTATGTCGTTTTCGTCGTCTTCTAGTTCCTCTACGAAAAAAGCTTCTCCACTTTCTCCCAATTTCATATGGATTTCTTGTGGCTCTCCGTTTATTTCTATGTCAACCTGAATTGTAGAAGTTAACATTTAGTAACATAATTTATGACCGCATACTTTCCTAACATATTAAACATTTTTTTTAGCTATGCATAAAGTAGTTTAATAAAAGTTCTGGCAGGTCTCCAAAATCACTTTTACAATATTTAAACAGCATATATACAAAACTCATCGTATATGTGATAAAAGTTTTATGATGTATCACATTGAAATTTAATTTCTACCTAAATTGTTAATAAGTATTAAATGAGCCGTAAAATTTCGACAAATATGTCTATGACACAATGTGCATAATGACTAATTATACTCATTGCAATACATTTAACTCAACAATTACTTAAATTTTCTGGAATACGAACATAAAAAAATTGTATTTTATTTTTTGTTTCATTCATCATTTATGAAAAACTAAACAATATGGACTATTTTTACATTATTTGAGACACAAAAAAAGGTGTAAGAATGCAAGTTTTAGGAAATTGTAAATATTTTTTAAAGCATATATCATAAAAACAATTGAATATCGCATTTCCGAGATATAGGTCTCTTTTTTAATAATAAAACATATTTTTATCGTTATTGGAAAGACCGTCAACTAAGCTTTTCCAACTTGCTACCTTTCTAGTTACTCTTTCGTATTATCTCGAAAACAGTAAAAAATAATTGCGTAAAGATATAGTTCCATTTAAAAAAAAACAAGTTAGGCCTACATCTCAGAAATATGATTTTCAATTCTTTTTTATATATGCTAAATAAATATATTTAAAAGCTCCTACAACTTTGATATCTACATTTTTTCGTATCTCATACCACCCTGTACTATAGACAGAAAAATGTAAAAATTGTAATCAGATAGTGATTCAGTTGAAAAATGATTTTATTTGTTGTTTCTAATATTATAGTATTAAAATAAAAAAAAAGGAAAAACAAACTTAACTGTATTATCCGAGGTATTATCTGAGTAGGAAGAATAAATACACAGGTATTAAAATTAAATTAATAAATTACTGATAACTTAACAGCTCAAACATTTATTTATTTATAATTTTATAGCTTCAAAGGAAGTAATATATATATATAGATAAAGTCATTTATCGCATTTTGTGTATGTAGTTAATTATATTTGAATATCTACTTGATTTTAAAAAAAAATTAGGAAAAAAACTGAAAATTAAGCATTTATTAAATAATAATAATAATAATAATAATGATATAGTTTTATTTTTCCCAGATAATAAAATTCAATTACCTGTTTTGTTCTTCTTTTACGAGGAGAGACAATATTAATACGTTCTGATGATGTATATCTGAAGAGATGAGAACTTGTTCTACTACTGGGCTACCTTTTTATAATTCAATTATTCAATATTGTTACAAAATTAGAATTTATTTTTCTACAACATATTTTAATAATGAGATGTGGGACCCATAGGTACCATTTTGTGGGGAATGAATTATAATTCAGAGAACTTTTTGCGATAAAAAATTTCAAATAAATATCACAAATTTAAAAAAGTTAAATAATAGCCGCTTTCCTTAAAGTTTCGAATGAGGTGGAACATATATTTGCAAAATATTTTTTCCACAATAAACTATTCTTTAAAATTAATATAGGATGCGGCTATAATGTATAAAAATCAAACTAGCTTCCTGATTTATAATAGAAAAGTCTTGTACAGAAAGTTTTATCTCTGCTTTTTGTTTAATATAAATTAAATTTCAATTATGCATTGAAAAAAAGTCACTATCGGATAGGACGGTCCTGGACACAGTGGTTTAATAATTAAGTGAAATACTGATTTAACTTTGAAATACAAAATCAGCTGATTGCACGTTGTTTGTGACAATATGGATGACCTTCTATTAGTAAAATACCCTTGTTCGTACAACAGTTGCAAGTTGAAAACGGTTTTCAACCGTCAGAGGCACGCGCATTGAACTTGAACCGCATAAGGTTGAAAATGCATTGTTTTAGTAGAAATACGCATACACCTGACTATTGAAAAATGATTGGTGTTCTGCGAACATATTATACACTGACCTAAATCAGGTAATATAAATAATGAAAACGTTCCCGAGGTATTCAATAAATGACACAGCGTCGGCCTTCATTTTCGTAAAAGAAAAACAAAACAAAAAAGAACATCTGCAAGTATCAGTTGATTACGGAAAAAAATATATTGCAAATAATCAGTAGATATTTCAGAAACGGCTCTTATACAGGGTGTCTCAGGTATTAACTAGCATCCTTGGAAAGAGTGATTGTACAATGAAAATAAATGAGGTTTACCTAAATATACCTATATTTAAAACTTCATTGTTTCCGCGATACATGATGTCAAAGATTTTGATTATTTTTTATTTACTTGGAAATGGAAACCCATTGTGATAAAACTATAATTATGGCGATATGCATAAACTACGAAATAAAGAGATATTTTAAATTAACAATTACTTGATTGATTTTAAAGAAAATTGCAAAGAAAAATTATTTGTTAAAAATAATCAAAACTTAAAGTATCTTACGTTTTTTTATAATTAAGACAGTGGGGTACTACATCTGTTGAAAATAAAAGAAGAGTGGCAAAGGATTTCTACGCCACTGGTGATAATGAAAATTAAACGTACTGAATAATTAGATCTAAGATATTCCATTATAACCTAGAATTATTGTTTTATCACAAAGGGTTTCCAAGTAAATAAAAATTTCAAAATCTTTGACACCCTGTATCTCAAAAACGATGAACTTTTATAGATTGAGTAAATCTCATTTATTTTCACTATACAATTAGGTACCCCTTCCAAGGATTTCAGTAATACACGAGACACCGTGCATAACTTTTATTTCATAATATTTATTTTAAAATTTATTATCACAAAAATTCTCTTTGTGACCATAAATCATTCTCTAAAAATCGGAGTCATTTCGTCATCATTATCAAAAAATGACCATTTTAATTTTCGCCAACCGTGACTTAGTCCTTGATCTTCAACACCATGCGTCTTCACGAAAAAATTGTATAAATATTCTATTTACATTTAAAATTGATACGCCTTGTATAGAAAATATTTTTACCGATTCTTTTCATAACATTTGTATTCATATAACCTTGATATACCATTTAAGAAAATGTAGGTATTAGTTAACTACCAATTTTTGCTTGTTATTGTTCCATATAAGGTTTGAATCATTATTGAGCGGTTCAACGGTCATTTCCAACTATTTAACATTACCTATATAGTATAAAGGTACTTACACTAAGTACACTCTATACAATGATAAACCTTAACTCACCACTTTCTCTCTGCTCCTTAGTACCCCCAGTTTCCCAAACCTCACGTGAAAAGGGGAACAATTATAGGACCCGTCAGGCTGTTCCACCACGATAACATCTATGGCACCGGTAAGGGTAGCACCGTTGATGTCATTGTAGAACTCCTTGAAGTTCGAGAAAAACTTCATCATACCGTGCATCTCGTCCGAATTATTCTGTCACTCAACCCGAACAGAAGAAGTTTGTTTATTGTTTCCTTACAACTACACTGACACAAAACCGACCGTTCAAGGTTCCCATGTAAAGTTCAAGTCCAATTTATAAAACGATATCACAGTCAACACACTGTCGTCCTCGCCGTGTTTCACTAGTGAATGGTAGTGCGAAAATCGAAGCGACTATTTTTATACGTGGTTTTTTGTCCAGTGCGCGTGTAGCGTTGTGTACCTGAAACAAAAAAAAAACAATGTTATTGTTGTGATGCCCATGTGTGATCCAGTTTATTACAAATGTTTATTTTCGCAGCGAGATAACTTAGTACTCAGATCTCTGATATAACCGTTAGTGACGTTCCCTTCAGATAAAGATTGTTTACAAATACTTATTAGCAAATGCCGTTTAACTTTTAAATGACATTTTGATGACGTTGATTTGTGTGTTTAGAAATAATGTGAATTTTTATAATACGGTTAAAGATCGCGCACATTAAGGCGGCCACAGACATGTGAAGTTTGACAACTTCCAAATAGCAATTGTTTGTTATTTGGCAAACATCTCAGATACACTACATGAAAATTAACAAAAATGTTTGATATTTGCCAAACAGAAAATTTCGGTAAATGACCCCACATCAAAAGGCTAAATATTTGGGATAATAATAATAATAATATCTCTATCCCTTGCTAATCGCGAGGATTAGCCCAGAAGTCGAAGACATTTGTCCCAGATACACACATACGGATACGAACTGGTACAAATTTGAATCTATCATATGAAATAAGTGTTAACAAATTAGCTAAAAAGTTGATATCACTGTGTTTACAAGGTAGAACTACACATTTATCAACTATTTGTTAATTTTTCAATCTTCAAACTTACGTATCTGCATCTGGAAAGTGCCACCATCCACCATCTGATTGGCGCTATTTTATTTATTTATTTATTCTTTAGCAATATTATTATCTACAGACGCGCAACTAACATATAATTTATGGCAGGGGCAAGGTTCAAATTGCCACAAGAATGAAGTGCCTTCCGAGAAGAAGGTCTACAGTACAATATTCCAATAAAAGAATAAAAATATTTTAGACAGGACTTTCTGGTCTTCCAGTTTGTTTGCTAATTTACAGAATGACAATGATTTCAATTTGGAGGTGCTTTTTTTATTGTGCCTATGATTATTTATAAGAAGATAAGCAGCAGTTGCAGTTTCTACATCCACATCCATGTTTGCAGACAAATGTAGGCAAATATTTGAAGTTCCCGATTTTTACTTACTTTGGCAAATCGACACGTGAGATGTAAGTTCGAAACTTTACGAATAGCTGGACAAATAGTTTGTCAATAACCAAACATTCAGCATTTGTCAAACCTCACGTCTGTGGCCGTCTTTATGCCTGCTCGGACCAGCACAAACCTGCACGATTTAGCACACTTGTCCAGCATGGACCAGCAATTTTTTGTGGAAGTTATGTGGCAGACGTTTTGATGTTTTTAAATAGTAGTTGAGTGTAGGTCGGGAGATGAAATTTTGCTTTTAGCGATGTTGTATGAAGAAGACGACGGAGAACAATCCAGGAAAATGAGAAAGTTTTGGGTTCACCCTATCAATAAAAAAAGAAAGCTGTATGGTGAATTTCATCATTTATTTTCTGAACTGCGAAACGAGGGCGCCTAAGAGTTCAGCGACACATTCACAACTCAACTGATAAAATATTTTTAATAGTTTGAAACTTTGAACCAATCTCATACTCTGTGGCCAAGCATAGAAATTACAGTCCACCCACGCGACCTGCAGTGATGGTCGTTGCAGGTGGCATTAAATCCACTGATATGTAATTTTATTATGATGACTGGAATGCTCGAAAAGCTGCGCGAATGGGATTACTCATGATCAGCGCCATATTTGTTTTGTTCTTCCTAGCAATGGCGGAGCAATAAAGATTTAGCTGACTGAATTGAAATGAAATTGAATTGTGGATATGAAGAATTGTTTGGAGCTATAGGCTGGTTAATTTTACAGTTCCTTATAAAACATGACATGTTCCAACAATAACACCCACAAAAATACACAAAGAATAACACTATATAACGAGATACAAGATAAAAGAATGCACTGGTTAACCACACTACGCCAATTACGTGTTTACAAACAAAATAATGGGAAATTAAGAACACAATTCATATCGTACGTGCAGATGATTGTCTCGTACCCACATAACCAATGAAGTATTTCTTTGCGGAGTTTATATGAAATATAGGCATAGGCCTGTTTTAAATTCAGCCGTTATCATCTGAAGTTGCTTATCCATTGAGAAAAGTTCCCATCAAATCGACAAAAATAGAACATGTTATGTGCAAAATTTGTAGAAGAAGCTTATCAGGAACAATTACAATTCAATATTTTTTTTGACCAACTGCTACTGATTAAATTTTTTGAAATACGCGCTTGTTTAAATAATAGTATATTATGCAACGATCATGTAATGAATGATCGCATAAACCATATTAGTATCCCGGTTGATGCTCGTGTATTAATAACCATTACATGAGAGTTGCATACGCTATTTTTTCTACACCCGATAAATAATCAAAATCCATAAATTTTATATTTTTATTGAACACAATAGGTAACAGTAATTATTCGTATTTCTATAAAAAAATCTAAAAAATTGTAATTAATACCTCGGGTATTGGTATTGCCATAGATACAAGAATTTCTGCTTTCTCCGATACGTGTGGAGTTGTGGAGAAGTCGATGGTAATTCTTCTATATCGCTGATATCAGACATTTTGATAAATTATCGAAGTTTAGCTAGGTATCTACGAAAATTTAATACGTACTGATTTTGACATCTAAAATAATTACATAGGAACCTAGGATAAACGTCAAATGCACAGCATGCTTGATTGAAAAATTATGGGTTTCTATTGATTAAAAATCTGTATCGTAATGGGTATCATTTTGAAACGGATTATGGGCATATAAGTGCATTATTGTAATACGGGTGTAGAAAAAATAATTATTACACGTTCATTTTAAACTATGCAGAAAAGTCACATGTCCATTGTTCAAAAACATGGAAGAAAATATAATTATTATTTTTAATGGTTAAAATGAAGCAAAATGTATACTAAACAATTATAATTTAATATGGATTCATAATAAAATTATTGTCAAAAAGGCGGGCTTTTTATTAATTATTAGTATTTAACTGTTAGTCTAGTCGAGAAGTGAGTTTCCTGCCAATAATAGTTAGACTAAATTTAAAAATATGGGGTTTGGTTTATCGGATTCAGAATTAAATTCTGAGAATAGGGAATTTTTGAATTTTTTTGCCATTAAAAATTTCAATTATTATTAACAAAAAACGAAGAGAAAAAAAGATGGTCTCCGTTTTTTTGCAATAACTATGGAACTATTAAAGATAGCGCCAATATTAAAAAAGATCCTAAAAGGAGAAAATTTCACAAAAAGTCGATTCCCGGAGTTGTAGCTCCATTATTTATAATTTTAATTTTACGTTGAAAATAGGGTTCCGCGCGGCCGTTGTGGCGCCGTCGCGTCGTCACCGAGCAAAGTGGACGTAAGCGCCCCAACGGCCGCGCGGAACCCTATTTTCAACGTAAAATTAAAAGTATAAATAAGGGAGCTACAACTCCGGGACTCGGGCCTGTTTGTTGTGAAATTTTCTCCTCTGTTGGGATCTTTTGTAAGATTGGCGCTCTCTTTCATAGTTCCATAGTTATTGCAAAAAACGGAGACCATCTTCTCTTCGTTTTTTGTTAATAATAATTGAAATTTTAATGGCAAAAATTCAAAATTCCCTATTCTCAGAATTTAATTCTGAATCCGATAAACCAAACCCCATATTTTTAAATTTAGTCTAACTATTATTGGCAGGAAACTCACTTCTCGACTAGACTATGTTTATTACAATTCCAAATAAACCTTTATTTTCGACATTTATTATATTCATTATTTCAACTAACAGCATCGGAAACTTCAAAGCCAAATATTTTGAAAACGGCGCTAGACAGCGGCTTTCATAAAGTATACCTTTTTTATGTAAAGAAAGTTGGAAAATAAGAAGAGATACCAAACATGAGATACCTTGAAATTATAAAAAAGTTCTGTCGTTTTTAACACCGTCAATCTACCGCAGCTGGCGCTCTTTATGAACTACAGCCAAATTGAACAGAGTTCATTCATCAATCCAAAAAAAGCCCAAACCCCCAATGAAAAAGCAACTAAAATAGTATTTTACATTTAATGTAACACCCTATATTTCTGTAACTATCAACTTTTTGGACTAAACTAAGTTCGGTAAATCGCAATAGTTTTACCTTAGAAAACTACCCACGAATTTTGGCCCATTACCTCGGGATCACCCTGTATTTCGCAAAAAAGAGGGCACCCGATGATTTTTGGGGCCCATAAACTATATGAAGTTCATACAAATCCAAATAGCTCATTTTTTTTTTAAAGAAAATTTAAAATTTGGACAAAGAAGATGAATCTAGTATTCTAGTAACATAAATTACAAAAGTGACGGAGAAATATAAATTTACTTACTTAAAATTAGTAATTTACTTTTAATTTATGACCCATATTTGGCAGTAAACATGAATTAAAATTAGCTACATATTGAAGATTTCAAGTTTTAGTCACTATCAGTATGATAAATGACAACAACTGTTGCGTATTTAAATACTACCTTTTTACGAAAAAAACAACTTGTTTCTACACACACTTCTCCAACTTAATGCGTACTTTACTCTATTATTCTATTTGCAAAACAAAACAACGTTATACTGCTACACGTGCCTGCTAATATTAATTTAACCACAATAACAGTACCCAATCATAACTCATAATCATAATAATCGTACGATTATCAGGTGACGTAAAAATCGCCCAGTAAACAGAATTGTCCATGAGGTGATTTCAAATGCATAGGGAGAATCAATAGTGAAAGCTGAAGCTTTATTTTTAATTCATACAAATAATTATTAGTAGATAGGCGTCCTGCAACTGTACGAGGACTATCTACCTCTACTTTTTTAACTTCAACCCAGACCAAAGTAATGACTATTTTTTTAATTAGAAATCATTGAAATGTATAGTTTAGATATGACATGACAAGCCGAGTTATGGAAAAAATATGTACACTTAATATTTTTTTCAATACCCTCAAACCTGAAACATTAAAATCTTAAAAGATAATTTAGCTTCCTAAATAACCTTTATTACTTAAAGTACCTAATACAACATAAAATAAAAATGATAACAATAATGTTCTCAAAGAAATTAAAGATGGGAAAAATTGCTTTATCCCAAATTATTTTTTGTAGAGAAACTTGTGATTGGGTATTTTCTTATTTCCTATCCTGTTCAAGTCTGGTAACTGAAAAGTCGGGTCTCGCCAAACCGAAAGACCCAAAATAAAAAGCTACAGGGTGTCCACCCATGTGTCTTTAATCGGCGCCCTTTATGAAAAATCTGAAAATAGTAGTAAAATTCATAATTCTCGTCCTAAAATCATAATTGTACAAATTTTAGTTCCAATAAGTTCAACCGTTTTCAAATTATTACGTATTTTCAAAAATAAATATTGTCACAAATTTCCTAACCCGACTTTTTCTTTTACCAGAAAAACAATCCGTTAATTAATCACTTATCTTTATTAACTACTCTGTATACTACTGAATACTAATTACAACTCAACTAAACACTATTTCACTTTTAAACCCCAGGAAATTTCCAACTAAACACTCCAATTCAAGACTGTAATCTCAGGACTGACTGACTCGGCCGTGTATTCTTCTTTTATAGACCAAACGAATATTCCAGGTATTTTCTAGAATCTCTAGATCCATTTCTCGAACGACTCTCGAACGCTTCTCGTCGATTCTCCATGTTCCAGTAGTGCCTCGATACACACCTTTATTTTGTTATATATTTGTCGTGAATAGTAATTATTTAGTTATTTTACTTTTTATGTCCCATTAAACTATAAAATTTAATAATAATCATCACTTCCATGGACAGCAGTTGCTAGAAATTACACTTTTCAAAATAAAAATAGATAAATTTATTAAAAATTACGTACGTTTCAGAAAAACTTTTTCCATCATCAGATTTTAAGAAATATAATCATTGTTTTCATGTAGATCAGAAATTTATATCATTTATTAGAAAATTAACCACCAAGGTTTCACCAATTTTTATCTACATTTTTCATATTGTGAGAATTATTTGGATTTTTTCAAGGGAATAGTGTAGTAGCATTTAGGATTTCTTCAAAAATACATAGAAAAAATGAAACTATGCGAAGTACAAAGGAAATCGACGAATAAATTGTTTGACTGCGTTGTCTTTGGATAAATATTTATATTGTAAATTTGGTACATAAACAAACTGAAGATATAAATACATATATTTACGAAGATAAGAGAAAAACGGCCAAATTAGTAAATTCCCGTTATGAAGAACCGCAAATTATGAAGAACCTTGAAACCAGACTACAATTTCTCTGCGAGAAAATGTGTGACATTGGCCCAGTTAAATTTTACACTGATTTGGCATCCTGTACGAAAACACTTTAAAAGATGTGGTATATAAACACCAAAGAATTTTAAAAATGTAGACACGAAAAATAACTAATGCATTGTATAATTGATATAAATGCTCAAACCTTGAAGAAAAATGGCAAAACAAAACTTTATGCATTTCTTCTCCTACATAGAAAATATCAAACAACAAACAAATTTTAAATCTATGTCATTCGCTTCCTAAAACCAATTTGTTGATAAATAATATTATTATCTACATTTAACTTTTCGTATCAAGTTCATTGTTCCAGTTTTAGTATTTAAAAAACATTCGCTGATCTTTTTGCAGACACCTTGATAGAAGTAGAATTCTAAAGAGAAAGTCCGCATAAGAGATAAATTGCATAATTTTGCACCAAGTAACTGAATTACACAATCTTTGTGATTTTTTTAGTTGTGCCCATTAATCGGTGTTTGACCTCACTACACTACACATTTATTAGAAAAAAAATCCGCATTCTGGGATCAAGGTATTTTTTACTTTCAGTATAAATAAACTCAAAGCAGTACTTTGCTAAGTAAGAAAACAATTTACCATAAACAAGAATCCGGAAGAGCTTAGTTTCTGATACAGGATGGTCAAATTAAAATCTAAAAAAGTTTTTTCCAATATGGGGATGGAACTTTGAATGAGCTACGAAAGTTAAATGTTACCTTTATAAACAATCTGTTTACATAAAAAATATTTTCTATTGCAGTTTCGCTCTCTGTTCCGTCACGTTCCGTCATTATTAGCTGCAATAGTACGAAAGACGTTGAGTTTCTTTGAGTGCATTTTAGAATACGAATTATAACTTGACTATTTATTTGACTTAAACAAATATTATTTCAGATTAGTATTCTGGGAAACCTCTAAAATGATCGAAAATGACTCGTTCTTTATAAAATAGCAGATATTTCTTTTTTTTAAATATAATTAGAAATCAAATTTTTGCTGTTACTTATAATACACCTTATAAAAAATTATTGTATTTTTTAAATAATTTTACAATAAAAAAAATTGGTGACACTTATTTATGTATCTAGAACGAAGAGTGAAACTTTAAGGTCACCGTATTTCTCGTCGTAAAATGATCAAATTTCTGGTGTTTTTAAGTACAAAATAAAAATATCATGTCACGTTTCGTAAATGTCAAAAAATATTCACAATAATACGTAGGTTATCATGGAAATTTCTAAGTCCAAAGACTTTTACTTTACCGTCCTAGTACTTTAAAGTTCCATTTTTTGTCTTAAAAATTATCCAAAACATGCATTATTGAACAGTATGAAATAACATAAATTTATTTTGTGAAATTCAAGATTCTGGATCAAATTCCTTTATTATTTTCAAAGCAATTTTATGATATTTAATCAGTAAAAAATATTTCGATAGGTACTTATTAAACGCATTAACAATATGTTATCAATTTAATTAAAAATCTAACAATATATTATCAGAAATTTATTGAAAATTATTTACCGTCTTAGCTATAAGCTCATTGTCAACTTTACTGTTTTTGTTTTTAAAGTGCATACCTACATATTTTGTAGATCATTCATATGACAAATTAATTTCACGATTGTTGAAGCTTGTAAAAAAAAAATATTTTTTTCTTCTGTATTGAATAATAAAAGCAAGGAGCAAGGCAAACTAAAATTCATGGGTAAGAATCAGGTACAAAAATTTACTTTACATCTCGTTACAATCAGCGTGGGTTCTGAAAAGTAAATATGTAATGCGACAATGACATAATCGATATTTATTATGGCCAAGAACAACACATGACCTTTGCATTCTTGTTAAAGTATTGAAATAATAAATGGCATAATTATTACCATACCATATTAAAACTTTAAAGCAAATTTTGAAATAACCTTACAGTATAGCCTTATTTTAACACAAAATCATTGCAAATAATAGTTATTTATGATATAAGTTCTAAAAATTACATTTTATTTTGTAAGAAAGGATTCTTTCGAACAAAATAAAAGCAAATATCTGACTATTTTTTCAAACACATTAAAAGTACGCATCAACGCATTTCTTACATTATTTAATTTATAAAATATTTTGAAATACAATAATTGTCCATGATTTTTATTGTTGCTAAGGTAATGAAAATTCGATCGTTTGTTAACAAGTAAACTCAAACTTCGTGACAAGGAAACTGACGAAGAAAATGAATTTCTCTCAGCGGAAATTGAACTGTTTGAAACTGACGTATTACATCAGTCAAAACCACAAATAAAAAACTGGGTCTGCGTTGGACCAGACGGTGAAAGTTATACTTCTTTTTTTTTTTTAAGTTCTTAAAAATTTGTTCTTTCTTTTGGGCGTGACGTGGTTTCTCGACCAACATCCCATCCCAATGTGTCTAACGGGCGCAAAGAAGTATAACTTCAAAAAGTTATGGCTGGATGTATAGTTTTTATTTCGTATGAGGTGATATATAAAACGTTGAATGTTGTAGGCACTACGAGAGATACTAGGATGATTATGCCCTTAGGCGACTTGCTTTTCTGCAACCTGTCGCCTGCGGGCATAATCATCTCTGTATCTTCCTTGGTACATATTGTATAACAATTATTTCATACTGCATTCAAAGAATCTAATTAATCGTAAATGTTCATGACTTTTTATTTAAATAATCAAACTGTCATGTCACGTTTCTGAAATGTCAAAAAATATTCCCAATAATACGCAATATGAGTTACAATGGACATTTCTAGTCCTAAAAAGTCCTAAGACTTAATTTATCGTCCTGGTACTTTAAAGTTCCATTTTTCGTCCAAATCATGATGAATAAATTGCATGTTATTGAATAGTATGACATATTTCGTCAAGTTCACGATTCTGGATCAAATTCCTTTATTATTTTAAAAGCAATTTTATGATATTTAATCGGTAAAAGATATTTCGGCAGGTACTTATTAAACGTATTAACTAGGTATATGTTATCAATTTAATTAAAAATCTAACAATATATATTATCAGAAATTTATTGAAAATTATTTACCGACTTAGCTATAAGCTCATTGTCAACTTTATTGTTTTTGTTTTTAAAGTACATATAAATATTTTGTAGCTCATTCATATGACAAATTAATTCCAGTATAGTTAAAACTTGTGAAAAAAAAATTATACAGGGTGTTAAAAAAAGTGTAAAATATTTCAGGAGGTAATAGTATGAACCAAAATAAGCAGAAAAGTCTTAATAAACATGGGTCCGCAAAGTAACGGTTGCGGAGATATGGACCACTATTCGTTTTTCAAATATTTTATTTTATTAGGAATAAACCGACAAAGGAAGCTTTTAACAAACAAAAAACAAAGTTACAGAAGATGTTCAAAGTGCCCTCCGTCCATTTCCAAGCAGGCACGACATCTTCGTCTCAACGATATTCGAGCTCTTTCGAAAACACCCTCCTTGGTTTGGATTTCTTGACACTTTTGATTAATCCGTAGCTGTAGCTCTTCCAGGCTATTTACAGGAGTACCATACACTAATGTCTTCAAATATACCCAAACAAAGAAATCTAGAGGGTTCAGATCAGGCGATCTTGGAGGCCATAAAACAGGTCCGGCCCTTCCTACCCACCTATGTGGAAAAGTTTGGTGTAAATGCTCTCTAACGATTAACAGGCGCTGCTTACCTCAACTTTCTGCAGAACACACTGTATGAGTTTTTGGAAGACATTCCATTGAATCAGAGGCAACAAATGTGGTTTCAGCATGATGGCGCTCCAGCTCATTTTTCAAGTCTTTTACGAATATATTTTCACATAACAACTATTATTTTAATCAGTCAACGCTTTTCCGTTTTATAATCGATTATTGAAATTTTCTCAAAAACTTTGGCGCTTCCTAACACCTTAACGATGCATTTTTGCATATAGGTAAATTAGCATAAATCATGTCTGAAAATTCTATGACCTAAATGGGATATATACTTGGGTTGATTATAAGAGATGGTCACCGAAAACCTGCTATTCGGATTTTCTTCATTTAAGGGTAAAAGTTACCTCTGTTTAGGGGTAGAGTAGGGAATGAGTACATTCATAAAATATGCCTCCCCTTCCGAAACAACTTTTTTTTTATCGCATTAAACGAAATTGCGAGCCACATTAATGTATATTGACACGTCAAAGTCAAAATATCGTGACCCTTAGCAGATGATCAGATATTTATAATTAACAATAATTTATATTTTAAGTATGAAAAAGGCGTTTATGATTACATATAACTTATTTCTATCCAAGTACTACAATATTTACCATTACGTTGTAAATTTGTCTGATATTTTATTGTACAATAAATTAAAAATGTTTTCGTTGTATAAATAAACGGAAACTCTGAAATTACGAGTTTAATTTAATTACACAATCATATTTATTTTCAAACACTGAAATATTTGAGAAATATAAATAATAGCTATTCACATTTTTTAATAATAATAGAAATTATAACATAACTGAAAAAAAGTATAAAATAAATAATTCATATATGGCTGTTTGCATTATTATTAATGATTTACCTTTCATTGCGGTATCACAATTTGTCATTGATAATTTTTTATAAAAAAAATTTGGCAAATTCATTTCTTCTATATTTTTTTTGTAAAAATGTGTACTTATCTTTTTTGTGATAAACTGTTATTATTAATATTACATGAGGATTTTATGTTCTAATAATACAGGATGTCCGTAATATGAGTGCCTTAATTTTGCCATATGATAAGTTGTACTAAACAAAACAAATTTGATTTAACAATTTGTTTTCTCTGACCAACGGTAACAGAATTATGACAGCAAACAGGTCTTGAATATGTGATAACGTTGCACACATACTATATTAGGATTGTTATGTTGTATAATTGTTTTACCTAGATTCGCCGTAAATTAACATGCCATGCAGCTGGTTATGGTTACTATAAATTGTTTCATTTTTGTTTATGTACACTCACAAACATCAAAGAAAAACTAGACAAAAATGAATCGCACTAGCTGTACGCACCATTATGACTAATATTACTTTCAGGTTATCACCACCAGTCTGACACTGCAATGTTGTCAAACTTTACAGTACGTAATTTTATTAGCATTGGTATATCGTGTAATAGACGTATAAATTATTCGTCCTAACCTAAAATAAAATAATTATTGAAATACATAACTGCATTATGAGATTTTATTTGGAGCTATATACAAGGTGTTTCTAGGGTTGCCACCTTTATACAGTGAAGTAAGGGCATTCTTCGCTCTGAACATTGAAAATCGTATTTAAGCTATTACGAACGGAAATTGCCATTATTATTCAAGTAGTCTATGAAAATGACAAGCATTCTGCTATTATAACATTTATTTAATCAAACCAATTGGAAATAAATGTATCGTAGTGTCTTAATAATTTATTAATTATAAATGTCCAATAACTCCAAAACAGTTAAAGAGTAAATATATAAAAAATAGTAATTCAAATAAAAATACACTATATTATTGCTTTTTGTACCTATCAACTTCTGCACGTCACTGTGTTTCCATTAACTTATTAAATGGGTTAAGTTACAGCCCTACAACTTTCATTCGAAATTTTATTTTGTATCTCTAATAATAACGATAATAAAGGGTGGCCTAAATATAATATAATCTCGTACATGTGTGAGTTATGTTTTCCTTTATTAATACAGGCTAATGTTCATTACAAAAAAAAAAAGATTTCAATTAGTTTTCGTTTCTGAACCACTTTAATTATTAGATTAAAAATATTTATACACACTGTGGATCTGACATATTCACTATATTTGTTTTTTAGTGACTGTAGAATGTGTGCAGCTAAATTTTCCCCAATAAAATAAAATGTAATACAAAAAAACTGCTAGAATGTCACTTGCTAAAAGACAATACATTTTCAGGAAGCAAAAGAAAATATTGAATGTTCAAGAACAAAAATAGTTGATATTATTGTAAAATACCTATGTAATACTTACAATAGTGTTTTCAACATCCCAGGCACATTTATTCGCACTGCAAAATGCTTGGGTCTAAACAATAAAAATGACTATTTTAATTTGTTCTATTTTTAAACTTTACTTATTTTGAAATATTTCACTGCTAGCTTGTAAATACCTATGCTGTACCTCACTATGATCGTTCTAACGATCGAAGTTCAAGTAGACCCGACAAAAATAAAATTAGTAGATGAATCATAGACGACAAAGTTTACAAAGTAGGTTTTGAAAAGAAACATATGTTTGACTAAATTTTTCATTTATCATGTAAGTCGTGGAAAAGGCTTACTGAAATGATAAACACCATGGAATTAATGGTATGGAGAGTCCAAAAATTAACCTTTTATGGATTAAATATTAGATTAAGTCAATCATGTCACCTTTAAAGACGTAAGTATACATGATGTCTCAGGCCAGGATACCATATACTTGCAAACCTGTTAATTTTTACGAGAAAATATTGTTTTTGATAAAAGTTGCTTATCTCTAGATTTCATGACAGTGGTCAAACTTATGATAAACTATTCAAGGCGCTTAAGAAATTAGAACATGTCACTATTGGATTGGGCAAAGTACCGTTGTTTTAATTTTTTTTTAAATCTTTAATCAGTCGTTGGAAACCGAAGAAATACTTAAATATGGAATTTAGTAAACAAAAAACAACAATAAGTCAGTTTTAACTAAAAAAAATAGATCAAATTTAAATAAAAATTATATTCTTTTCCATGAATACCGTTTTCTCTAGAAATCAATAAAAACAAAACAAGAATATATACCGGGTGGTACATTTAACTTGAGAATGCTTTCGAAAACGGCGCATTCTATAAAAAATGTGTCAAATAGAAGTTAGTCAGTGTCGGAGAACAAACAAAATGGCGTTGCAGTTTTTTAACCTTGAATATGTTTCCAAGGTCATATCAAGGTTCACTTTGGATTTTCAAACGGAAATCTATACTTTTTTCCCCTAAACTTGATAAAGAGTAAAAAACTAGTAACTTTTATACGAACAATTTGTTTGTAACTCAATAACAATAACAATCAAGTAGGTTGATGTCAGAAAATGACAATACAATTACAGTTGTCAGTGTCTGATACTCATTAATCATAGTGCTTCACTATTTACCAAAATGGAATATTTAACAGTTGAGTTAAAAATTGAAATAATTTTAATTTATGGTGAATGGCGAAGAAGTATTGTTAATGTTAATAAGCAGTAAAAAACTGCTAACTTGTATACAAAACATTGTTTTGTAACTTATGTCGGGTCCACATCAAGCAGACAAAACAACGACAAGATAAAGACATTCATGTTTCGCAACAAAGTGGCGACAAATCCGATACATTTCTGCAACATTTTTTTGTCTTATTTTTGTTTTGTTTCCAAATTCGGAGACAGTTGCAAGTCCCATCTCGAGTCGGTAAATACCAAAGGGTCTCTGTTTTGTCTGCATATTTTACACCAAGTTGTCGGCGCAGTGTGGACAGTGTGTGCTGACAAATGTAGGAAACCAATAAATCAGTGGAAAACCACAATTGCAGAACCAACAAGCCATATTAGATTCTCGAAATCTTCGGTAAACATTCTTAAAAAATTCTTAAAGCTTGAACGAATCTCACCACTTAGTCCAGTATCATCCTCACGTAACTGAACTAACAATTTATTTATAGAATAACTTTCTCGCTTTTTTAAGCTTGGTCTCATCCAAAAACGTTTGCGTTTCATTCTTCCAACATTGGATGAAGAGGAGCGAAAGATATCAACTGGCGGCTAGCAATAAATCTTCATGTATTAAATTTTCTTCCTGCTGGAAACGCCACATGGTTAAACAACTGATTCGCACCAACTGAATTTTGTTGCACATTTGTCCTTGTGGTGTGGACAGTTTGTCTCAATTTTGTCTTGTCTGAATACCTAAAATTTTGTCGCAATTTTGTGGTGTTTTTGTCTCAAAATCGTGTTCACTGTTTGTCTGCTTGGTCTGGACCCGGCATTAAAACTGCTTGCAGAAATCTTGACAGGGAAACTCTTACGGAGTCATGAATCTTCTGTGAAGCGAGTTGACAAGATGGTCATCATTTTGAATATTTATTGGTAACTTTTTTTTGTGTAGTCAAGGTCAAAAGCTGCAGCGCCATTACGTTAAATGGGCCACCCCGGTAACAATTCCACAGACAAAGCTCTATTCAATAATTTATCTAAAAAAAATCATCTAGTTAAATTTACTAACCTGGTTTAATGAAAACATTCTATAAATTCACTTTTGAAACTGTGGGAAGTCGAAAATTCAACCACAGTAGATGAGATCTGACGTATTTCTGCATTTTTAGGATTGCTTCTTCAGGCCTCCTTTAAGAATAGATGTATTCAATACCAATTATTGTTCCTCTTTTCAATAATGTTTAAATTTCTGTGATAAGATAAGAGAATAATCGAAGTGAATTAAATAAGTTATTTAAAAAGAAAAATAAAAAAAAACTTTGGCAAGCTGTAACTTGCAAACAATTGACATTTCGAAAACATTTTTCATGACATAGTGCTATTATTTTAATCCGTAGAATCACGTCGATAGTAGGTATTCGTCGGCATAAGAAGAAAATTCCAAATAAGTAATCAGTCGACCAACGTGTGTTTTAGACTAATTTAATAAGTTCCAAAGTTGTCGCATTACTCATGGTGTTATTAACTCTAATTTGTACTAGAGTTACTCAAATATGAATTTGTCCATAAGAAAGCTACTCAAAGCCGTTTATTATTTTTTTCCTTTTAAAATAATCAATAATTAGTTCACTGGCATGGTGCTAGAGCAGCTGCATTCTTCATGTGGTAAACTTTGAGCAAATATCACTATTAAAGTTTTATTAAACAACAATAACATGCACTTGATTTTCCAATTATTAACAACGAAGAAACTTGAACCAATTGATTTTTACGTAGGTACTATGTGATTGACCATGAATTCAATTTAGATACAACACTGCTATAAATTTATAAGATCTACCACCTATTGTTTACATCAACTTTTACGACAAAATGAAAAGGAGAACTTTATAGACCAGATCGCAGAACATATTTACGATGTCGTAAAAAACGTAATTTTAATAGAGACCCGTCGAATTACAACTTCCTTCTTCCAATAAGTATTCGTTTCCGCACCTGGACAACTTTTATTATAATTCTTTGTCGACGGTGCGCAACCCTCCGCCTTCCAGGATTACGTGTATTTCGTAGGAAACAATGGCATGTTCCCACGTGGGAAAAATTCACCTTTCAGTTCTCAAATTAGCTCCTTCACTTTTGAAACTGTGGGCTTTAGTCGGCAGAGTAGTTAATTTCAGACAATATTCTTAATACCTAAAATATATAAAAAAAAACGATTACATAAAGGGTAAAATTTATTTTATTAATTAAGTAGATCGTTATCATGTTTAAATTCATTGACAGGTTAGTCACTTTTGACATTGTCGATATTTAATTTCAAATAATTAATTTATTGGTATAATAATTTTTATAGTTAGATATTTGACTCAACTTAAAGGAGGCCACCTGAAGAAGCAATCCTAAAAATGCAGAAATAGGTCAGATCTCATCTATTGTGGTTGAATTTTCGAGTTCCCACAGTTTCAAAAGTGAACTTAGATATTTATAGAATGTATTAATTAAACCAGGTTAGTAAATTTTGCTAGATAATTTTTTTTAGATAATTATTGAATAAAGCTTTGTCTGTAGAATTGTTCATCAGCATATATAGATGTTTGGTATCAGAGAGCATACATATGACTTCATTGATAGGAATTGTAGGAGATTTGATATAATATATTAGCTTAAAATACCTTTCTAATACAGTAAAAAATGCTACAAAAGCTAATAATAAAGAATATATGGGTAGATATTGTGGGTGTAATTCGACGCTGGTCGGGACTCTAGCCCGCAGAGTAGTTAGTTTCACACAATATGGTTAATACCTAAAAATATATAAAAAAAATTGAATGGGTGCATATGACTTTTTTTATTAATCGTAAATTGTCATATACAATATTAACATTAGTTTACAATATTCTAGTATTTAATGAACCTTACTATCTTCGGGTAGTACCTTGTGCCGTTTTCGAGAAAAATGGTGGGTGCTAGAGTAAATATTACGCTAGCACCCACCATTTTTCTCGAAAACGGCACAAGGTACAAAATTGAAACTGGTGGTACAAATTAGCAACAAAATAGTAACAAAATATCCACCACTTGTTTTTGACGGCGGTATTTTATTTTTCATTTTAGACGAGCTCAAAGCAGAATTTTTTTACTGATTGTATGAGTTGAATGGACAATTCCTTTTTTATTTTTGAAAAAACTAGTCAGATGGTACTCGAAGAGCAACAAAATATGGTACAAAAATCGCTTTGCTATCGTTCTTATTTGCGGAGTAATTCGATACGCGATTCTATCGTAATATTACGCTAGCACCCACCATTTTTCTCGAAAACGGCACAAGGTACAAAATTAAATCTGGTGGTACAAATTAGAAACAAAATAGCAACAAAATATCCAGTACTTGTTTCTGGCGGCCGCTGATGGTGGCTTGCCAGGGTAATATACCTACATCTTTGCTATATCCACAGACACTGTATTTTTGTTTTGAATTTTGATTAAATTATGTACAAATACATAATAAAAATATTTACTGCATGCACTTCTATAAAAGGAAACGTTTTGCTAAAAACATTTACTACCTCCAGTTTCAGTTTGACACCCTATTTTACAAACACCTTGTATAGTATTGATACGAATAGAATCAAATAAATTAATAAGACCGAGAATTATATTCATAATAGTGCATATTCTTAGATGTTATTATAAACATTACACAGATCAATAAACAATAAAAGAATAGAATATACTCGTACTGTACGACCAAGATGAAGGGTCGGGGTTTCTATAATAGCAGCGAAATAATAATAAAATCACGACTAAAAAGCACAAGGAGTCAAATCCTAATATAATTCTGTAATTTTCCATAAACTTTTTAATACAACTCTTGGTAATTTAAGTATGATGAGGCGATATTTTTTCCATGCATGTTTCAACAAGAATTGACCTCAACAGTATATTTACAAAAAGTATTTTTTAAACTTGTCTATAATACTATGAGTCACGCAACTTCCCCTTGAATCGTGTCGGCAGGAAAGGCATAATTTAAAAAATCAATACTAAAATTAAAACTCCTTCACGGCAAGAAAACCTGGAAAGTAAAACTAGTAAAGTTAACTCATACATACACATTCCATTAACCGCGTATTTTTGACGACAAAATATGACGATGTGTAATGTGTGGTTGACACATACCTATATCCAAAAATGCCTCGCTTAAAAGATACAGGGTGTTGAAATTCATCTTTTAAAATAGTTTTTAAGAAATAATTTCGTCGATTTTTCATGTATCAGTTTGAAATTTAAAGACACTCCTTGTGGTGAACTAAATCCTCATGAGGATTATTATAAACGACACCTAAAAACAAACGTAGAAACTGCCCCATTTTTTGTGAAGTATGCCCATAGACAAGTTATATTACTCTTGATAATTGTTTCTAAAACTTTTCTTTTTCGAGATAAATTTGATTTTTAAGTCATGCGATAGGTACCTATATTTTAAATTTCAGTTTCCAAAACAATGCTCAAAGGAACAATTTAATAATAATTTATCAAGATTTTAAATGTCCAAACTAATTTTATACAAAGTGTATCTGAACATAGAGCTAACCATATTTACAGTTTTATCAATCGTACGCAAAAAATTTTTCTTTTTACTAAGAAAAATGAAAACAAATAACAGATTAATTAAATACACTTTATATTATAATTTTATAACATTATTTTGCTAACCCCACTTTTTAACAGAGTATATGAAGAACTATGTAAGTTTATGGTATAACAGTATTTACATATATAGTTGAATTTAAAAAAATACGTATTTTGAAAGATTTCTGTACCTAAAAATGTGTTACTTAAACCGGTCTATCGTTATATATTCGTTTTACTTCGGTACCTTTGAATATCGCAGGTGGCATGAGGTAACTTTGCTGTTATTTGCTAAACTCTATATTAAATGTCTAAAATTACTTGAATTTGTAGAAAACGCTATTTCAAGAATACGGCGCCCTTATATACAGACAAGTAGGGATATTTTGCCAAAAATATGCAGTTAATGGGGGACTAGGTAGTTACTTTTTTTGTTACATCCTGTAGTTTAGGCAGACATGCTAATGTATAATATACATACAAGATATAGATAGATAACATGAACGATGCACTATTAGGTATCCCAAACGTAATAAAAAAATAGATTTTGATTTAAATTGTTCTTTTAATTATTCAATAATTTGCTGAAATTAAAAATTCACTTGTATTATTTCACCATTTTTTCAATTTTTAATGTGTCTATAATTCGTAATATTTATTTATAAAAAATACATAAAGTCATTACTTTTGGCAGCGATACAAAGTGACTTAACCCGCTTCAGCTCGATTTTTGGCTACTAAAATAGATAATCCCATTTTAGCATTATTTTTGGACCTAGTACCGAAACTTGAATACGTAACTTGACTGCAAATATTTGTGCGACTTGTGACGAATGAAGTGACTATAATTTTTATGCAAAAATTAAAATACTTGTTAATACTTTAACGATTAATTGCCTCACAGAACAAAAACATGTATAAAAAGTGTTATTTTGTTTAATTAAGTTGTAAAGAAATTGCTACTAGCGTAATATAGAAAGCGTTTATAATACCCCATACTACATAAAATCAAAACTATATAATGCAATGCAACTTCTCATAATCAAGAAGGATACTCTATATAGCCATAATTAACTACATTCCTTGTACAATACGTTCGTTAGATATTTTCTAATTAGAATAAAAAATGATAGTTCTAAGGCCATAGAAATACGTACCAATTATTAAAATGTCTAAAATAAAAATACAAGAATGAGTTTCAAATGAGTTTCTAAACGAAAAATCAAAATATACGAGTGATGTCGGAGCGTTCCCAATAAAACTCGATGGTCACGTAAACGTTTTCTTTGAATTTGCTTTACAATTTTAAATGTAAATCGTTTTATACTACTTTTTATCTTATGCAGAATGAGCGGTTATTTCTAGAGAATATTTTTTTTATATAGACATAGAGTGCAAGCTTGAAAATAATAATAAAATAGTCAATGACAGGTAGGTACCTATTACACCTATTACTTAACTCTTTAAAGTTAGAAAAAAGGAGTTATTTTATTGAAAATCAATTATATTTCAAAAATACTTTGTTTAAATTGGTCACCGATAATAATGCAACGTTTTCCGCATCCTCCTCACACAGTAAAGTTATTACATTTAATTTGTAACCCTATGGTCTATAATGAACTGTTAAAGATTTCGTACTAAATAGTACATACTTATTTATATAGCACAATGTTTACAGTTTCCGATTCAAGTCTTTGCACATGGTTAAAAAGTCTAACACCAAAGTTCGCAGATTATGTGAGCCTGCTTTTTGAAAACTTTCTTCCATTTTTGTATATCTACGAAGAACATAAACGACACAGCGCTATGCAAACATCAGTAAAGGGAGAAATGGTATACTATTACATGAAAAACACAACCTAACACCATTGAATAATAAATAACAATTATTACTCAATCCTAACACCTAACCACAGTTTAAATATCGTTCGTTCGTTCAGACAAATATTGATATTTTTTTGGGTTTTCGCATACAACAAATTTTTTGGTCTTTGTAAAAATTTGTAGCACGTGATTAATGATTAGGCTATTTTAATAATTTTTTTATTTTTTCGAACATCTGTATTGTTGTTTCCACTATACAAAGAAAAATTTAAAAAAAAACGGCATGTATATTTTAAGCCACGATATTGCAATATTAATTTATAGATTTTGATTAATTTGTTCATATTAGGTAGTTATTTTCGCCTACATGTATACAGGATGATTAAAAAATACTAAAAAAAATGGGTACATTCAATTCGTATAATCAAATTGTGAAATTATTTAACCTGTTTTTTTTTTGCTATTTCAAATTCTAATTTTTTAAAATCCCTGGAACCCCTTGAAATTGGTCCGAAAATTATATGTACTTTTTTGCAAATATCTGCCTCCTAAATCTCTACGTCAATTTTAATAGAATTTAATAACTATGTGATAAAAACACTTACCATAGTCTGTCTAAACATATTAATATAGCAGGTTTACAAAGTGATGCAGATGACGCTAGTTATCCATAGTCATTTGGTTTTTTCAAAATTTGCATTTGCAATTTTTTTTGCCAGCCACAGTAGTGTGTGTAATACCACAAACTTAAAAATTAATGAAAGAGAAAACAATGGTTGCAAAAATAACTAATAGACTGAATATCGGATGTCAAGTAGTGCTATGCGTTGCTCCTATATTATTTTTCGCAAGCATTTTAATAAATTACTAAATTTAAAAAAATCAATTGATTGGTTTATAGAGATAAACCATAAACTTTTTTGTAAACCACCAAGTCGGAAATGAAGAGAACAATTATAAGGGTTTGTGGAATATATTTGTCTATAACTCGCGACAAGAATTCAGACGACTTACGTCATACGAACAAATGAACAATTCATTATATTTTCATCAAAATATTTAAGAAACTGCAACTGATAGTAATAAAACTTATATACTACACTAAAAGTTTGCATCATATATTGCACTAAATTGCAAAAAATATTGTTTTTAACGCGACCAAATATCGAAAATTACGTTGACAATAAAAACAAATGTGTAACGTCAGCCATCAATTGATCGCTACATTTTATTTACAGATTTTTCTAGAAAAATAAACCTCAGGGACTTCTAAATATTACCAATGGTTTATATGAGGTCTAAGTATATAAAAATAGTTTACTTTATGAAAAAGGATCCTAGAAATGTATTTTCAATGATTTCATATGGAATTTCACAATGCTGTATGTGAATATTTCATACGATTACTCAGAAAATTACTGATAAAGTTAGTATTTGAACAATCAACAAATTAAATTATTCGAATGTTTAAAGGTCATGCAAAGACAACATGCACATACATACTAATTTTCACAATTACCAAGTTAGGGGACGACCACAACTTGGCTATGACAGCAGACAGTGACGCTACAAGAGAGTAGGAAAGGAATGGTAACGATCTATTTTCTTTTGTACTTTTCCTTTACAGTGACGGGGGGAAATTTATCTTTTATTAGTCATGCGAACGGAAACGACGTCGATTTTTTAAATTATATTACACCTGACGTCTTACTGTACATCGTAAAAATATAAGTTACCTTAAATTTAGTGGCTGTGATCGGTTTAGGCTCTGAAGAAAGATATATGGAACATTCTAAAAAAAAAATATAATGCAAATAAATTATAACTTAACTTTAAACACAAGTTAAACATATAGTTAACATTAATAACATCTATACCTGAGTCCAAAATACCTAATAGAGAGTGATTCAGTAACAGCACTTCGACGAGTACGAGAGGTGAGGGTTGCAAGAGACAAGATTCCATAGGCGTGCCACTTGAGAAGGGTTCAAAGAACACCAAATTACTAAAAATAATGTAGTAAATTATGTGTAACACCAGTACCAAATTAGTAGAGTGGAAAAGTAGCCCGTGGTAGCTCAGTTGGGAGAGCAATCGCCCGGAAAGCGAGGGGTCCCGGGTTCGAATCCCGGCTGCGGCAACCGCTTTTTCATTCTACTACAACTTCAGAAGTGGGATTATGGATCCACCTGATGGCACAGCACCCCTTATGTTTATGATTTATGATTACCTAGGTGTCGGATTATGGCCGGCAGCCGAGGACGGCTGTGTTGTCAGGTTTGGCCGAGTTGTAGTAAATTATGTGTAACACCAGTACCAAATTAGTAGAGTGGAAAAGTAGCCCGTGGTAGCTCAGTTGGGAGAGCAATCGCCCGGAAAGCGAGGGGTCCCGGGTTCGAATCCCGGCTGCGGCAACCGCTTTTTCATTCTACTACAATAAGTTGACACTAAGTGAATCTAATACTTCGATAGTAAGTTTACACTCACCTGTAGAATGCCGTCCTTTTAGATGGCAATGGCCTACCACCATCCACTGACAACTACCTGATGCGCATTCCACGGATATCACACTTTAACACATAATATACTGCACATACACACTGTACACTACCACTTACTAGCACTGTCACTATAACGGTCACATGTTAACACTTATCATCGGTTATTAGGCATGTTCTTAGAACAGTTGGAAACAGTTTCAAATCGTCAAACGCATGCGCATTGCGTTTATAATGTTTTTTTTTAGATGCAGTCCACTGCTTCAAACGGTTGGAAACTGGTTCTGGTGTACTACGAACAAATTTATTATAGGGGCATTATCCATACAATCACGGCAGTGCCAGGTTAGACAATTTTATACCGAGTGGAGAAAATTTGCTTAACTTCGAACTGGCAAAACTTGGTTTTTATAAATGGAACACCCTCTATATGTAATAAAAAACAGTTGTAGAATTGTATTCATTATCTATCCATATAATGCTTATTGTTACACTATGCGTGAATTTGCGATTCGTGATATGCGAGAAATTCGCGAATAGTGTGTAGAGTCTTGTTCGTTAAAAATCCATTTATAAAAATCCTACACACGATGCACGAATTCCTTACAAACCACGCATCGCGAATCGCGAATTCATGCATAGTCTGTAGCGGGCCTAAAGCTTGCTTGGTTGACTCACCCTAGGTGGAAAAAATGTATCCAAAATGTCTTCTCCCCAAAAAAGATAATAATAATTTGGTTAAATAAACCTTTGTTTTAAAATGCCCCCTTACAAAGATACAGGGTGTTGAAGTCCCTAAAAAATAATAGTTATTTTCAGAATGGATTAACAGATTGTTTTGATCTAGTAAATGTCAGTCGATTACGATTATTTTGTGGGAAGTGGAAATCAGCCGAATACAAGAGTCAATGACGTGTGCAATCTCCACTATGGTGAAACTTAAAATTGTTTGAGCAATTAACTAGTATTGAAAATAATTTAATTTTTAGATTTAGCTTTCATTTTACTACAAAAAAAAACATCCTTACTTACATATTTAAAGTAAAATGCAGTAAAAAACAAATAATATGCAACTACAAAAACCCTCCTACTAAAATAACATCTTAACAAATATATCTAGGCTGATAAATTCATTTATATTAAATTACTCGAAAATACATCAAAATTAAAGAAAAAACGAACAGAAAAACTATAAACGTACGTGTATAGTCTGTAACCAGCTTAATGCCATGAACACGCTTAAGTCAACATTATAGCATTATCTCAATTGACCCTGTTTGAAATACATTTAACAGTAAATTCATTTAATACGTAAAATATGTTTAGAATGTACATGTTTACAAAATATAAAATCATGACTATTTATTTCCTTTAATGCACAGTCATTATCATTATTAAATGATTTAACATTTCACTACTGATTATTTTTGTTTATAATATGTATAACAATGAAAATAAAAAAATGTATACAAAAATTACATAGCAATAAGGATGTTTCTATTATGTATTTGCTTTGTATTTTTTATTGATCCCATAATTAGGTTTCCTACCCATTGGATGAAGTGGACTAATAAGGGATTGAGTATCTCCGAAAATATGCGAGATGCGGGCGTACCTACGTATTATCTTTATAACTGTTGTTTCGAAAATGTCTGCTTTATTGCTATGTGCGATTCAAAGTCGTAAACGTACACGCGTCCGCATGTTTTGAGTTAAAAAACAAAAACCGCCACTTAAATAAGGACGAGTTAATTTTCAACTCGTATTTCAAAGATCTTACGCCTTGGAGCCTATAAATTTAATGTTTTATAAACCCCCAGATGTATTTTTCGAAACAAAATATGTTTTCTGAAGTGCGCTTATAACTGCTATTCATTATGAAAATTATTGGAAATTTTCACCATTAGGAAAAATTCATAACAAAGTAGGATTTAAGGTCTATTTACACACATCAGTGCCATCAGTGAAAAATAAAAAATAGTTGCTCAGATTTTAAATTGGCGTGTTTATACACGTCCGTCACAGTGCCGTTTAAGTGCTGCTTCAGTGGCTTTTAAATACGCCAGCGACAATATTTTTGTAATTCTAGACGAACTGACCAGATTCATCTATTAGAATGAACGAAAAACTTATCGAGCTAGTATGAAATTTTGATCAACTGCATGATAAATATATTCAGATCACTTTGTTTGGTCGTCTACTAATTAGGTAGGTATTAGGTTTTTACCGACTACGAACGGATATGTGTAAATTGACATCAGTGATCTACCCTCGGATCTACCATATATAACACTGATACTGAAGTGACACTGAACTGATACGTCGCTGATGTGTGTAAATGGACCTTCAGGGAACATTTTTATTTATTTAGTAATAAAGACGAAATGTTTTCTGATGTTCATTTATCGTATGTTAATTCAAGAAATTTATTGGAAATTACCTATTTTCAGTAACACAAACGTAATATAAAAAAACACCTATTTCATATTTTTCTTATTTTGCAAAGTAACTAAGTAGGCAGGTGTAAATATTCAAATTTTTTATTTCACAATTTATGAAATTGGAGGAATTATGTGTTAAGTACTGAAAAATGGTGATTACATCCATAATTTTCGTGAAAGAACATTATAAACTTTCTTCGTAGTACACCAGAACACTGGCGCCATAAAAACTTTAGTACCTACAAAAATTATCGGATTTCAATATTCGGAATCGCCTGTCTAGAGACTACAGTCGTCCAGCGATGTAAAGGTTGAAAATACTACAACTTCAATAATGTTTTACTCGGAAACTAATATAAAGATTTTATAAAAAAAAAACTTGCGATATCGACTCCATTTTTAATTTTTTTTTTTGCCACAAATAAATAGCTTCAGACAATATCCAATTTTCATGACGCATGTATTCCCAAATCCTTTTAGATAAGTTCTGAATCACCCTGTATATGTTTACATATTGTGTTTAATAAAAAATACTTTTCATCCGGTAAGTAGATAGGCGAAGGACCTTAGTTCAGATCTTATATGTACAATGGTCGTCAGCTTAAAGTCACCAGTTCCATGGTCCATTCTTTTCTAGTGCCATTTATTATATACGGTGCTAGAAAGGGACAAAACATGAAAGTGGTGACTTTAAGCTGACGACCATTATACTATAAAAGCATTATTTTAAATAACGGTTTTTCTATCGGAACAAAATATAAAAACAGGAAAAAAATATATGAATACCTCGATGAATATGGAATATCCAACCTGAATAATAATCGATTTAAATTTTAATAATGTTGCATCCTAATTATATTCCTTCCTGGCAATTAATGTTAATTAATGCAGAATATAAAAAACCGTTTGATATATACATATACTTTATAAATTCTTATTTATATTTTATTTCACTAAATGAAAGATATAATATATGAGACAAAGAGTTTACTTATTTAAATAAATATATATTTACAATTTGTTTTGATTAAGTTTTTGGCACGTGTTCTAAATTTCTCCGGTTTTAAGTTTGTTTTTTGTCCTTGAGTATTATCGATTCACATTATTATAAGTAACTTATCATTTGCGTTCGTGCTCTTCATCAGATCTGGTTTACAACAAAACAATTCGTCTTTAATCCCTTCCAAAATGACGTTTGACTTTGATTCTCCTACAAGTCCTACAAAGCCACAATGACCCTCCATTTATTATTCAATGCTATCAGCACTATCAGTATCAGCACATAATATATACATACAGGCTAACGCAATAGCTATATTTTCTGTGGTATCAGTCAGTACTTTACGCCAAACTAAAAAGATTTATTTTTTTTTGTCTACAAAAGTTGCCAAATTACAGCTACGTGACGCGACTCAATGGGGACGAATTTTTGGACCCGCTTAGTAATTATCTATAAAGTGAGCGATACAAAAAGTTCATAACATAGTTCTGAAATATATGTATATGATGAATATAGTAATATAGTGTGTTGTGTTGTATAGCTCTAATATTGCGTATTGCGTAGCAAACTCTAGTAAACATGTTTATCTATCACTTTGTAGGTATTTATTTACTACTTGAAAAATATGAAAATTGTAATTCTGGGAAGGCGTTTGCAACCTTGATTTCTGATACGTCAGGACACACCTCCATTTCAGACCAATGCAATAAGACGTAGAACCAATAATAAAAATAAACGGAGTGTATTTTTTAACATTAATTTTATAGACCAAACAGCACGGTACGTTTCGTCACTTATTTGTTCACATAGTGAAATGTAAACAAAGAACGAGCTTCATCACAAATTGGTCTCCCACATTCCCCTGAGTTATGGAGTAATGATTATGATGAATAATTTTATAGCCATAACTTCCTGCTAAATATAAATGTAGCAAGTCGAATATGCTCGGCGAATTTTAAAAAACAATACACTATTATAAACATAATTTAAAGGACTTTCTTTTGGTGTGCTACTATATAGACTCGCATAAAGTTTTAAAAAATAAGGGAAACACTTTTCATTAGCCCTTCCTGTATATGGCTGCATTTAGAAAGACGAGTCCTTTCGTAATCTATTATAAAACATGTATAGTTCCTATTTAAGATCGCCGTATTTCTCGTCGTAAAAAGATCAAATTTGTGGTGTTTTTTACGGACAGAAATATCGAAAAATTACACATGTAGAGCAAAAGTAATATCAAAAATAAAATTATTCATGTTTTATTTATCCACTTTTACTATTTAGTCTCCTCAAATAACATAATTTTTAAAATGCATTTGTATGACACACATAATTTTCACACATTTTTCACAAACTTATAAACAAAAGTGAACCATCTTATATCCAGAACTATGTAAGTTCTGTTCGTTATAATATTTACTTCTACAGTTGAATTTTAAAAAATACATATTTTGAAAGATTTTTCTGTAAAAATTGGTTGGTTAGACAGGTTTCAACCGTTATACATATATTCGTTTTACTTCGGTACTTTAGAATATTCGCAGGTGGCATAAGATAAAATTTCTGTTGTGTGCGAAATCTATACCTACCTATTATTCAGTTCTTAGATATCTAAAATTACTTGTATTTGTAAAAAACACTATTTCAGGAATATCGCGCTCTCAATAAATATGAAGTTGATGATGGCTACGAAGAATCGACACGTCGATGATCAACGGTCGATCCGAAAAACTCATAATAATAATACACATTTATTTACCAAAAAATAGTTAAATCATACAGTACATACATATAATAATGTGAGTATTTACAATAATTGGTAAAAATGAACCATAAATTCACCTAATGGTGCTCTTCCTATGGACCCTTAACTAAACTAAGTAAAACTAAAAAAAGAACAATTTTGGACAAAGATAGCTAATATGTGAAGAGAAAAAAAAGAAAAGAAAGACTGGAATTGATATTATAACTTTTTTTTAAAAATCCGCGAATAACGGCATTTAGATACGATGGAGAAGGCAATGAGGAAGAATAGCTGACATGCTGACAGAATATACAGGGTGATTCAGAACTTATCTAAAAAAAATGTGAGTGTCCAGGGGACTTTTACAAATACAATTTTGTAAGCAAAAAATGAAAAAAAGCAGTTTCGAAAAGGATTTAAAAATACATTTCTGCACGGCACTGAAAACTGGTCCACTGTAAACCCTGATAAGGCGGCAATCTACGATCGGACAAAAAATGGAAAGAAATAAATAACATTTTATAACGCCGATTTTATACAGCAAATTTAACTGCTTTTGCCGCTATTGTTATTAATTATTAATAGATTTAATTTGTGGTTTTAATTAATAAAATAGTTTGACATACCTGATGTTACAACAACATTTTGGGCCCAGTTTCAACAACCTAACACAAATATTTCTACTTCTTGTCCGTTTTGAACTCGTAAGTTATTGGCGGCAACTATGATACGTTTCCGTAAATCAGTAGTATGTATCCACTTCGGTGCGACACACTTCATTTTTTAAATACTCCCACAAAACGAAGTCCAAATGATTTAAAGTCAGGAGATCGTGGCGGCCATTGTACCGGTCCTCTTCGTTCAATTCCTTGATGTTAATGCTTGGACTGCTATACATGGTATCGATCTAATCGAACCTCGCATATGATACGTCACACTGCTGCAATAGGCCGTGGAAGTCCTGGACCTCCATCTCTTCCCCGATTCGGTTTCAAATTTCCCTCGCGTTGCACTTGCACTCTGCACACTGCACACCGCGATAAAATTAGTTACATTTGGCACGTTTACCGGGAAATCGTTCTGATACTTTGAGTTGCTACTATACACGTAACCCATTTCTGACACTTGAAAAATTAATGTAAACAATGGCGTCACAAAAACTTTAGTGCATACAAAAAGTAATCGGATTTCAATATTAGGAATCGCCTGTCTAGAGACAACAGTGGCCCAGCGATGTAATGGTTGAAAATATTAGAACTTCAATAATGTTTTACTTCGAAACTATAAGGATTTCATAAAAAAATTACTGTATCGACTCCATTTTTCATGACGCATCTATTCCCAAATTCTTTTAGATAAGTTCTGAATCACCCTGTATAAGAACTAAAAATGAAAAAATATGCAACAGGCAGGCGAAAAATCACACATCCTAAGCAAGCGAAATCTCTCTCTAGAAGCATTTTTTTTACATGAACACTGAAAGCCATAAATTAATTGCATTGAATGAAAAATATTTTTGAAAGGTTGCAGTTATGTGATGTGGAACCCTAAAAGTACAAAGATGCCGATTGTTACGGTGGTGCGGAGCTAAAAAAATATTGTTTAATGTAATGAGGTTTACTGGTTTCAAAAACTTAGACTGTATATTAGATTATGAGCTGAATATACGAAGACGTGCTAGTGCAGTAGAGTAAAATTCGACTTGTGTTTAGTAACTATTGTGCCAGTGGATATAATATTGTTTGGGTAAAATGTCGAGCTTATCAGATTACGTACCTGCTAAACGCGTGAAAAGATGTGCGCTGTCTCAGAATGAGAAGATTATTATATTAAATGTATTTAATGCATTGAAACACCAAAATCCTACCAACAGTGTTGACGACATCGTGGAAAAGTGTTCCAAAATGACAGGGATTGGAAAATCGACTATCTACAGACTTTTAAAGAAAACAAAAAATGAACAAGATACCACAGCATAGGTAGACCAGCGACCAGCAGCTTCACTCCATTGTCGGCACTTTGTAGTGCCTTCAGTTCTCTGCGGTGACCTCGAAATGTGAGTGCGATAGCGCATTCGACGGAATTTACAGGAGCGGCGATCAGGACCGGAATAAGAGTTTTTTATTTGTGCGTAAAAGCGTAGACATTTACTCTACATGAAAGTTTACATTATATCTATTCACAATATGTAATAATTAATTATACAGTTATGGATAATCAACATGTATAATGTACTATCATTTACCGCTACTAACATACATTGTGAAAATTCGATTTACTTTGGACTCTGTTAAAAAAGATGAGTTTAAAATATATATATATTATTTATTTACTTACTTTATTTATATTAGAGATAATGATTTTTTTGGGATTTTTTTAATTTAAAATTTGACGTTTGGTGGAAAAATAATTTATGATTTTTTACGTACGTACGTAAATGATTTACGTATACGTACGTAAGCCAATTAAACAAATAGATCTATTAATAGAAGAATATTGCTCTATGAAAAACATTTATTATATGTAAATATTATTTTATACACATGATAAATAAAATAAAACATAAAAATTAATTGTGCCTCCAAATAATGTTTTCTATTTCTGTTCTTTAATTTGAAATTTCTATTAATATATTTTAATGTATAATATAACCCTACCATATAAATGCAAAATATATTCATACAGAAAATATTGACATGACGGATTAAATGCTAGTTTTAAATACGTTTAAAAATTGTTTAACAATACCTATCAGGTGTTGTTGAAAAATTTCAAAGTTCTTTTGAAACAAAATTTCCAAGATTGTGATAAAATCTACAAAATTTTGAGACAGCATGTACTAACTACCAAATTTTTCCAATTCTGAGTTGTTATATGCTTTAGAATAGCAATATAAAGTGGTATCATCTAAAGTTTCGTATGGTTTTGCATATAATTCACATGTTTCGCAATGTTTTGATAGACATTTTTTTATTAGATACCCACAAATATATCTTGTGAAGTTAATTTGTAAAATATCTGATTTTTGATAATCGGTATCCAATATAACATTTATAAGTATATTTTCATTTTCTTGCACAATTTGAATTTGAGGTAAGTCTACTATCTTTAACAAATTTAAAGAAACTTAAATTACTGTTTGATGATGTGTTTAAACATCTAACAGCTGCGCAGCGACTCATTCCTCGATTTAGGCTCATAATGTTTCTTTAATACGGCTCTGTATCACCGATGTTTGCACTCCCAGCGTTGGATGTGTAGACTGACGGTAGCCGAGGTCTCTGCAGCTTGAAACGGATGCGCGACTTATTATTTCGGCCCGAGAGTTTCTACTGGTCTCCTTATACTGTGAAGATACTGTAAATCCCCCAAAATCATCTACAGGGAGGTCAAAAGTCGATATAGATGATTTCTTCAAAATTATCATTTGCAGAAAAGTACACTCATTTTATTTTAAAAAAGAAATACCAACGCTAAACAAAATTTTAAATGAACTTTCAGAGGACAACGATTTGCCAAAAATCAGTAGAAGCAAATTATGGGCCGTCTTATGAATTTTTGCTGGGAAAAGCAGAACAGGTCATTTCTTATCGATAAAGATGAAATTATTTGTTGGCGAAGATCCTACTTCAGATCAATTAGAAAATTCCGTGACGAAGGGAGGAATATTTATTATCTAGCAAAATTTTTAAATGCTATAACTTGACATTGGATTGACACGGTTCTTAATGATTTTTGCAGATTTGGAATCCTTATTTCACGTAGATTTTCTATGGTATAAGCATTTTATTTGAGGGTTGAAATTTGCACAATCATAATACCGGGTCGATAATAAACAAAAACGTAGGATACGACGCGCGCTAAGGTTTGGCAATATTTAAGTGTTTGTAAAAATAAATTCTCACCTCAAGTTGTTTTTTATGTTTAGACCATAGAAAATCTACGTGAAATAAGGATTCCTAATCTGCAAAAATCATCAAGAACCGTCAATCTAATGTCAAGTTATAGCATTTTAAAAATTTTGATAGTTTTGCTACCCAAATTTTATGTTGAGTAGTGTGTACAAGGTCTAAGGGCCTTAATCCAAAAACTGACAAAAACGTCTAGAGATATTGATGTTACCTTAGTAACGAACCATATTGCAATGACCAAAAAAATTTTTTGCAAAAATTTCGTTCATACAAACTTTTTGAATTTTTGCATGACTTCATTGATCACCCCGTATATAATAAACCTATGGTCCTACGATAAATATACGTCAAGCAGCTTAATCCGAAAAAACTAGCTCTTAAAATTTGCAAGCCGTGTTCAAAAATTTGAATTTCTCTTAAAAATATTGAACTTTAAGTTTTGCCTAAAAATCTTTATGTGCAAGTTCGAGTGGCCAACAGTTTATATGTAACTATAGTTTGTAAAAGAGAAACAGTGATCATGAGAATATGTAAGTAATTTAAATAAATACTTTCAAACGAAATTTCAAGTACCTACTGGAAAATGTCTTTGATTTTTAAATGGCATTTGATTGCATTCTTGCCACAATTTAAATGTTTTCGTATCTCTTATATTTTCCGAGATACGTCACTCTCGAGTTAGAGGATATAATATTATGATCTTGACAGAATAACAAATGTAACATATATAAATTCGAAATATTATTTATATTCGCTGTTAGCGTCTTGGCCTTTCCCAAGAAAAGAGAAACTTTTACATTGTCAAGTGTACCTACTCCTATACCGTCTAACCACATCATGTCACTCAATAGCGTCCGGCTTCCAAAACACCCGTTTTGATTCACCCAATGCGGGCACCATATATTATCCTGAATATGAGCTGATCTGACATGAGCTTCTATAATAAATTAATGAGTTTATCGATCTTTTTGTGGGACTATGGAAAAAATAATATATCGTAAGTGTTACAGATGATGGCGTGATTCCATTAATAACAAACTATCGTTATTAAATACGGGTGTCATTTAACTTGACCGAGATTTAGATGAAGCATATTTAAGAATACAGGGTGTACCTTGAAAACAATGGTCATATAATAACCACAGATTTCTCAGATAGAAACAGTAACATTTAAATCAACGTGCCTTAGCTTGAAAAAAAAAAGAATCACTGTTACAGGATCTTAAAATTTTATTTAAGGTTGTTAAATTATTTTTTTTATCTTACTATATTCAGAGAATTGAAACCAAGTATTCATAAATTTTTTCGATTTTCATTTTTGTTCAACCACTTTCTTAACTGATGTGCAACCTATTTTACATTTTACAGAAGTTTGTGTTAAATGCTGTAGCGTCTTGGTTTTTAAAGATATTCAGTAGCATAAAATGTACAACATTTTCTGTCCAGTATACAGGGTGTTAAAAAACGAGTGTAAAATATTTCAGGAGATAATAGTATGAACCAAAATAAGCAGAAAAGTATGAGGGTTCAGATCAGGCGATCTTGGAGGCCATAAAAGCCTGATAAACCCTATAGATTTCTTTGTTTGGAGATATTTGAAGACATTAGTGTATGGTACTCCTGTAAATAGCCTGGAAGAGCTGCAGCTACGGATTAATCAAAAGTGTCAAGAAATCCAAACCAAGGAGGGTGTTTTCGAAATAGTTCGAATATCGTTGAGACGAAGATGTCGTGCCTGCTTGGAAATGGACGGAGGGCACTTTGAACATCTTCTGTAACTTTGTTTTTTGTTTGTTAAAAGCTTCCTTTGTCGGTTTATTCCTAATAAAATAAAATGATTGAAAAACGAATAGTGGTCCATATCTCCGCAACCGTTACTTTGCGGACCCATGTTTATTAAGACTTCTGCTTATTTATATTTTACACTCTTTTTTTAACACCCTGTATATTTAGGCCTAGCTAACTGTAAATACAAACAAAAATTGGAAAATATTAATGTTTTCAAACTAAAAACTTTCGGATATCTTTCATCTGAAATGTATGAGACAAAATTTTAGTATTAAAAAAATGGCCTTCTGGGATTCATTTGCTTGTTTATGAAACAAAATCTGCCGTAAGTTTAAATCCATAAAATCCAGTATGCCATCGAAATTTAGAGAAAACTGATTTTTTTACCAGTAAAGTGCTATTTCAGTATGAGATACGACAAAATGTGATTAAGAAAAATTTCTCGGAATGAAAAACTGAGTACGGATGAAAAAAATTTCAATATTCTAAAAGCACCATGATTTTTTGCTTTACTTCAGCATTTTTCGCCAGAGAAGTGCAAAATTTTATTGCCTTCTTCATTCTGAGAAACTTTTCTTAATAACATTTTGTCGTTTCATACAGAAAAGGCACTGTACTAGCAAAAAAATCTGAAAATTGGGAAAAAATCAGAGTATGCTTAGGACATTGAAATTGTGCATACATAGTACTCTGTTTTTCATCCCGAAAAACTTTTCTTAATCACATTTTGTCGTATCTTATACAGAAGCAGCACTATACTAATCAGTTTTCCAAGGCACACTAGATTTGAAATCATAGCAGATTTTGTTTTCTTAAACAAGCGGAGCTGAATCCCAGAAGGCTATTTTTCAAGACTAAATTTTTTTGTGTCTTATAAGAGTCGTTTCATCTATCAGGTGACGCCCTGTATATACTCCAGATTGTGAATTATAAATAAGTTAATAAAAAATTGCTTAATAATACTTAATGTTAATTAAATTTTTACTACAAGCAATGTAATATCTGCACTTACTAGTGTAAAGTGTATAACTAAACAACTAATAAAGTCTTAGTGATTAAACTTTAAACACATATTAGAACACAATGAAAAAATGTTTTCTGAAAATTTAGGATTTTTAAAGAGTGTTTCTTCCGAGATACTTCAGACTGAAAATACCCGATTTTAGAAAAAAACACAATATTTGAAGATCCATTAAAAATTGATGTAACTCTAAAGCCTAAAACTTATTCGGGAAGTAATATATTTATAAATACTATAACATCTTTAATTTTAAAAGAGGTTTTTAGTTTGAAAATGTTAACTTTTATATATATATTTTTTTGTTTATTTATTAAACAGAAAATATGGTACATTTTATGCTCTTTAACATGGTTTTTGTTTGAACTGAATATATTTAAAAGTCAAGAAGCTACATGGTTTAATACAAACCTCTGTAAAATGCAAAATAGACTGACACCAATACAAACATGAAAAATAAATAAATTTTGTTAGCAACCATCATTAGTTGATTTGATATAGATTGGTCTTTAATATGTACATATATGATGAATAAGTAGTTGATTTTATTCACACCAATTTGAGGCCCACATTAGATGTTCTAGCATTTTTTGTTCATGCTTCCTGAATTTTTGATAAAATTTTTTCAATCACAAATTTGTCTGGTAAAACTTCTCTTTGTTTAAAAATACAGGATCTTACCTCGGATGTTAATTTTAAAATGGTACTTAAAATTAACTAATACCCATTTTATTCATAAACAATTCTTAAAAATTTCCTGAGAATCAGTCTAATCTTCTTATTTTCTGACTTTTTATAGCTAATTTGAGTAAGTCATTACAGGTTGAGAGAAATAATGATAAAATATTGATAAAAAAAATGTGCACCACAAAACTATTTCTTTTACTACCTTCTATTAATATATAAAATACTAAATAAAAACTTTTAAAATATCTTAATTTACTTCAGATTTTTACTAATATGATTGACCCCCTAAATTGTTATTTTCATATTTAATTATTTTCTCTTTATTTTTTTTTTGCCTTATACAAGTTAGCAGCCTCACCAAAAAATGTACAAATGGTTTAACTGTTATATATTTAATGCATTTACTGAGGCATTTACCAATGTCTCATTTTGAACAGGAGTACTCTTGACATATTTATATACAATTAAAATGGCTTCTAAAGGTCTGTGGTCTCCTCAAATGTGTACATCGAAGGGTACATTTATTTTATCAGTGCAAAGTGGAACATAGTTTAATTTATCAGGCTTTTAAATACATGCTCTATTATTTATTCTGTCTGTAAGTCATTTAGAAATAAATAATTTAGTAAATATTTAATTTAAAATTGCAAGTTTATAAAAATAAACCATTAGTACTTTATAGACACTTCATTGTTATTTCTTTTCATAAGGATTATGTTTTTTATAAGAAATGGTATAATATCTTACAAAGAAAAAGCAAACAAACAAAAAGGAAAAACCTGTTAAAAACCAGTGGCACTAAATGAATATTATAAACGCATAGATCTATGCAGGAATAATTAATAATCATAATACATTTCTACACTGTTTTGAAAAACTAAATTTGTAAGAAGATATTGTAATTTTCATGAACTAGTGACACTACGGAAACTAAATACTTAAAAAATTGTTTAGATATATGTTTATTTTCCATTTGTTTAACCACTGTATTTAAAAAATATGTATGCGTGTAATTTTGTTATACAAATACAAATAGTATATTAATGTAATCTACAAAATAATCATATGTTAAATTTAATTTAACACTAATAAATGAATGTGGGTTGGTATAAGAAAATTTTCTTCATCCTTGGACTGCAATCTAATCTAGTAGAAATGTCTTTGTTATATTAGGCAATTTCTGGTGTACTTAATTTTTTTTAAATTATTATAGACATTAATTTTATCTAACTATTATAGTTGACAATTGTACAATTTTTCTTCAAAATTTAGTTAACTAAATAATTTATAAAACGAACAGAATATCAATAATTTATTATTCCTTACGAAACAAAGACATTGTATGCTATCGATTGACTAAAATGTCGCTATTTTTGTTATTGATTTAGGGATGGTGTTACTTAAAATTCAAGTAAATTTCATGACTTACCGACAAACAATGGCTTGAAAATATCACTTTTCGTATGTGCAAACTATAATACCCATACGCAAGAAAGATGAAACACAAACACAACAACTGTACCGATCAACATCAGAATGTTTTAGAATAACCTTTTTTACACAATTTTTTGTAATAGAACTGTCAGATTTCGTCCAATGATCTGTGCTGTCAGACTGAAATACGGTATGGGGTGTAGTTCTAAAATACCGTAGAATGTTTTTAACTAAACAGAACTCTTTACACCTACTGAACTTTAGACTTTGTATCTACAACCGCGTCAAAGTGGCTGACATCCGTTGATAGATTTCAGAACTGCAGTAAAAGTGAAGTCAGAAGTGACACAAATTGGTATATCTAGTTAAAATTTTGTGTTGGTATATCTCACACGTCCCATAGAGGGGGTTGATGTACACTAACCTTATTTTTTATTTAGGTAATTTAATATTTTTTAATGGTTCTCTTATTTCAATGAGAGCTATTGGAAAATGTCTATAGCTTCAGATGATTTAAAATTATCTAAAGTTACAACTTCTTTTGGACATGTAAGTAAAAAGTAATAAGATATATATACCTAGGATTGTCCTGTCCTTGCTTCGGAAGGTTAGTACCTTAGCCTCCGTGTTCTTACTCCTTACTTTTACTAGAAATGTCCTTACTTACCCAAAATAGTAAAGTTTATAATCATTACAATAAAAAGTGACGATACGCAAAAATAATTTTTAAATGTAATGAGAAGGTGCCATAACAATTCAAAACATCTCAAAATGGGAAAAAGTAAGAATATCCTTGAGAATATGAAAAGGTAGCAACCATAGGTATACCCAACGATATCCATAAACAGCTCGTTGGCTATACCATTGTAAATATTTATTATACATGATTTAGAGCTAAGATGAATGTTTTATTATGTTCAAGTACATTAAGTCATATAGATTTAAAGTAACATTTAAGAATCTTCTGCAAAACGATTCAAATTAAAATTTGTAATCATGTCAAAATTTACTGTGAAATTACAATATAAAAAAAATTGATATGCAGGAAACAAAAATCTAATATTTACATCTTTAATTTTTAGGATGTAATAAAAGAAATTTTGAAATTAAAATTTGCAAATCCCAAGAATAAAATATCGGAGGATGCTGTTGAATTGGTGTCTTATATAGCCAAAATTATGGTTATAGAAGCAACAACTAGAGCAGCAAAACAAGCAGACTCAGAAAATAAAAAGAAAATCCATTTAGAACATATTGAAATCATTTTGCCACAAACTGTAAGTATAAATATTTTAAAAATATATTGACAATATATTGATATTGTATTGAGATATTTGTTTCAGATGTTGGATTTCCCTTAATAAAGAAACCATCATAACTTAATAAATTTTATTTAAATACCTATACAGACACGTTACAATTACATTACGTTATTAATGATTATAAAATGTTCCTTAAAATAAATCCATATCATTAGAGCAATTGATATCCAAAAAATCCTCTTCATAAACATTAACTGTTTCTCGTGATGTTCCAAGGCAATCACTTCCATTTACAACAGGTTGAAGTCCACTATCCATACCATCCCCACTATTTTCATGTCCATCTGTTTCAGGCGTAGGTGGTGGGTTGACAAAATCTGTCTCTTCAGTTTCGTCTTTAACTTTTCTTGCCGGATTTTGACATGCTAATAGTTCTGCTCTTGTTAACAAATCAGGTAGTAATTTGGCTTTCGAAGCAGCTAGAAATATAAAATTATCTAATTTACACCATAAATCGAAAGCGGGACTTGCATTATACGAGTGTCGATGCGACCTACGTACTTTGACGGAAACTTGGAAATGTAAACGTTTACTTGGGGACACTTGGAGTATCCAAGTATACGTTTACATTTCGGAATATGAATTTTTCACTTACCAATCTCACATTTAATTTTCATGTTCTTCTCTTTTTGTTTAATCTTTGCATTGTGTTTACTCTTTTGTCTTTCTTCGTCAAAAATTTTTTGTTTTTGGTCCAAGGTTATATGATAATCATGCCTTACTAAATAAAGAAAAACTCCTCCTGGGGTTCTTCTTCTTGTTTGATTCTACAAAAGATCAAGTTTGTGCCCGTATAAGTCATGGACATATATAAGCGAGGGGGGTAATGGGGGTAATATGCCCTCACTCAGAGAAATTTCGTCAAATAACAATAATATATAATGAAATTTGTAATTATTATTATTTATTAACAAAATGAGTATTCTTACTGGATTTTGTTATTAAATAAATGATTTTGCTTAAGAGCATTTTTGTAAATGTTATTTTTTCTCTATGTAAGAGCTTGTTTTTATGTTTTATTATAATAAAAAGAGAAATTAATTATATTGTTTTAACTGATTAGAAGTGAGTCATATAAAATGTAGTTTACATTTTACAAGACTTTTCCATTACCCGCCTCCCCCAAGCAAAAATGCTGGATGCGTCCTTGGTATAAGTATAGTAACTTATTTGAGAAGAAAGAACTAGAACATATTCTTATCTATTTTCTTACCATTATAGGCATTCCTCCTTCTTCCTCTATTCTTTTTGTTTCATTAAATATATCTATCGCTTTTTGTTTTCCCATAACATTTATTACTTTCACTAAAACCAAATAATTATAAAAACTAAATTTAATTTATTGAAACAAATGTATTATATTTTACTTAAATGACGTTAGCAAAGGGAGAATTCAAATTAGAAATAACCTGTAATCTGATTATTGAAGCAATCTTTAGAGCCGAATTATTGGTTTAAGTAATTCAAATAAAAACTGAACTTATCTAAACCCACTTAACAGATAGAAGAACACTATTTTCAGTATTTTCTCTATACGTATAAGTACAAAAGGAGATAGACTGGCAGCAGCTTCAATGTAAAACACAGTGTTATTTAAAATTCATTATGGCATTATTTTTGTGATTTACAAGAGCCATTTCTAAATACTGCCTTATTGCCAAAATAATGTTAGCACAAAAAAAGAAATAATTGGCTACTTGGATAGTCTACTATCAAAATGCGACTAGAGATTATTTGCAGTTTTCACTGAGCTGCGAGTTTGTACCTCGTTTGTGGCATCTGCCAAAAAACTTAATATAACTTTTTGACATAATGCACATTTGCCAGAACATAAATAAAGGTTTTCAGCCTGAATCAGTACTATATTTTGTTTATATCGCAATAGATTAGCCGCTTGTCCATGACACACGTGTTTAGACAAAAACAATTATTGACATGTATTGTTACAACCCAATTGTTGCCTTTGTAAATTCCTATGTTCACTGATTTATCCCTTTAAAAGTAGTATATGCATTAGGTTGGAAACCTTTATGTTGCCGCCACTCTATAGGTGATCGTTATTTTCTAATTTATTGAAATAATGCCAATTGTCCGATTTTGCCTATGCTTAACTCCTGTTTGATGAGTTAAATTTTTAATGTTTTAAATACAAATTCCATTACTTACAAATTAAATCTTCCTTCTCCTCACATAATTTATTAGCCATGTCTTTTGCCATTTCATCAGCACTACTATTTAAATCTACAGCCAAGTCCAAAATTAGTCTTTTAGACCCTTTCAATTTTTCTTCACTGTTAGACCTTTTTCGCTGTCTAAAATATATATTTTTTCTGTCATCCCTTGTTCTTTTGTTACTTTTATTTTGCTTTGAGTCATCATCGTAAAATCTACGACTTAATGTATAATCATAATATTCTACGTTACGAGATCTATCCTTTGTCGTTACATCACAGCAGTTTAAAGTTGCAGCTAGTACTTCATCTTGTTCCCTAGAACTCCAAATATCATATTTTTTTCGTTTTGGATTTTGTGGGGGTGGCTTCGGTTTTAATTTTATTTTAGGCTTTTTTTTTCGCTTAACGTTTGGGTCAGAATCACTATCACTGTCACTAGACTGTAACTCTTCTTCAGTTTCCGAGGGCTGATCCATTGGCAACCTAGGTTGGGGTTGATTGGCTGAGTAATTTGCGGGCCGTTCTAAGGGTGTGTAATTATTGTCAGAGTCGTTAGAGACCTAGTACATAAACACGTAGGTTAAATATATTTAAAGTAAGTTAAACACTTCTTTAATAATTACCTCTCCTTCCTCTAGATCTATTTCATCGTGATCCATGATTAAAATCGAATTAAGATACGTACAATGTGCCTTAATTTCCTTTTATTAAAATCGAGCTCTCTGTATGCTCTCTGTCACACAACCATCAAACCAACTGTCAAATTACATTTCTAAAAATGTTAAGATCTTCTTCTTCTTCTTAAATGAAGCAAAAGCAATTCACAAACCTAGAAAAAAATATAGACTGTGCCATTGTCATATTGCAAACGACCGCTAATTCATGCCTGCCCCACTGAAATGTAATTTTTAATTATGATGACTGGAATGCGCTAAAAGCTGCGCGAATGGATTATTTATGATCAGCGCCATATTTTGTTTTGTGCCTCTAGCAATGGCGGAGCAGTAGGGGCTTAGCTGATTGTGAATTGAAATGGAATTGAATTCTGAATATGAAGAATTATTTCGTGCTATATGCTGGTTAATTTTACAGTCCCTTTATAAAACATGACATGTTCCAACAATAACACCCACAAAAATGCACAAAGAATAACACTGAGATACAAGATAAAAGAAGAAGCCACACTGTACGCCAATGATGTGTTTACAAACAAAATAATGGGAAATTAAGAACACAATTCATATCGTACGTGCAGATGGTTGTTTCTCTCTCACCCACACACATAACCAATGAAGTATGTCTTTGCTGAGTTTCATGTGCCTCCTTTTGTCTGTTCCTAGGGTTGGTACCTTTATTTGGATGCGCAATGGGTCCTAACGCATTCCATATCGTATATTTCAGTGGCCTGCCCTAAAAGGTCCAGAATCACTAAAACTTGGTTTTTATGCCAATTTACGTTGGTTGTATTGTAGCGTGAATCTCATTTGTTTACTGTGATTGGTCCAGAGAAATAGAGGAGGGGAGAACGAGCTTCGACGAGTGTGCATCACTGAAATGTATTTATTCAGTGACCGTAACTCCGTAAGGCCCGTATTCATAGTTCGCCCTCAAGGGTGAGTATGAGCCTGAGGGTCCCTTACGTATTTCATAAACGAGAACACGTGAGGTAAGGCGGCAAAACACGCCCTCAAGTTAAGTGTAGTTGATACATCCCTTGAGGGCCTGATTTTTAGCACAAACCATGTTTATAGGTTAGATTCAGATTGTGTATGCATCTGTTTGTTTTGACTATTGTTTGAAAAACTGTTTTTATTTTAAATTTTTACAATGGAAGAGTTTGATAACTTTTTTGAAGATGAAAATGAGGCTCAAGTTAATCGCGTACCTAAAAAATATGTAAGATATGCAAAAATTTCTATAGGATACACAGAGATGTGGTTTATAGTTTTGAAATGAGTTGTAAAATATTTACCTACCTTCTTTCACCCAAATAATTTAAAACAAAATCTGCATAACAATACTCTAGGAAATAATTCATATATAATATATAAACAGTGCAGAATATTGGTATGGAAATACCAACCATAAATAATTTATATAAATTTGTGATGTTTTACGGCATTTTATTCTTAAAATACTGTTTTCTGCAAATAAAAATTTTGTAAACATTTAATGACTGGTCTATAAAATGCTTAACAAATAATTTCAATGTTATCTCATGACACCTGAACAATTTTCAAAGGTTAATTTTAGATGTAAATATTCTTATAATATAAAACTCACTCAGTGTTATATATAAAATTGTTTACTTTTATTTGTAGATAGGTATGTGAAATAAGTCTTGATTTGACAACCCTTGACTGTTAAAAATTTAAGCAATTTTTTCCATACATCATTTTTATTTTAAAGTGCAGCCATCAGTTTTTATTTTCTAAAATATCCTTTTCATTAGTAACTAATTGCACTAAAAATAATTTCTCTTGTTCGATGAACACAGCTTTATCCATTCTTTAAAATAAAAATATTTCTCTGATAATGCACTCAACACGACATAAATTGCAATAATGCAGCTTGTAATAAAATTTAAAATTTTATATCGGCACAATAAGTAATAAAGAAATAAAATAATTAAATATCGCGCTATACCTATACGCATGGTCGATACCACAACCAATAAGATCGGTCGGATATGTAAACGTTGCCAACACAAACTCAGCATCTCACCGTCTCACCTAAGGGATGGTTGAGTGCTTTTTTTGAAACAAGTGGGTGTGTGAGTGTTAAGGGACCCTTAGGCAAGTCGCCCTCAGCACTTAGCTTGAGGGTGCGACTATGAATACGGGCATAAGACCCTAGGAAACGCGGGACCTGTCACGTGACCTATGTCAGAACCGATGCAGTCTATATTTTTTCTAGGTTTGTGAAGCAATTAATTATATTGCTCACGGAATATGGATTTGTTCTTGTTCTTTATATGTATTTGGCACATCATTTATTAATTTATTAGTTTGTACATACCCTTTTTATGTATTCAATTATAAATTATATTTCACTGAGGTATTGTTTTAATGATTCTTAAAGCCTGTGTGGCTCGATCACATTTTTCAACAAATTTCTATATATAAAATATAAATATGGTCGTGAGCACAGTGTTTTCTATACTGTGATCGTATAAGGCATAAGCACAGCTTAAATGTGTGCTCAATTCGGTACAACCAATCAAGGATTAGGATTTATTAAACTGACCAAGAATAACACATTGGTGGAATCCATGTCATCATTTGGTCTGCTAAATCGCAGCAGCCGTGCTTTACACAAGGCGACGCGATTTAGCAGACGATGGTTAAATAAAACACACGGTCTATCTACAAAAACGATTATTTGAGTAAAAATTGATATAAAAAGAATTGTCAAATATGCGAAGTAATATTATAGAACGTGTCATACGGGTTTTATAGAATCTATATTTAAGAATCTAATTATCCGTTTAAAAAATGAGACACTGAAATTTGATTTGTTTCCGTTAATACTAATAGATATATTTAAGATATTTCTTCACTTGAATTCGATAGAATATTGTATGCTAGATAATAAATCATGCAACTGCCTCAACTATCTTCAAATATTTTTCTCTTAGTGTATGTTCTGTGGTTCTAGTTATATGTTTTCTGTTCGGTACCTTCCTTAGTTATTGGTCTGTGGTACCTTCTTCTTGTATTTCCTGTGGTACTGTTCCATTTTTACTTTGTTGATTGGATTTTATTTAAATAATTTATTGATTAAATGGAATTGGAAATTGATGGTATTCCAAGTCAAAATAGGAAGAGATTACGGCCGAGATTGTCCCCGGAAGAAAAAGAGGAACAAGCAGTAAGTACTTTCTGATTTTGTAGCAGTAGTTGCCGCGAAGTCGGTTATTTTAACCTTGAAAATATATTGGCGGGAAACCATAGACTTTATTTTAAGGTCCATGCGGGAAACTCAGAGAAATTAATCTAATTTATTATATAGTAAATAAATTAATACCAAATACTATTTTTTAAAATTAGTTGCAAAATATTTATAGGCATACAGGTATTTTTGGTTTGTGTGATTTATAAGGTCTATGGTGTTAACATAGAAAATATTGTTGGCCGTAAATTTTCAAGAAACTGGCAATTATATACCACAGCATAAAACTCGTCAATCTTGACTAAAAAAGTTCTACCCCCTATTTTTGAGGGTGCTGATAAGGAATTTGAAGTCAGAATTCAGCGTTCACATGGTTTTGGAAAAAAAAATCAAAATTGTAATATCTATGTATAAAGTACATTAAGTTGAAGTTGCGATATAACGCTTATTTATTTTAACAACAGTGTGACATCAAGAAATGAAGAAGGTAGAGGTGTTATATTGCAATTTCAAATTTTCAACCTGCGTACTTACTATACTATATATATATTCTGTGATAATAGTAATAATAAATATAAAAGAAATACCCCTGTTACCTATATATATTTAACGAGGTTAAACTAACTTATTTATGGCTAAACATTTTTAGACATTATTCTTATACAATGACATATGTTTAATTGTTTATAGAAGAAAATTGAACTTGAGAAAAAACAACAGCAAGCTGCATTTGAGAATAGGCCATTCGTAAAATTTAAAGGAAAATTGAAATATTACACAGAGTTAATAGACTGTGCATTAATATGTGACAATTTATTGTAAGTAATAACAATAAGATCGTTATTTTGTACCGTATGTTTATTCACAGTAAACTGATATTTTTAGAGAAGCCGCAAGCAAATCTAAAGAAGTAATGGTTCTTGGTTTTGACATGGAATGGCCTTTCAGTTTCCACACAGGGTCAGGTAGAACAGCTGTTATTCAAATAAGCCCTGATTTAAATGTTTGTTATATTTTACATGTTAGTCGGTTGAAAAAGTTACCAAAAAGTCTAAGTGAACTTCTCATCCATCCAAATATAAGGCTAGCTGGAAATAATGTTAAGAAGTAAGTAAAACAATTGCTCTCTTATGAACAAAATCTAGAAATTTCAATAAATATACTCCCTTAGTTTAATTTTCACTGTTTTAGTGATGTTCGAAAATTAGCCAGGGATTATGAAGGATTTGATTCTGATAGACTTGTCGAAAACTGCATTGATATAGGGGTGTTAGCTAATTCTGTTCTTCCAATCACTCAGCGGTGGAGTTTAGAGAAACTAGTTGATTATGTCGTAAGAAATCATATAGCATTAGTTACACAGCTTATCAATTTTTAATTTATTTTCAGCTTCAAATGAAAATCAATAAAAATAAGAAAGTAAGAATGAGCCGGTGGGATGTATTTCCATTGTCAGTTGCCCAACAAAGATATGCTGCTATTGATGCATACGTAAGTATTGAATTATCTATGAATTATCAATTTGCTATTCTCAAGATGTTTTTGCATACATGCAAATTATTGTTATTTTGTTAGATATGTTTATACCGGATTTAATTTCTTTATATAGAATAATTTCAATTTCAGGTATCTTTATTACTGTACTTAAATTTGAAGGAAAAAGCTGGAGCAAGAATCGAACAAAATATTTAAATTTTAAGATCAAATGAGTATATTATATTGTACAAGTTTATTATTTAGATGTTATATTAATTTGAATTTAATTTTTGATATATTATGTACACATAATTTTATAATTATCTTTTTTCATATATTTCCATACATTTTTTGCATTATACTGCAATATATACTGTAAACTTTTATTGTAGTATTGTTTTATTAATCTCAGTTGCAGTTTTCTTTAATATTTTGATGAATATGATTATTCATTCATTCGTGTATATTCTTAAACAATAGGTATATGTATATTAAAATAACAGTAAAGATTTGAAAAAAAAAATGTATTTTCGGTAAACACATCACAGAATAAACTTAAAAAATTAAGTTTGTACTTGAGGGAAATCATGGAGTTCAAATCCTCTAAAATTTTTCTAAATATAAATGTGTTACAAACTAAACTGCCTTTAGAAAATATCGTACACTACGAAATACTGGTGACGCTTACATTTACAGTACAGTAAAATATTAAGTAATATTACAACTATAGCTGAAAAAACAGAAGTACTTGTACTAATAGTGCCTTAACTATTTTAATATCTGAAAAACTGCATAAATAAATATCAGATATTTAAATAAATTATCTACAGCACAAAATACCTTAAATATTTGAAGACATACAAATATGCAAATTAGAATGTCAGTAAAAGGTACATGCATTTATAAACTTGTGACTTATGAAAAAGCACTTATTTTACCTATAATGTTACACATTTACGGGCTCACTTGTGCCTGGAGTATGAGCAAGGCCTCTTATCGATAAGTCGTATACAACTTCTTCAATTTTTTTCACATCATATTTTAAAGCATCAAATCGCTTTCTTAAGGAATCATTCTTCAGATTAAGTAGTCGAAAACCTGCATTCAATTCTGCAACAAATTTCGATATCTGCAGTGGTCTTTCATAGTCGCCATAGGTCACAGAATTTACTGCATATCTTGCCTAAAAATCATTAGTTAAAATTTTATGATGGATTAACTCTAAAAACTTACCAATTCAGAAGCCAAATTCAGTAGTCCCATCAAATAATCCTCTAAATCCAGATGAATATTGCTCTTGTCGTTAACTGCAAATGTTATTAGATTCATTATTATTTCTGTTATTTTGTGATAAATTATTTTTATTACCTCCCAATATTTGAGCAGCTGTTTCCTTATCTATTAAAATCCCTTTCTCTAAGAATACAATTAAGGCAGCAAGGAAGCAAAGACGTTGTGTAGCAAAGCGCCAGTGATCATTGTAACGGTAATATTGCCCAGGAGGAACAGTGTTATTAAGAGCATCGTAACCTTTTCTCACATCCCCAAAAAGTTCTCTGGCTTTGAGACATGCTTGATGCACTGAGAAATGAATCAAATATCAATTAAATTTCCAAAACTCATATCTTCACAATATTTAATAAAATACAATAATTTATTAACGCATAAACATTAAGAAAGCATTTCAAATTATGTAGTAATAACTTAAAAAACGTAAAATCATATGAAAATGTATGCAATGTGAGTTAAGTTAGAAACATTATTTCTAAATGAAATGTGTTTAGTACTTTTTTCTATATCCTGGTCATGATGAATAACTTGTAGAACTGTCGTTATTTCTCTTAACGGTTTTTCTATATCTTTCATTATTTTACGTATCTCCTACAAAAAAAAGTTTAATACTTTTATCGAAGAATATTTATACCTACATACCTCTCTGACGTCTTGTTCGGAATTTATGTACTCTTGAAATGGAGAAAAAATATTTGCAATAATTGGATTACTAATATTCATTTTTTTAAAAACAATATTTTTAACTTTATAAAAGATCAAGACAATTCCGTAACCTCGTTTCTTGAAATTTACAGAAATTATTTTTGTTTTATCTACTTTTATACTTCGTCTTCTTCTTCTACACAATGTATCTTCACGCAGGGTTGCCAGATTTTGTGAATATAATTCACTGAAATGTAATTTTATATTATGATGACTGGAATGCGCTAAAAGCTGAGCGAATGGATTATTTATGATCAGCGCCATATTTTGTTTTGTGCCTCTAGCAATGGCAAAGCAGTAAGGGCTTAGCTGTTTGTGAATTAAAATGAAATTGAATTCTGGATATGAAGAATTATTTCGTGTTAAATGCTGGTTAATTTTACAGTCCCTTATAAAACATGACATGTTCCAACAATAACACCCACAAAATACACAAAGAACAACACTAACGAGATACAAGATCAAAGAATGTACTGGTTAACCACACTGTACGCCAATGACGTGTTTACAAACAAAATAATGGGAAATTAAGAACACAATTCATATCGTACGTGCAGATGGCTGTCTCTCTCGCATCCACATACATAACCAATGAAGTATATCTTTGCTCAGTTTCATGTGCCTCCTTTTGTCTGCTCCTATGTTTGGTATCTTTATTTGGATGCGCAATGGAACTAAACGCATATTCCATATAGTACATTTCAGTGACATAATTTTGCCAGGTTATTTAAAAAATTAAGATTAATATTTAAATCCGATATATTTCTCATACATCCTTCATTTTTACACATGTCCAAAAAACATATATAATATTTTTGAGGAGCGTATTCTTTACACTAATTTTTTAATTTCAAATGTATGGAAAAAATATGTTTTATTTTACTAGTTTACGAATAATAATGCTCTGGGTGGAATTCATAGATCACACTTAAGGTTAAGTGTGCACTTATAGCTTTGCAATTTACAAGGTAAAAATGCAGGGTAACAATTAATTAATAATTTAGTAGCACCACACTTAATAAGTTTACATTATGTTAGATTTTGCATCAAAATATTGAAGGGCATCTTATTTAAATATACGTTAAACGAAAAGTCACAGCTAAGTGCTGACTATGAATTCCGCCCTTAAAGTTAAAATAGCTTTACATTTTACAAGATAAAAATGCAGGGTGACAACCTAATACTAAATGTTTCGTGTCGCAATTTAATAAATTTCCATTAAGTTTAGATAATGAAGCAAAATATTGAAGAAAAATGAAAAGCTACACTTAACGTGAAGTGCTGACTATGAATTTAGCCCTATGTAAAGAGCGGAGCAATTTTAATTTATGTTAGGTACTTGGATTAGTGGCGACAATCACAGATTATGCAACCAGCGTTATAAAGTATGATCAGAAAATTGGCGCTAAAATTTAAATAAGAAATTGAACCGGGTAGCACTTCTCTTGAACAGTTTCTGATTTAAATAGTTAAAATATTGGCGCTAATTTTTATTGTTATTATGTTAATATAGTAAGTTTGTCCTGAGCTTCTGACAATTTTCCATGACAGTTCACGATACGAAATCTATGACCATTAATAATTTCTATAATCTCATCGATTTCATTATTTTCAGAATTTTTTTGTTTTGTAACTTGTAATTAAAAATTAGTATGCCAATTCAGGGACAGTCCAATTGATGGAATTTTGCCCAATCTGGCAATTCTTCTTCCACTCCACTGGCTTCCACGGCTGTGTGTGTATAGCCCACATTACCTAAATGTATGTGGTATAGCCATTAAATATATGGTATAGCCTGTGTATTAGCGTATTAGCCAGATTAGTCATTGTCATTAGTCTTTTTTCAGCCAATGATCTGTGCACAGATTCTAATATTGGTTTTAATACCTTATATACCGGATGTTCTATAACAATGTGTACAAAGAAAGGCCACATATTCATGGACTCAATACAGACAGATTTAGGCTAATTCATCTACCTATATCTGAAATTGCTTCGTTTGGCCGTAGGCGGCTTTAAAGTTCGTGAACATTTTTCGAATATTTATTAATCCATTTTAATTTATTTTTGGAGTGTGGTTTTTGCTTCCACTTGACACATTTTGGTGCTATACCTACATATTGTTTTTAAAACTTACAACTCTAACAAATTGATATATGGCGATAATATCCGATCTGAGATATTAAAGAAAAAAAAAAGTGAAAACTGATTATAGGTATAGGTACGCTATACCTGCGTAGTTATTAAGTAAGGCACAATTTAAATTTCTGCTCTCTCCTAAATGAAATCTGCTTTACAATTTTTCTGATTCTGACTGATATTTTTAATAATTAATCTAATACATTTTACTGTTAACTTCTTTCGAATCTTAATTTGTCTATTATTTTGAAGTCGAATAATTAGAAATTATCACATAATATGCGCCACTAGCATTGCAGCTCTAAATTTTTTGAATAAAGATAATAAACTTGACTGACGTAGTAGAGTAATTATATTTTATTTATGCGCATTTGTTCATAAACAAAATAAATAAAACATTATTTATCAGAACAGTACTTGAGTATCCTCATACAAAATTCAGTTGATATCCATATGAATGCGACAAACATTAAATTCACAAAAACAAACAAATAAATTTGAATTTAATGATACAATCAACTGACTTGATTTTTGAATATGAGAGGATATGGGAAATTTAAGCACCACATACATCTGAATATTATGTTAATATACTACATACCCATCATTACGAATGAAAAATTAATAATATTAGATATAAAAATATTTTCCAAAGATATTAAATAATCCGTAAAAATTTGTGTAGGCTCTGTCGAACCACCAAATGGCTGGTTACTATCTTTGTAAACTTTTAGTTCCCAAAAATACTTCAAATAGGTATTCTATTATACAGGGTGATTCAAAACTTATCTAAAAAGACATTTTTGAGTGTACAGGAGACTCTTACAAATACAATTTTGTAGAGAAAAATCAAAAAGGGCAGTTCGAAAATGACTTAAAGCACAGAATATATGCCTAGCTATATTTTCTGTGCTGATAAGGTAGTAAAGCACGCATTCTGCGACCGGACAAAAAATGGAAAGAAATGCTCAAGGAAAGAAATAAATAACATTTCATAACTCCGGTTTTATACAGTAGTAGACTCAACTGCTTTTGCCGCTATTGTTATTAATTATTAATAGATTTAATTTGTGGTTTTAATTAATAAAATAGTTTGACATACTTGATGTTACAACAACATTTTGGGCCCGTCGTACCCAGCTTGTACAAACTAACACAAATGTTTCTGCTTTTGACCATTTTGAAGTCGTAAGTTATATTGGCAACAACTATGATATGTTTGAGTAAACCATCAATAGTATGTATCCACTTTGGTTTGATACACCATACATTTTTTAAATATCTCCAAAAAAATAAGTCCAAATGATTTAAAGTGAGGAGATCGTGGCGGCCATGGTACCGGGCCCTCATCGTCCAATCCCTTGGTATTATTGCTTGGACGTGTATGATAGCCACACTGCTGCAATAAGTCGTGAGCGCCCTGACCTCCTTCTTCCACAAAACGGTTTAAAATTGTCCTTGCGTTGCACTACACTTGCACTCACTGCACACCGCGGTGAAAGTAGCTGCATTTGGCACATATTTATCGGTAAATCATTCTGCTAAAGCATTTTCACATCTCGATAAATTAAAACGATATCCATCAACTCCTAGTTGCTACTATACACGTAGCCATTTTTGACACTTGAAAAACTAATGTAAAGTCTCGTATCACAAAAACGTTTAATAACCACAAAAAGTAATCGGATATCAATATTCGGAATTGCCTGGTTGGAGACAGTAGCCTAGCGACGTAAAGATTGAAAATACTAGAACTTCAATATTTTTTTAATCGAAAACTATAAGGATTTTAACAGAATTTTTTTTCGATATTCTTTTATGAGATAATTGCAGATATTCACCATTCACCTACATATAAAAAATAATTTTCATCAGTTAATACATTTTGGTTATAATTTTGTAGCAATAGCATTTTATTAATGATTTTCGAACGAACACCCCTATTACCCCCCTTGGATGCGCCCATGCTTACAGTCAAATTGTATCTGTAACGCTAAAATTTTACTTAGTATTAACTGAATTGGCAATAATTAAGTCTAGAAGATAACAATTAGCGACGCACTAATAATATAGATACGGACTTGGAAATTATCTACATTTTTATTTCTTGAGGTGCTTTAAAAATTAAGTTCAAAATTTATCAGTTAAAATAAATGTGTCGGAAATTATGAATACGAAAACTATGAAATAGTTTAATAAGTGGTGCATTGAAAATGGAATTGTAAGTTGTAAACTCTACGGACACTGAAAATTTTATTTTTATATTTTCAGTGTATCACGTCGTTCCTGTATAAAGTTTCATGTCAGTGGTGTTGAACACACAGGTATATTGACATTATCTCTAAGTACATGCTTTTGCAATAATAATGACACTGCTTTAAAGAAGTTTTTGAACTTCTAGAAGAAAAATTTCATTAAATCTCTATTGGTGAGTGAAACAACTAAGAACTAATGTTAAAAGTTGAAAGTAGATTTCATTACAAATACGTCAGCAGTTCAAAAGAAATCGCAGAATGAATTTTAAAAAGTGCTATTATTATTGCAAACGATTGTACATCACACTAAAAGTGCATGTACACTCTCCGGAACAGAAAGGTTTCCAGTTCTAATCAGTATCATATTTTGTTGACAAAAACAATTATTGGCACGACGAGCATTGATACCTCCCAAAATTCCTATTACTTAATAGCCCACCGGCTCATTTCTTTAAAAGTAGGTAGTATAAGTGTTAGGTTGGAAACCCTATGTTGCGGCCACTGTACAATCTATTACAATAATAATGACACTCTGTTCACGTATTTGTAAAGAAAACTACTTTCAACTTCTAAAATTAGTTCTTTGTTGCTCCATTTACTGACAGAGATCTAATGAAATTTGTGTTCAGAACTTCCAGTAGTTTAAAAACGGTTTTAAGGGAGTGCCATTATTATTGCAACAGATTGTATCTACTTTATTAAAAATTGGTATTAATTTATAAAGCGAATTTTAACTCAATTAAAAGATAAATAATTAAATAAATTTATAAATAAATAAAAGTATCACTAGGTAGGTATTTTATTTTTTAGTATCGGCAGAAGATGTTACTCCAGAGACTACCCTTAACACCTACCTTCGACAGAAGGCCCAACTGACAGGGACTAAAAGGATGTGTCTAGAAGGGGGATGTGGTAGTTGTATAGTTGCTGTAGAAGAAACGGTCAACAATCAGAGTGTTATATTTTCTGTTAATTCAGTAAGTTACAGGCATCAGCTAAGGTATCTAGTTATTAATCAGCAACACGTTGCCCGGGTGGTTACACGAAAATTGCTCCCTCCTTTGTCTCCGTTATTGTTCGACATACAAAAATGTGTAAGAATGAAAGTTGTAGAAATTCTTAAATATTTATTCACGACAACTATATTGAGAATGTTTAATACGTCTGTTTTCCACTGCCTTTTAATACACTAGTGGATTAGGATTCATAACACCACACTTCGATTTTATAGCATTTTATTCGGAATTTTATTATTAACATTAACATTTATCTCACAATCCTGCCATTTTGACTGAAATTATTTAAATTCAGTCAATAAGGAGTTTCTGAAGGACTAGAGGGACCAACAACTTTGCAAGATTTTTTTCAGCAATTGCCATCTTGCTGGACAGTGAATCTTCAATATAACTTTCCGCTACCGTAGTCGATTTCCAACCACCATGACGCTTCTCAGTGGTAATATCATCCTCAGCGTTGGCCAGTTTTCGAAATTATGTTGATGCCTACATTTTGGAGCCACATATCGCAAGAAAAATCTCCCACCGACGTTTTTAGGTCGCAGATTACGTATTCTCATATTTTACAGCATTGACTGACAAAGCTTCTTCGTGAAACTTCTTGAAATATTTGTTTTCGTATCCGGAATGATTACGTATAGGTAACTGCCTTTGTCTTGAATATGGGTGATATCCAAAAAGGTTAATTCATGGCACCTGCGATTCCCATGATTGTTGCAACCTGTAGAATTCAAAATAAAACGCTAATGTATAAATTGACATATTAAAATCATGTATTTCCTATCTTAACTTGTAAATATTCCTCATCCGGTGCTTTTTTTAAAAATTCCTTGATTTGGTTTCTCTCCAGTATCTTTGCTTTTTTGGTTTACAATTTCTTGATTCAACTTGCAAATATGAAGTCAATTTACCATGCTAACACTACATTACATAATATCAATACTTTGTGCACTTTCAACATTAATTTTAGCATGGAATATTTTACCACATCGAAGAGGCAGCAAATCGTTTTTCCACATTGAAAAGAGTAGGATAGTAGCACCTCTTTTGTAATTGCTCCTTCTTCTATGGCTTTTTTTTAGCCATTTAACGAATTCCACCAATTCCTTTTCGTACACACTTACGCTTTCGCTAGGTAACAGACGTAATGTTACTTCTTGGGCTTCTTGCTCGACTTCAGCCAGAATGGAGAAATTCTCTATTCTCTATTCTTGATTTAAAATAAATTTGTCAAATATGACGTGTTTCAAAACCATAATTTTTCACCTGCTTTCACACGAGTTTCACTCTCCTAATTGACCGATTTTGGCCGTGGTCGTGGACAAAACGTTGACTTACATTTGGGAAATTAACCAGCCTTTAATGATCTCGAAAAAATACAACTCATGGTTGTTCCTCGAGTCTTCATTTTTTAAAGTCTTGTTAATTCCCTTATACAGGGTTGGAAATCGGTGATGGTCCATCTGCAGTTACATGAGAGCGACAAAGTAAAGTATAGAAATCCGTGCGATAGACAAGGATGGCATTAGGAAGACGTTTTATAAACTAGAATAACATCTGAGTAGTCACTTCCACTTCTAACTGAGCGAAGATGGCGATTGGTCGCTGAGATATAAGTGGGAGTGGATTTTATTTGTTGAATGACAAAACGGGCAGTGACTATTTAGATTTTAAAACGGCGTTAATATAGTCATCCTTGTCTATCGACGGTCAAATGACGTATGCCAACTTGCTAGGTACAATCTATTACAATAATAATGGCACTCCTTAAAATCAATTTTTGATCTTCTGGATGTTCTGAGTAGAAATTTCATTAGATCTCTTTTGGTACAACTGAGAACTAATGTTACTAAACTAAACTAACTAAAGCCGAAGAAATTCCCTTTAAAGAATGCCATTATTATTGCAATTGATTGTACCTTTTTAGTCACTCTTTCGAAAATCGTAAAAAAACTGTCATATAAAATAAATACATTTTTGAAAACCTAATCGACGGTCATTCCGATGGCGTAAAATATACAAGACCTATTTCTGCTTCTTCAGGTGGCCCCATTTAAGTTGAGTCAAATATCTAACTAAAAATTATTATACCAATAAATTAAAATTATTTGGAATTAAATTAAATCTACGATCACAGCTTTTTATTGATTTTTAGTGCTTAGTGTCCATATTCTCTTGCCATGGATGGAAAATCCATACTATAGAAGGGATTGGTGGTCCTTTAACGAAGTACAATGAAATTCAAAAGCTCTTAGCAGACAATAATGGCACACAATGCGGGTTCTGCTCCCCTGGGATGGTTATGAATATGTACTCCCTGTACAAGTCGGGACCTGTAACCCAAAGCCAGATAGAAGATTCTTTCGGGAGTAATATTTGCAGATGTACTGGTTATAGATCAATTTTGACTGCTTTCAAAAAATTGGCCTCGGATGCAGGTGAACTAATATTAAACGTCGATCATATTTTTCATTCATTTCACTGGCGATCTGAAAGATAAGTTAGTGTTAAATAGTGGAAATTACGTTCGCTTTCTACGGTTCTGTTCAGTAGAAGACAATCGCGGTCTTTCACTGCCTCACTTTACGCAACCTGAATTGTATTTTTATTTAGACAAATAGCAAATTTTATAATATATAAACTACACAGGCGACACAAACACACGAAATTCACCAACCTCTACCACGCGAAAATCTATTCCAATACAGTTGACGAGCTCGCCTGCATAGGAAAATTGACCCGAACGACTTATTCTGCCGGTAACGTTCCGATCGGTTGGCATTTATTATAAAATTCTCTATTGATTACACCGGGTGTTTATAAAAATGCAAATTTAATTATTGTTTGTTTCTGTTATTATTTAACGGTACTGCAGCTCTGTAGCGCTTGTCACTGAGTAGACTTTAAAAGCAAGATTATTGACGTAAATGCAGTAGGTCAAGACTCGGGTTGCCGGATTGTTAAGCACTAGGTTTTTTTTATTACTGTGTATTTAAATACAAAAAACGTTTCGTTCTCTCTTAATAATAATTATTATTTAATCTAGTTAGGATTTTATTTCACTATTTTTGTAATGGAATGTGAATGGTTTATTTGGATCCGTTAAAGTTTTGTAATTTCAATATTAAATATTTTTTATGTTGAATCTTACTATGTTAATCGCATACTATTAAAAAATAATTTATAGCATTGATTGCATATTACAATAAGTACAATCGTTTGCAATAATAATGACACTCTCTTAAAACAGTTTTTGAACTTCTGGAAGCTCTGAATAGAAATTTCATTAAATGTATCTTGGTAAGTGAAACAACTAATAACTAATGTTAAAAATTTAAAGCAGATTTCAATATGAATACGCCAGAAGTTCAAAAGAAATCGCAAAATTCATTTTAGTGAGTGTCATTAATATTGCAAACGATAGTACATACTATAGGAAAATATTTAAATTTGGCAACATTGCGTTAGGCTCACACCGAGTTGAATTAATTGCCGCCAGCGATCAGTGACAGTCTGAAAAGGGATTTAAATAATGGTTTGAAAAATTTGTATACATATAAAATTGCATGACGATTTAAGATTGATTTTTCCAGTAGAAATTTAAGCTGGGAATAACTAGTATCAGCAATAATGAATTAATTATGCTGCAAATTAATGTTTATTACATATACTCGTACATATTTGTGTATTGCTCCTTTTCGTTGATAATAAAATGCAGCTTTAACTGATAGGTTAAATAAATATTGCTCTGCATTTTGCCTTAAAATATATCATAGAAGAATATAAGTATGATAGTAAAAATATTTGAATGTTTATAAATATTTTTTTGTTAGCTAATAATAGGATAAATTCTTATAAATATAAAGATTTATTTCTGATTTTTTCTAAAAGTTGGAGCAGTAAAAACTCTATTCTGCTGCAAAATGTTAAAATATGTTTTCTATTTTCAAACCCCACTTCGATTTTTTTTCATTGTCCAATTTAAAAAAAAAATTGTTCCTAAAAGGGGTTAATAAATATTAATACTGAGAGACATAACAATTTTAATGTAGGCTTCATTTTATTAAATATGTACATCAAATTCCATTTAAACGATTATTTTACATGTTATTTTATATATATTTTTAATTATAAATTTAACCATTTCTGCCAAGTAAGGACATTTCTAGTAAAAGAAATAGTAAGGATGTAAGGGTTGAAGTAAGAATAGCTATTGCAATAGCATAAACTTCAGCATTATGTTATTTGTTATCTTCAGTTCTATATCGCTATTATAAACATGCAATTTTAATTCGTAGTATCGTAATGTCTAATCCATCTGTTTACAAATTAGAAAAGTCCGCGATAATGAACTAATAATAGAAATAATAAATTTTGCTGATCAAGAGGAGATAAATTACTTACGAACTTTTAAGGAGGAAACGCACGCATAATAAAAGTAAAATGTTGGTACCTTATCTGTTACTTCTTTCAATGAGATTATTGCTAAGCTACAAATAACTGTTAGAATAATTTCTTTTAAATTAAACATTTTCTATACGTACAGGGTATTTTTAAATGAAGTAGCAAAAATGGTAGGTACCAGTCAATGTAGAACCAAAAATAAGAGAACTGAAGAAAAAACACTATTCTACTAATAAGGAGACAATATTTTGCACTCCATTGCAATATTTTATTACAAATTTTTTATATGAAGCAAATTATTTGTTTAAAAATATTTATTTATTGCGCAACTTGTAATTTTTCGATAAAACCGATAGTTCTCTAGTAAAAAAAATTAAATGCGTCATCGTTCAGTAAAGGGGTTTGTAAAAATAAAGTAGGCGGATGTCATAACAAATAAATTGTTATTGTCATATTAATAAATTGACAGTTTCTGTCAATAAACTGGTAATTTAATAGTAGTTGCTATTAATGAATTAGGTATAGTTATTTAACCAACATAGAATTTAATACAAACAAAAAAAATCAAATTAAATTTAAAGAATATCCACGAAATAATTTCCAGTTTGCTGCAAGCATAACCTAATACGTCTGTTGAAGTTATAACGCACTCGCATAAACAATTCTTGGTCATCTGCTGCCTGAAATATTTTTAAGCGTAGTTTTTCTAAGAAGGCAACAGGAGTGGCACAATACTTTTTATGTATCCTCAGAAAAAGAAATCCATAGGCGTTAGGTCAGGTGAACGTACAGGCAACAAACGGGGACATTACGACCACGAGCAATCCAGCGATTCGGATAATTTAAATTTAACCATTCTCTAACGGCAAGTATACTTTGTGAAGGCGCCCTATCGTGTATATAATTCATCACCTGACTTGTAGTGAGGGGTACATCTTTAAGTAACGTTGGAAGATTTTCGTTAAAAAATCTAAGATACTCGGCCGCTCCAAGCCTCTGTGGAAGAATAAAAGGACCTACTAGAGTATTTCCTACAATTCCCATCCAAACGTTTAAACTGAAATTATGTTGACCTTGAAACAAATATTTCATGAGTATTTTCTTCTGACCATGAATGAATATTATGAAGATTTACTGCACATACTCTCGGAAAATCTGCTTCATCGGTGAAAAATATATTCATTAGGATATTTAAGTCATGCTTAATGTACAATTGACAAAAATCCACGCGATTAGGTAAATCAGGGTCATTCAATTCTTGCACGGGTTGATGGTGAAAAGGGTATAAAAGATTTTCATGAGATACATTCCTCACAAGACTGTGAGAAACTTGCAGTTGCCTGGACACCTGTCTTGTGCTTGTACCACAGTCTTTTTCTAGATGTTCCAGTATGGCTTCCTCAGTTTTAACAGTTCGTACATTAGGCCTTCTTCCCTCACGATTGGGCTGAATTTTACCAGTTTCGCGAAGCCTTCTTTCCACCGAGGCCAATGTTTGTCTATGAGGAATCGGTGGGTTTGGATATGTTTCCTCTTACTTCAGCGTTACTATTTTTTCTAGATTCGAAAAACAGTTGGAGCGTGTCGACATATTCGTCATTGGTATAAATATTATTTGTCATAATTATTCTGATAATAAATTAATCAATTGGTACTAATTATTGGTTGACAGAAAGTGTCAATTTATTAATATGATAAATAACAATTTATTTGTTATGATATCCGCTTACTTTATATTTATAAATTTTAACAATTACCCCTTTAGTGAACGATAACGCATCTAATTTTTTTACTACAAAACTATCGGTTTTATCGAAAAATCACAAGAGGTAAAAAAGTTGCGCAGTAAATCAGTCTTCCCAATAAATATTTTTAAATAAATAATTTTCTTCGTTTAAAAAAAATAATAACATATTGCAATAGGGTTGACTGTTTCACTCCTTTATAAAGTAGGATGCTCATACCAAGTTCCGTACCTCCAGCATTCCCCATGTTAAAGAAAAACATTAAAATGTGAATTTCAATCCCCTTTTTTTAAGAGGGTATATGCCTCAGGGGTGCAACTTTCATATAAGGTATTTTTACTTCAATCCTCTTATACATCTATACATTCACTGGGACCATTTTTGATACTCCACTTAAAACACCCTGTATATTAACTGTATTTATTTTTTTTATATATTAAGAAGATAAGATGTGTTTTGAGAATGAAGATATCGAGGACCTCAAAATTTGCCGGGCAGATAGTTGCACTAAAAATTGTAGCAGTAACCCTGATAGGAAAAAAAATAACATTTATTTTGGACTCACATCGTCGAAATGGATGAAAGTTTATTACCTGAAAGATATGTTAGAGATTCTCAGAACTTCAGGAGATGCAACTTACATGCTAGTTGCTGGCAATACCGCCAGAGGTATATTTTATTTTGGTTGATTTTTTAGCAAAACTCATTATTATTTCTTTCATCATAGGTGTTTATAAGCACAAAATGTCTCCAGACATTTATATCGATGTAACGAGCGTGGAGGAATTAAGAAATTATTCATTTAATAATAACTCTTTGGTTCTTGGAGGCAACTATGTTCTTGCTCACGCAATAGACTTATTTGCTAAAATATCGAAAGAAAACAAAAATTTTGCCTATTTGTCGGATATGGGGGAGCATATTAAGTTAGTAGCGAATGTACCAGTAAGAAATGTAAGTTTCGCCGTATTTTTATTTTTCATCAGTTTGGTCTATCTAGCGCTTAGTAATAAACAACAACCGTTTCGGCTGCCGAGGCAGCACAAACCGCCGTGTCTGTCATCACCCTAAATATACAGGGTGATTCAGAACTTATCTAAAAAATTTTGTTTAATGTACTCTTACAAATACATAATTGTAAAAAAAATCAAAAAGGGCAGTTAGAAAATGACTTAAAAATATACTTCTGCATGACACTGGAAACTGATCCACTGTAAAACCTGATAAGGTGGTAAAGCACGAAATCTGCGACCGGACAAAAAATGGAAAGAAATGTTCAAAGAAAGAAATAAATAACATTTTATAACGCCGATTTTATACAGCAAATTCAACTGCTCTTGCCGCTATTGTTATTAATTATTAATAGATTTAAATGAGATTTTAATTAATAAAATAATTTAACATACCTGATGTTACAACAAATTTTGGGACCATCTTACCCACTTTCTATAATCTAACAAATGTTTCTGCTTCCTATTCATTTTGAACTCGTAAATCATTAATAGTATGTATCCACTTTGGTGCGATACTCTTCATTTTTTAAATATCTCCACAAAAATATAATCATAAAATATATAGAACACCAAAAGAGGTAACGAAAATAGTCACTATGGAGAAAACGCGAGTCTAGTAATATTGCAGTAATTTAGTTTTTATGAGTTGGTTGCTCTAACGGGGTAACTTCACACTAACGCGCGGGAATTTCAAAATATAATAATTTCAACTCCAATTTGTAGAAATATATGATTTCAATGATCCAATTCCAAATATTCCGTTTTGGTTTCAATTGTACGCGGGAATTAAAATGCAGCATAACCAACAGCTTACAAGTTTTTCCTAAATGACTGCTTTCTAAGCTCCTCTATAGTCTGACTATTTTTGAGTGCCTAATGTAAAGGCTTCTGGCGTTCTATATATTTTATGATCTATGCTGTATATACTTGGTAGATTTGGCATGCATTGTTGCCAATTCCCATAATTTAAGAAAAGAAAGGAGAATATTATTATTAGATAACAAATTTCCACTCTACTTGTGGATAGTGCATGAGCGCCCTCAGAAAAATTTCTCAATGGGAGGCCAAAATGGAAAAAGTGCTTATGTATATGTAAATACAGTGTGCCTCACGTCTCACTTTTACATACCTGTAAAATTCTAGTGGATAGTAAGATTTTGATGATTATTTTTTTGTAACTAAAGACTCTTCAGGTGAAACTTTTCAACCTACCACAAGTATATTTTTAGTATAGACATACAGAAGCCATTGGCATATGTAATGCAAATAACTTTTTTCAGAAAAACCAAACAGTTATTTAGACAACAAATATACTACAACAAATCTAAAAAATACATTTTGTTATATTTTAGATAGGTACTCTTGCTGGAAATCTGATGATAAAATACAGTCACAACGAATTCCCCTCCGATATTTTCTTAATTTTGGAAACTTACGACGCCGTTATAGTAATTGGTAAATTTCGTAAATTTCTTATATAACTATTTTTATCAATTTTACCAGATTATTTTCAGTTGATATCGAGGAAAATGAAGTAATGGTGAGTCCCCAGGAATTTCTTAAGGAAGATATGAATAAAAAAGTAATTAAACACATTATATTGAAAGGTTACGATAGCTCATATAAATTCTTATCATACAAGGTAGTATTTAAGTGATGTTAGAAAAAAGATTCTTAGAATAAAAGATCTAATTTCTAGATAATGGCCAGAGCGCAAAATACGCATGCCCTTGTGAATTCCGGTTTTCTACTGAAACTCCAAAACGATAATGTTGTATCCGCCAGGATCGTATATGGAGGGATAAATCCAAAGTTCATCCATGCCACAAAAACTGAAAATTATTTGAAGGGAAAACGTCTGTTTGACAATAACATTTTACAAGGAGTTTTTCAAAGTTTAGACGCCGATCTACAGCCAGACTACGTGCTGCCTGACAGCAAGCCAGAATTTCGTAAATTGTTAGCTATATCTTTGTTTTACAAGGTAGATATCGCCAAGTAAACCAAATATATATATAGAGCTGTTTACATGCCTTTTAGGCTCAGAGCTGTGTTATTCTCCTCCACTCCATTCTGTCCTTCGCCTTTCTTTTCCAATCCGTTACATTTTTCTCCCTTAGATCTATTGCCACTGCCTGTCTCCATCGCTTCCTCGGTCTACCTCTTTTTTTATTGTAGTTAGGTTTACTCCCTACTTTTTTCTTAACTGCCCTTTCATCTTCCACACGTTCTAGATGCCCTAGCCACTGCACTCTTCTGGCTATTGTTGGTGCCTGGTACATTGCATATATTTCCTCATTATTTCTCCTTACATAGCCTTCCTCTGTCTTCTTACCCCCTAGAATTTTTCTTAAGATCTTCCTTTCCCACCTTAAAAGGTTTTCTCTTGATTTCTTATTGAGAACCCAGATTTCACTACCATACAGCGCTGTCGGTCTCAAAATTGTTTTATCCATTCTAAATTTTACTCCTCTGGACAAATTTTTTGATTTCAATAAGTGGTTGACTGCTGCCGAACTTCTGTTTGCTTTTATTATTCTCCTATTTATTTCTTGTTCCTCATCACAGTTAGCTGTTATTAGCGCCCCCAAATACACATATTCTTGAACTTATTCAAACTCCATATCTCCATGTTCTGTTCTCAATTTAAAGTTGGTATCCTTTTTTTTGTTCTCCTATTCTCAAAAGCTTACTTTTCTCTTGATTTCTCTGCAATCCCACTTTACTTGCTTCTTCCACAAGTTTTCGCGTTACTTCTTCTAATTCCCTACTATCTCTAGCAATAATGGCCACGTCATCTGCATAACTTACTATTGGGTGACTTTTAAACAATATGTGTCCTTCTCTGTTCAACTGACTATCTCTTATGATGTTTTCTAGTACTAAATTAAAAAGAAGCGTTGAGAGGGGGGTCTCCTTGTCTCAGTCCTGTATCAATAGTAAAGCCTTCCGAACATTCACCTTTTATTCGTACTTTGGATTTGGTATTTTCTAAGGTCATTTTCAATAGTCAATCAGTTTGGTTGGTATCCCAAATTGTTTCAAAGTTTTACTTAGATTATTCCTTTTGATCGAATCATATGCTTTCCTGAAGTCCACAAATAAAACCATTGCTTTGATCCCATACTCATAGCATGTAGTCAGAATTTCCTTCACCATGAAGATTTGGCCCGTTGTAGACCTCCCCTTTCTAAAACCTGCTTGATACTCCCCTATTTGTAGTTCTGCTATAGGTTCTATTCTCTGTTTTATTAACGTTGCCATAATTTTATACCCTATATCTAACAATGATATACCCCTATAGTTTCTGCAGTCTGTTGCATCTCCCTTTTTTAAGATTGGTATAATCATAGCATCTCTCCAATTTTCAGGCATACCAACCAAATAAACCAAATACTGTTTTTTTTTTCACGATATCCTGTTTTCTATTCCAGTATGTGTTAAATATAGCTCCAGATGGATTGATTACGAATAGGGTTAAAAGTGGCGGAACCCTTCTGCAAAGGCCGCTGTCGACGGGATTACAAGAATTTAGAACGAACAAAGACAATTATCCACTGGGAGAACCAATCATTAAAGTAGAGGCGTTAGCTCAAACTTCAGGTGTTTAATTACATTTTGATAAATATGATAAACTGAAATCTCATTATGTCTATTGATATCAAGGTTTATCAAACGTCGATAATTGTAAATTTATGAGTTTATAGATTCTTATTAGTTTCTTCTTTCAGGGCAAGCTCAATATGTAGCAGATTTGCCTGATCTTCCACATCAATTATTTGCAGCATTTGTAACAGCTAAGGCGGCGGCTAATTCTCAAATTATTACCATCGACACTGCAAAAGCTCTGGTAAGAACTAACCCAAAAATTACTCATTTGATTCTATACAGGGTGTTTATAAATATTAGGGAAAAGTAGTAGAGGACATAATCAATTTAAGAAATTATTTGACCTGTATATTTTTCTTTCCGAATTCTGTTTTTTTGGACTCGATGACATCTTGAAATTGGACCAAAATTTTGTTAATATTTCCTGAACCCATTGGAGATAAATTAGCGTATGCATATATATTCCTGAATAAAATTTAACCGGTTTAAAACATTCTCTTATGGGATTTTTATGTAAAACATACGGCCAAAGAGTTGCCAGGAGAATTATGACACAAAGCGTAAACATTTTTTTTTTAATTACCGACTTTTGAGAGGAGATATCTCGGAAACAGTGCATCGTAGTGAAAAAATGAGTATAACTAATCTTATTGAGTTTATTAGCTATGATGCACCGTTTTCGAGTTATAAGTGAAACAACACAAAAGAGGACGCGCGGTATCAGAGCTACCTCTTACGGTCATTGACTACTCCCTGCCGGACTAAAAAGCCACAGATAAGAAGTGTTCTACATCGCCGTAGAAGCTATTGAAAGCTAACGACCCCTGTCGCGAAACAGTGATAACGATATATTGCAAATACGGAGTTCCAGGAAACGAAACCACTACCCTGCGGGCTAATGTCTCGGTCACCTCGTCTATGGCATACTGATGAGAGCTAATAAGCTCGAAACCGTAATATGTCTGGGGGGTCGCCGAGGAATGACTTTAGCTGTTGATAGAGGTTTTTCAGGTGCACCTCAATGCTGCTCGGGGCATTAGAACGAAAAGTAGTTGTTTTCTGGAATTCCGTATTTAGAAAAGAGGATCTTTCTACCCCCCTCCCTGAAGCGGACGAGCTAGAGGAGAAAACAAATTGTAACCGTCGTTAATGGGCAAAAAGAATGAATCCTGAAAGAAAACGAAAAGTTACCGCACCTGTAGCTGTAAGCTGCACTGAATATGATAAGCGGTTCACTGTTCTGTTGGCCAGGATGTAGACCGTATTAAGTCTTGTTCTCATCGATGGAAAATTTGCGCGAATTATTTAAAGGAGGAAAAGTCTCAACTTTTAGCCAATTTTATCAATATTGTCATTGATTGTCATGGTAGACAAAAACTAAAGTTAAGCTTACTAATCACACATAATGATGAAAATAGGGATTATATACCTGTATTGCAAAATTCGCGAAAATTTGACACTTTCCTGCCATTAATAATTTAAATCAAAAACTGCAAAATTCGCGAGAATTTTCGCGAATTTGGCGTCTATGAGAACAAGGCTTTAGACGTACGTTATTCTCAAATTCCTAATGCAAACAGAGACAGTCAACTGTTATTACTTTAAACTTGAGACAGTTCTAACGATGGTGTTATTGTTTTCAACTAAAAAACCAGCAGCTCTGGTTTTAATTTAAATAAAAGATAAAGGGTTAACTACCACTAAGTACAAACATTTTAACCATGTGCTCAGGTGGGCCGAAAAATGGGGCAAAACCCTCGTTTCCCACGGAAAATTGGAGTCAATGATAACCATTGGCGTATCTGACATTTAGAACTAAAAAAATATTTACTAAAAACTGAAGGAAAACACAAAATCACAACATAGGGTTTCAGGTGAGATGTAACTGGTCTGCTACTTTCTGCTCGGCCTAAGCGGCTCGACTTGCAGAAAGCGACCTACAATATCGTAGGTACTTAACCGCAGACCTCTCGCCCCGGGCGATGCGATCATTTATAGACATAGGGTTTCAATTTTGATAACGAATTTTACCGTCCGCCGCAATGGAGTTGCTGGTTGCAGTACTCTCCAAATATCAAACGTGCAAAATATAAATAATCCCACGGCGGATGGGCCTCCATAGTCGTCGATAAATAGAAGTTTAATATAGTTTCGAAAAAAAATTGTTGCGCTTAAATAAGTTTGGAAATTTTTTAAAAGGTGATTCCGTTATTTCATATTTTTCTCTATCTCCTCTTAAAATATTTGTTCTTCGTCATAGTTAACGCTGTATTCAGAAATATTCTAATAATTATTATGTATTTATTGTAAAAAATGCAATAAGACATGACATCAAATGCAAATAACTAATTTTGAAAACAAACAGTAGTACAAGAGTACAAAATAAATCTATCTCACAAAATCAGAGTCTTGGTTTATTTGAATATATTTCTAAAACATATTGATTTTCTATGATAATGTTTCTATGAATACTCATAATTGTCAGATCATTTAAATAAGTTAGACCATAGGCATAGACGGTGGTGCCATAACTTTCTCGATGATATGCAGAGCAACCTAATTTTTGCTTCTCATTTCGGGAGGTGTTTGAACACTTTAAACACCCCCTGGCTACGGCCGCTCTACAATACGTTGGTTTGTGCTGTGCTTATGTGCATTAAGAATTACAAGAATATTTTACGAAATCACATATTTTATATACATATATGACTAAGTACAAAACTTTTAACCACGTGTTCAGGGAGGTCTAAAAGACAATAAAAAATTTATTTCGGAATCCTAGCTCGATGTTATTTTATGCAAACATCGTCGATTACTGTTAATATTGTTGCTATTATTAGTATTAGCAGAATTTAATTACACAACAACGCAAGAAGTTTAAAAATATATCGCCGTAAGTGCACATTGCATTAGTGGTCTACAGATGTCGTCAGATGTCGTCTGTAGATGTTAAATGGTAGTAAGTATACGGTTACGGTACTCTGATTAGTTTGAAATAATTTTTCAGTACTTGTTTTTTGCAAATTATTTTTCACGTATCAAATGCCTGGATGACGGATAAGGTGCTGATTTATGGGAGTGTGAGAAGTGCATATTATCGTGCGGCAGCGTCAAAGACGTTTCCCGAGTATACAAAATATTATGCTGAATACTTTTTGAACCACATCGAACAGCTGTTTTATGCCGTGGCGGTAAACGTGTGGCAGTGTTTTTATGTATTTGTGTACATTTACGTGTATTTTGTTGTTATCCTTTGTGGTTTTTCCGACGTATGTAATCGACCTGGTCAAGACCGCCAAACCAAGTAGGTACCTTGATTTATACAAAAAGAACGATTGAGGGAAGGAGAGGTCCACAGCAAGTACAAACATCTTTGCAGGTTTTAATTTAAACAAGTAAATAAATATTATTAAGGTTAGGTGCTGCCTGCTGCCTCTGTGCTACCATACCGTATGTCTCATTAAATAATGATGTACATTTTTTAAAGATTTTTTTTCTTTCAAAGCTGCTTAAACTGATACACGTGTTAATGCGGTGACCTGTCACTATGTTTGACACCTTTGCCTTTGGCAGAATATACCTAACCTCGCGGCTGACAGAAGGTCAGTGGCGGCGATAAATAAGCATTTAATAGTTTTGAAAAAAAAAATTGTTGGCTTTGTAAATAAGTTGTTTTTTAGAAGGGTGATTCCGTTAATTCTTATTTGTCATAGTTAACTCTGTATTATTAAACGTAATAAATTTTCACAGAAGTATGTTGTAGATGAGCTAGCTAATGATTTTGGACACACAGATGTGTCTATCCCTATCTATTTACTTATTAGATTCAAGTAATAGAAATATATTTTTGTTGTTTGTGTGGTCTAGTTCCGGAGGTTTTGCCTATCTCGCCTAAAGCCGGGCTTTAAAGTTGATTATGTACTCACACTACTCACTAATATTTCTGAATCTGTATATTACATGTATGCTGGTACATTACGGTAAAAATAGATATGCAGCTACTGATGAATATTAAATAGTTGAAAACTATAATTGCAACTAACACGGTACTAATAATAACTACTCGCTCAGAAAACGAAGGGGGTAGTGGCATTTTTCGGGAAAGAGGATATCCCTGGACAGAACACGTTTACGCCGAAAACAAAAGATTTTCCTATACAAGAAGAGTTATTCTGTAGTGGCAGGGTGCAGTATTATGACCAACCAATAGGTATAATAGTGGCTAACGATCACGATGTAGCTGTAAAAGCAGCCGAATTAGTTGAAGTAACATATTCGAAACCAAAGCAAAAACCATATTTAACCGCTAAAGATGTTGTCAACGCAAACGACAAGAGTAGAATTCATCATCAAACAACTGTGGTTCCAAAGGGAAAAGGTCAGTGCCGTCTACATAAATCTAGGTCTTAAATTAATTTAGGTATTTACCTTTGTTTATCTGTAATTTCAGAATTCCACACAAAAGAGAAACAACCTCGTTCAGTATATTGTACAGTTTAATACAAATATATTTTTTTAACTTATTAGCTTCTACCTATATGTATAAGTATATTAATATTTTTAGGTACCGATGTGAAGCACGTTATAAAAGGCAATTTTTATGTTGGCTTGCAGTACCATTTTCATATGGAGGTGCAATGTTGCAATGCTGTACCCACAGAGGATGGCTTGGATTTGTATCCTTCATCTCAGTGGATGGATGCAGCCCAGATTGCCTGTTCAGCTGCTTTAAATATTCCAATGAATAGGTTTGTTACATAGGCGCCGATTTAACAGAGGCAAGGGGGCGCTTGCCCTCCCCCCCAAATCTGCAAGGGAGGCAGACCCCCCCAGTTACTAACTAAGGTCGTATAAGAAGTATTTACTACCTAGCTCGTCAAAGATTTTAAAATAATAATATTGCCGAGAATTCGTGACAAGCGGTTGCAAAGTTACTATAATACGAAGCAGTAGATACCTTTATTTTGAGAGTTCTGTTTTGTTGTGTTTTGTTATGTATTCCATATGTTTATGAGCAACAAATATGATGCAAGAAATAGTATTTAGCTCAGGAATATTCTATTTTACGTTATTGGTAAAATAACCTATACATAAATAGTATATGTATTTAGAATGGAGACGTCTATTACCAGGAGCGGATGGGCAACCCAATTCTTTACCGAGAAACTTTTCGTAAAGCGGCCCTCAGTTATCTCAGTGGTCCCATCCCCATGCACCTGAATTTTATTTACCTGGAACTATAATTTAATAAAATAAAAAAAACAAATCAATAAACCACAAACACATTTTTAAAAATAAAACAACGTACGTATTCTTAAAGAAATCTTTTTTAAAGCTCAAACAAAAAATAAAATAGGCGAACTGTTAATAGTGTTAATAAAGGAAAATAGATACAAATAAAAATCATAAATACAACAATTGTTTTGTAAAAAAGTTACTAACTTTCCTAACAGTTTATTACATCTTCAATTTGAATGTCAGATGTCTGATTCGATAAGTATAAAAGAGCGCAGTATTCTTGAAATAGTGTTTTCTACAAATACAAATAAGTTTAGATATTTAAGAACTGAATAGTATAGAGATTAGCAAATAATAATAATAAGGAATGTTATCTCATGCTACCTACTATAATTCAATGGTATAACGAAGTTAAACTAGTATACAGTGCTTTCGAAAAGTAACGAATAAATTCATTATTTTTGAAATTAAGAAGTTTTCGAAAAAATCCCCTGGCACGTCGATTTTGTTTTTTAAAAAGGCACTTTTTGACATACGACCCATATTCGTGACGTCATCGTTGTTCGAGATATGGCGTCATCGACAATTTTTTTAAATAGCAACCACCAATTTTGACCATGCCATTTGAAAGAGCGTGTCATTCTACATACATACATGAAAAATTATGGTGTTACATAACAAAAATTGACACCCCTAGATTATTTCTTGTGGAGATACTTAAAAGCAAAGTATACGTTACTAGACCTGTTAATTTAGAAAATTTAAAAGCAAGAATTCGTCAGGAGATACATTGTATACCTCCTGAAGTTATTGATAATGTCCAAAACAAATGCATTAATAGTCTCGGCTACTGTCAGGCTTAGTCGATTTTTTTACATAATCATTATAGTTTTCAGTATTGTGACAATTAAATTTTAAAATTTTCAAACATTATTTTCTTGAAATTTTTGTTATGTAACACCATAATTTTTCATGATGTATGTATGTAGAATGACACGCTCTTTCAAATGGCATGGTCAAAATTGGGGGTTGCTATTTAAAAAAATTGTCGATGACGTCATATCTCGAACAACTATGACGTCACAAATTTGGGTCGTATGTCAAAAAGTGCCTTTTTTAAAAACAAAATCGACGTGCTAGGGTTTTTTTTCAAAAATAATGAATGTATTCGTTACTTTTCGAAAGCACTGTATAATGACAGAAAGCCAACAAATTTTTAAGTACAGAAATCTTACTGTAGATGTAAATATTGTTATAACATAAACTTACATAGTTTTGCATATTATTGTTCATTTTTGTTTGTGAAAATAATTGTTAAAATGTGCTTAGAATAGCTCAATAATGTGTGTCTTACAAAAGTCTTTTAAAACTTTGATAGTGAATAAACAAAACATCAAGGATTTTATTTTTGATAGTTTTGTTCTACGTGTTTTATTTTTCGAGATTTCTGTACCTACAAAGTATAAAATAACTCATTTAAGAGTATTTTAATATTGGTGTTGAATTTTGAGTAATTAAACATTTTAACAAAGAAATGAGTTTCTCAACACAATTTTTGGTCAGAGAGACCCTTTGTGGAAAAAATATATTGTTCAATAAGCTAATTCAAAAGTTATTCAATGTTACTCATAAAAGATTTATTTAGCTAACCAATAACTGAGTGAACACAATAGGGTGCGGACTCGTTTTAAGGAACAATTATGTTGATTTTGAGTGAAATTTTATTCGAAATTTTTTACGGTGTAAAAACAACAAAATTTTGATCATTTTAGGGCGAGAAATACGGCAACTTTAAGCTACTTCTAAGCTGATTTTTTATATATTTTGAACTGAAAGAGGATCGTTCGCATGCAACCAAATGCTAAAATTGGGTTGGCAGACTTCCTGATGCAAATTGTTTTTTAAAATTGTCATGTAACAACAATGTACGTTTTTGCAAGTTTTACATTCTGATATTAATTTTTCATCCTCAGTTTCTTGTTTTTGAACTGCGTATGAATCGGCAAGAGGAAGATTAAATGTCTTCCGTTTTTTACAAAACTTACTAATTTCAGTTTAAAATCAACTAGGTACATATACTGAGAATACTAGTTGTAATTTCACAGAAGTTTTTTGGATTTAAAACAGCAATGTATTAAAAGTACCGCTTTCAGACATTCGAAATTCATTATTTAAAATTTCGTCAGAAAGGGAGCTCTGTTTCAATGTCTATTGCCATTTCTAAAATTTCTAATTTATTGCTTGCCCAATTAACAAATTGTTCTGTTTCATCTTTGACTTCCAAAAAACTTCTCTGAACTGCTTCCAACTGTTTAATAGCAGATTCTGCCATTAAAGTACATTTAAGCAAGTCAAGGCCTTTAGTTGTACAGAAGTAAAAACATGTGGGATACAGATCGGTTATTGTTGTAATAAAAAACCATTATTGAAAATCTGTTTGAAAAAAGTTGACTATATGTAAAAATTTTTCCTAGTATTTCTAAATTGCTCTGCATGAGAAGGCAACGTTTTGTTTTAGAGTTCCACCAAGATTTCATTTAGCGGTTCGGTTACCAGATATATTCTGCTGTTAATAGTAAGACCAATTTCATAATACATTTTAATCATTTGTAGGTGCTGTAGAATCGTGTAATTCTTCATGATAATTTGGCACAATTAACTATAAACACATGCCCAATACTACACCAATATTATCGTAGGCAGACGAAAATAGAACATTTTTATTGGTAGACCCTGTATTACTATTTAATTATTTATTATTTTCAGAATCAACGTTTTTGTGCGTCGCCTTGGCGGTGGTTTTGGCGCGAAAATTACGCGGAACAGCATGCTGTCTGCAGCAGCAGGTTTGGCAGCGCTCAAACTGAAGAAACCTGTGAAGATGTGGATGCCTTTAGAGAAGAATATGACCGTTATCGGTAAGAGGTACCCTTTCTATGCAACTTACGAAGTTGGGGTCAACGATAAAGGAGTTATCCAATATTTGGAAGCGGATCTGTATTCAGATATCGGTGTTGGTGGGAATGAACTTGTAGTTGATCTTATGTTAGTTATGTTTGAGAACTGCTACGATATAAGCAGATGGTTATTTTCGATTTACACTGTTTCTACAGACACTCCTGCTAATTGCTATATGAGAGCTCCTGGTAAGTAATTAATTAAATTAATGATATATTGAAACAAGAAGAAAATAATTTTTAAAATTCATTCCTGGAAAAAAGTGGTGTATTAAGTTTTTGTTGCATTTTGATTCCTAGTATCAAAATTTAAAAATAGAAGTATGATATTTCCCTTTCAGGAACCTTAGAATGTATAAGTTGCATTGAGAGTATAATGGAACAGATAGCCTATTCTTTAAATATGGATGCCGCTGATGTGAAGCAAGCTAATATTGATAAAGAAAAATATCCCAAAGTTATGACATTTTGGAATGACATGCAAACCTGGAGTGATATTGCTGAGAGGAAGAAGGACATAAAAGCTTTTAATACGGTAAACGTTTACAACAGATGAATAAAATAATATCTCTACCCCTCATTCCAATCACGAGGATTAGCCCAGAAGTCGAAGACTTGTGCTGGAGAGGGGGCGGCATATTATTATTAAGCAGGCCGCATTTGCGGATGAATGAAGATGAAGATGAATAAAATAATAAAACAAAGACTGTAATAATTATTTACCATTAAGTACAATTAATTCAGCAATTTACTTACATTAAAATTTGTAATATAGAGGGTGTGGCGTTTATATTAGAGAACAAGTTAAAAGCAATTCCTAACAATATTTATAACAAGTCTTCTGTGAAAAACGTTAATATTCACGTTTTCTGAAGACAGGTAAACTTGTAATGGGGAAGTTGCATGCATTTTATTTTGGTTTGAAATGTATGATAGGGTAATCTTTTAAAGTTTAAACATATTGAAAGGTCAGAGCATGTGTCTAGCGACAATAATCACATAATAATTAAAATTCATAAAATCAATATTAATAAAGCACAGAATGTACCACGTGGCTGAAAACGTGATATCATTGGGGTGACGTTACACGGTGTTCAGTGCGGTTTGTTTCCGTGCAGGATACAGTGTGGGTGATGTAAACAGGGTTTTTTCTTGTATTCTTGTGGCATTTGTGGATCATAGATACATAGTGTCAATACTGTGTAGGTAATGCGATAATTATTAGTGGCGATGTGGTAAACTTACGGTATTACTAAACGTAACTTTATATAATTATTTATTTTATTTATTTATTTAATTCTTATTTTCTATTTGCAGGATTAACCCAAATAATACAATCGAAAATCAACGATAACAGTTGTTCTAAAAATAAATTCACAGTTACAATAAATTAAATAATATTATAATCAGTATAAATAACTTTAAAATAAATTCCGCATACGTAAGTACTAATTTATTTGTTTCATAAAATTAGTAAGTTGACTCCACGATGCCTCAAGAGTATACAAATTTCGAGGCAACGCATTAACCATTTTACTAACTTTATTCAGAGGAGAATATAATCCAACATTAGTACGAAATTGACGTAGATAAAAAAAATCATCTATTCTCATGGTATAGTTCGGAACTCTTATATTAAATAATGAAAGTAATTCACTACAATTTATTTTATTATTAAAGAGCTTATGGCCAAATTTTAAGTACGAATAATATCTTCTATATCTTAGAGATTGAATACTTAGTAGTTGCAGCCTTTTATTATAAACATAATATTTTCATTAATTCAGTTTAAAGAGTATAAAATTACATATTTTCATTTGAACACATTCCAAACTATCTATATAACTAACAAAACATGGGTTGCAAACAATACAAGAATATTCTAAAGTTGAACGCACTAGAGAATTATATAAAAGAAGAATAGATTAGAGAAATCTTGAGTTTGCCGTTTAATGAAACCATACATTCTAAAACATTTGCTCAAAGTATTCTCAATGTTTGGGGTGAATTTTAGTTCACAATCAAATACTTCACACATATTTCACTGCTTTTGCTCTTTTTAGTTTAATGTTTTCAATAAAGTAAACAGTCACACAAATATTATTCTTACGGGTAAATGTAATGATTTTACATTTACTATGGTTCAACTGCATATCATGGGATTCGCACTACTTAAATAATAAATTTAAATCACTTTGAATTGCATCACTATCCTTAGTCATCTGCAAACATTAAATATCTACATGATATTAAATTGCAAGAGGGATCATTAATAAAAATAGAAAACAGAATTGGTCCCAGGTGACTACCTTGAGGAACACCAGAAGTTACTTTTATTTCGCGTGAAGAATATTCTTTAATTTTGACTGAGTTCTATTCAATAAGTAAGATTTTATCCATAATAACAAATTCCCGATTAACCCGTATGATTCTAATATACTTAACAATAATGGTTAACTTGATCGAACGCTTTACGAAAATCAGTATATATTGCATCAACTTTAATACTTTCAACAATGCAGTTACTAAAAAGTAATAAATTAGTTTCTGTGCTCCGACCGCGGTAAAAACCACGTTGATAGGGTGAAATTAAGCCATTAAAATTTAAACGTAGAGAATCAGCCATTATGGATTCAAATACTTTTCCCGCTGAACTAAGACAACAAAATGGCCTATAGTTACAAATATCAGACTGTTTACAGGAAGTACCAGATAGATGGTCTTATTTGAGGTATTTATAAAATTATGCCGTCTGATTTTACATTTAACTACTTGTTTTAATTTAAAAATAATTTGTAAAAATAATGAATAATAATATTTATAATTTATTAATTTTTAAAATTAATTTAATAGATTTTGATTGCTTTTACTACTGATTTCAGTTCTCCTTAAACATTTTTAAATTTTTTTATTTATGTCTATTGTTTATTAGTTTTTAGAGTAAAACACATAATTTAATGTAGTGAAGTTAGATGGTAGGAGTAAATACAGAACATGTTATTTGGAATTGGAATGAAGCGCTGTATACAATAAATGAGAAAAAAATGTAAATTTGCTTCACCATTAGTTTTCTAAACGCCCTGTATACATTCTGGTAGCTTAATAGAAAAGTTTAATTGATTCTTTACAACTTTACATTTTAATTGTTTCGATGAACTTAAACCTACCTGTATTTCCAATTAAACTTACATTAAAATGGTCTTCACAAACAAACAATGTTGCAATGCTTCCTTTCGTCGCGCTTCATCGCTCTACTCCACATTTTCATTTTTTTGGCACGGTGAAATATTTTTATTAGGCACTATGCTGCTTTCGTACATAGTGGCATAATGCAATAGGTACTTCTCCCATTTGCCCTTTGAGACGCATTCTGTGCCTATTTTACGAGTCTATTTTGCAACTTTATTCAATACCAATGTCTATTTAATACAATAACACCTAATAATATCACAAACGACAAATTAACTCTTTTAAACGTATGTATAGTTTTAAGTTTATTTTCCATTAGGTCATCGAAAAGCATTTTTTTGGTAATTGAAATATCTCGAAGACCATTAGAGATAGATATAAAGAAGTTTGATAAAGTCCCCTTAAATTACGCGTAAAATCCAAATATGCAAAAACATACAGGGTGTTTCTGTAAAGTAAGTAGATGGCGGCTTCCAGTATAACCGGAAGTATAAAATGACATTATTTTATTTATGAAGACCCCGAAAACCCCAGAGGATATATTTTTTTAAATTGAAATCAAAGTGATCTCTGAAATATTCTAACGGGCCGTCACCGTAAGACAGTTTGAATAAGTAACAAAAATAAAAGATCTTAACAATAATTCATATACATCTCCATCTTTCATACAGTAAAGCAGGACAATACAGGCTCCCATTTTTACCAATTTTATAAAACAGTCTTCATTGTCGAAATCTCAAAATAATTATAAAATGGTTATGCTCTGGTTATGCTTTACTAACCATAATATATAAGCTGTATATGATTTTAATATAATTTATTATAAATGCGATATATCAATTTAACCCTTAGTGAATAACAAAGAGTTAAATTAAATAAACATACTCTAGGCAAATCGGTGGAAGAAAAGGGGTATGTCCTTAGTACCAATGTCATGGATATTGCAAATTCATTTGGTCTATACAGTGGCGGTTTCTATTTTCCATGGTGATGGCAGTGTCGTTGTATGCCACGGGGGCATAGAAATGGGACAGGGCATTAATACTAAGGTAGGAAGCTCCTTTTTAATTTGTAACACGATTAACCAGAACTGTGGTGCACTTGCGCATGCTCTATAATGAAGCGCAACTTTCAGATTCAAACTAGTAACTGATTCATCATGATCCTAGACACATTAAAGGATTATCTGTATGTATCTCAGAACTACTGGGATATATTTTAAGAACGATTGGTTGAAACAAAAATATGACTAGTGTTCTATAATTATTTTTCGTACAACTCTCCCTTTCGGAATTTTTCGTATTTTAAAGTTACATCCTAAATGTAAAATCAATTTTAATGAAATTTGGAAAGTGGATTTTGTTTATATTCAGATTAGATAATTATATCAACATATATCTTGTTTACCAGGGATGCTCTACCCTTAACGTAAAGTGACCGTAAACTATGACACATATCCTCTTTTTCGATTATTTTTTATACTATGTCTTTTAGGTAATTCAAGTATGCGCTTACAAACTTGGAATACATATATCGCAGGTCTCTGTTCAGCCAAGCTACAATGTCATAACAGCAAATTCCTCAACTACTGGTGCCAGCATAACAAACGAGGCCATATGCTATGTAAGTGTAACATATTTTCAGTTACTTTCGTTATCTCATTTTTTAGTTATTTAAATGAAAATGTTGAAAAAGTCACGGTTTTCTGCCTACAAAATTGATACCTCTCACTTTAACTCGTCGTAATTTTATTACTAGTTGATAAAAAAATTACAAATTTTTACTACCGATAAATCAAACTATTGTTTTTAGTACTGTGGGTCATTTGTCTCAAAAGCTCTTTTTTATTTTTAAGCAAAGCAGAAGGGAATGCTATTTCCGTAAATATTGCATTCTTTAAAAAAAGAAAAAAACTGACACATGTAGTAAATAATACACTATAATTAATATCGACGCGTGTTGCATATATTTTTTTCTTTTTAAGCAATTATTTAGAAACATGCATCTCAGATAAATTAAAAATTTGATTATAGGCCCTTCTCAAGGCTTGTGATATTCTCTTGGAAAGGATAGAACCAATAAGAAAGAAGATGGTAAATGCATCATGGAAGGACTTGATAGAAGAATGCTTTAATTCCAACATTCAATTAACAGCTTTGGGATTGTAAGTACGAGTATCTTAATATACAGGGTCATTCACTCTTTATAATTACACAGTCTATTACAGTCCGACGTCTTCACGTCGGCTCCTTTGATGTCGAGGTCCCAGATTTCGTTTTTTTAGACGACCAAAAAACGACTGCGCATTTAGCCACGCACATTCGCGCGCTCAAGGGGCACGCTGATTTGTCAATAGACACTTTCTCTCCCACTTCGTCGTGTATAAATGAATTTCATTAGTGTACATTGCGCATTTAGCCGCAACCTTTGGAACCTTCCTCGACGAACTGAAACTGTGACAATTAGGACTTTAACCATTGATAGATCTCGTAAAATAATGCCATTTTGAAGTATTAATTTTTTTCCAAAGATTTTTAAGGATACTTGTCTCTTGAAAAACATTTTTTTGGGCCATTTGTTTTATATTTAGTATGAAGTGTATCTATTTTAAATATAATTTCTACGTCACTGGAAATTGTTTAAAATTAATAGATTTTTTTGAAAATGTGCCTTATTATTTTAAAGCAAAATGATATCTTATTATTTTTAAATGAAATGCTTGGTTTTCGAGAAAAATGGCTTGTTATGTTTTCCTTACATGTGAAATGATTAAGTTTTCCAAATAAAGTAGTACGGAATAAAATATGTAATATTGAGAAAAGAACAGAAATAACAATTAAGAACAACAAATGTTCGAAATGTTGTCCTCGAACCTCAATGGATTTCTCACATTACCTAATACAAGAGTAGAGACTGATGAACCATACATACTTTCTTTGATAAATCCCCAAACGAAATAATCCATGGGATTTAAATCTGGTGATCGCAGCAGCCAAGCAATGGGACCTATACCAGGTTCTGCATAATTCTTTTCCAAAATACGCCCAATCCAACAACGTGGATCAACAATGTCAAAAAAATCTATTCATTTTGAAAATTTTCAGTGGCGCAGAAATTATACTAAAAATAGGGGTTGTTATAGCCCCTTGTGGATGATTTTCACAATAATTTGTAAAATCGATACAGGTTTTGATTCGTACACTTCTTATCAAATATAAAACCAACGGCTCTCATAGTTTAAGACAAAATAAATAAAAACCAACAAAAAATGTTTTTTCAAGAATTTATTATATCTCTAAAAAGAAGGCTTTGGGAAAAAATGAATACTTCAAAAATACATTATTTTGACGTTTCTTGTGCTAATCATAAAAAAAATAATAACCCAGTAAGTATACATTGATACATTTAAATTATTTCAGTTTTTCTGAAGACGAGCCAGGGATTCAAGACTATCCGATATATGGAGTTTGCGCCACGGAAGTGGAAGTAGATATTTTGACGGGCCAACAACAGATTTTAAGGGTAGATATAATTGAAGATGTAGGAGATAGTATGAGCCCCCTTATAGATATGGGTCAAGTGGAAGGTGCATTTGTAATGGGTTAGCGCATTTTTTAATCCACATTATAATCAGCATTAAAATCAATTTCACTATCGGTATTGTTAACTTTTGTATTTTACTAACGCATTAAATATTTTTTTTCTGTAACTGGAAAACAGGTTGACGTTTTATCTCTTTTGACTAGTAACAAAATGTCACTTATATGAAATTACTTTTTCTCCAGGAATAAAAATGCATACATGTTTCCCGGATATGTACACTTAAGAACACGGAGATATTTAATTTTAGAATATTTTATTATACAAAACGTACATTTTCGTAATATTAAAAGTACAGTTTTTAAATGTTCATTACATTACATGGAACTTTCTTGGATTGAAATCATATTTTCTTCCATGGACACAACTGCCGTTGATGGTCTTGTTCTAAACCCTATACTAGATATTTCTGTCCTACGCGCCACCGATTCATTAACATGCCCTTCAGCGACGTCATCAACTTCTAACCGCCATGTTTCTTTAGTGTCATCATCGAGTCTCCTCCAGATTCAACTAAAAGTGTAGCAGACGATCTTCGAAATACATGACCTGTATATGACTTAGCATTTTCAAGTAGAAGAAAATTGGCTACTGTTTCAGGTATCTTATAAAATTGATTTTTACCAACAACCTGATTGATACATTTTCGATTGAAATGCATAAAACAGGCGGCGATCCTTTCCTGCTGCTGCTGGACGAAGGTCTATGTGCAATCTATAAAATTTAATATATTTTTCAGTAACTACAAATCTCCTTTTTTATATATTTATATGCCATATATGTATGTTCTCTGATACCAAACATCTAGGTATGCTAATAAACAATTCCACAGACAAAGCTCTATTCAATAATTATCTAAAGAAATTAATCTATCTAAATTCACTAACCTGGTTTAATGGAAAGACTATAGATATTAACCTCTGACAGTGGGAACTCGAAATTCAACCAAGATGTTTGGTATCAGAGAACATACATATGACTTCATTGATAAGAATTGTAGGAGATTTGGTATTAGCTTAAAATACCTTTCTTAAGCAGTAAAAAATTCTTCATTTCGATCAAATCACTAATACAATTAATTACGTTCATAATTAAATTAACGAAAAGATATACCCGAAATTTTGCCCGCCCGAACGATATACCCGCCCATGATAGCGCTGGAAATGAAACACTTGGATCCGATAATTCGTCGCAGCCAATCAAAAAGCAGCAACGCACGCGTACTAACGTGTACTGTACTAACTGCAGCGCATGCGTAGCAGAAGCTGTGTAATCGGGTATGCTGTCAGAAATATGCGGCACACGATTTTGCAGGAAAAATATACGGGCTGAATGTACATTTCTTTGTGTTGACTGCTATAAATTGTGAGCAGGTTTATAATATTACTCACTCTCTACAGTTTTGGAAGTCGACTATAATACACGGTGACGGCGCCCTTAACTCTTGGCGTTTTGTCTGTGACAAAAACAACCTCAAGCTTAAATCTTTTTCCCCCTGTATAATAAATAACTATTTTTCAATGCTTCATACATTTTAAGGTATTGGCTATTTTACTACAGAGGAAATCATATTTAATACTGAAGGACAAATTCTTACAAATAGAACTTGGAATTACTTGCCACCTGGAGCTAAAGACATCCCCGTCAACTTTAGGATAAAGTTTCCCGACCATATCCCTAATCCCGTGGGAGTACTGAAATCGAAAGGTAATTTGGAAAAGATTTCTACTAATCGAAATTTTACATCTTTTAAAATATTCCACTTTTTATTTCATTACTATATTGATCGGTCAGTGGTCGCGCGGTTTAAGGCGTCAGTACTTGAATCGAGGTGACTGGATCGCTGTGGGTTCGACCCCTGCAGCCGGTAGACCGTATATAAGCTATGTTCATAGAGAGATTGGCACCCTCTCTGCGGGTATGGTAGGGTGGGAGAATGTTGACTTGGGTCAGTGTGAGAGATTGATACCGGTTGGCATTTAACTACCCCCCTAATTAATGAGGTTTTCCAGGTTTCCCTCATTCCTGCACTGAATGGTGGTTAGGGCCTACCAACGTAAGTCGTTCCTGGGCGCAAATGCGGCCTGCTTAATAATAATATGCCGCCCCCTCTCCCGCACAAGTCTTCGACTTCTGGGCTAATCCTCGTGATTAGAATGAGGGGTAGAGATATTATTATTAATATATAGGTGTATAACAACAATGCCACAAATTTTTACGATGGTTTCTCTCATCAAAATAAAAAATATAGTAAAATTTTTTCTTAAAACAATGTTGAAGGATATTTTTACCTGAGGGGTTATTATTTAATTGTCGTTACGAAAAAAAAAACCGTAACAACTTAATTTATCGAAAGAGGACATATTATTTTATAACAGTTTACACTAGTGGTTCTTAACTTTTCAATGATCTGCACCTCTTGAATATAAAAATAAATTCTCGCACCGCCTTGAAAAATGTGTTTCATAAGTTAAATTTAGGAAATAATATTATAATTTATTTATTGAAAAGCAAACATGATTACGTGAAAACATTATATTTGGCTTTGCTATTCTAGGAGATATTGTATGAAAACTTAAACGCGTGTTTCTTAACTAATATTTCATAAAGATTTCAATTTTTGTATCAATTTTTATGAGGAAAAAGAAATCATACCTACTATACATAGTTTTGTATTCCCTAAATAAAAAATAATTTTAATGATATCAACAATATCTTGCAAACAGTAGGAGATAACTGATGACATATTTATATCAATGCAATCAAGAAAAAGTGGAGATCCAAACATGTTATAATACAGGGCGTTTCAAAAAGACATAGCAATATTACTGGAGTTGATAGAACATTGAAAATATAAGTGGAGTTTGCCTAATAAACATATATCCAAGAATTACTCATTTTTGGGATACACGACGTGTAAAATAATTTTTGAAAATCAAATTTTGGATATAATTTTTTTTATAGCACTACATATTTCATGAAAATTTGATACATTTTTACGTTTTTGGTGGTCCTGAACACGGTGGTGTTATAAGTTTTCTGTAGAAAGTAGAGAGCGCTAGTTACTAGTACTTGGTGGCATTTTATACTGGTATTTTTTAAAATTATGTTACGTGATATTATACAAAATTTCATTTTAGGACCGCTACAGACTATGCGTGAATTTGCGATTCGAGATGCGGGATGCGTAGTTTGTTAGAAATTCGTGCATCGTGTGTAGGGTTTTTATGAATGGATTTTTAACGAACAAAACGCTACACATTTTTCGCAAACTCCTCGCATATCACGAATCGCGCATAACGAATCGCGAATACACGCATAGTCTGTAGCGGGCCTTACGCAAAAAGCTGTTCTTGATAAATTTGTTCATAGCATCGTTTTCAAGGAAAATGCAAAACCAACCAGGCGATCTCTGTAATAGTACCTAGTTATTTATCAAGAAGTGTGTATATGTACCTCGAAATCTTCCACTGACATGTCATGCTTTGTATAAGAGAAATTCCGGTATATTGTATATTTTCTGAATTGAATAGTAATTCGTTCTTTTCGTGAATATTGTAATCTTTTTAATATTACTGCTCTGTTTGTTACGCGCTACTACATAATAATAATAATGGAAACATACCAGCATGGATACCTACACAAATAAGTTGTCGACTTTAGGGAAATATTTTGGAAGTTCTGCTGCAGTTAGATGATCTTAAGTTTTTGTACTTTTCTGTAATGGTATAGCAATTTTTGTTCATTTGGTATTCTCCACACAAGTTGTTGTAAACGAAAAAAATAACGTGATTAGTTAATTGATTTATCTAGCATGATGAATTCATTCGTGCTATATAACATTCTATTAAATAACTAACTATATTTATATTTGTACGCTTTTTATACATTGTTTTTTTTTCCTATATATTTTTTCTTTTTAATTCTTGTTTTGTACTATTAGCAGCAGTTCATTTAATGTCCATATGTTGTAAATGGTTATATTTTGTGCAACTATGTAAGTTACAATGTTAGTTCATTATGTTGGGTATCATTAAATAAATAAATAAACTTTAATTTTTTTAAGCGATTGGCGAGCCTCCAATTTGTCTTTCGTGCAGCGTTCCGTTAGCAATTAGAAATGCTATGGCTTCAGCCAGAGAAGAAGCTGCTTCAGATCAACCAAAATGGTATCCCTTCGGTACGTACAGATCGGAAATTTACAACAAAAACCTGAAATTCTGTTTTATTTTTTTCAGATGGAACAAGCAGTGTTGAAAATACACTCCTGAATTCACTAAATACTTACAAACAATATACGTTATAAACTATTTCAATTCATTTGAATATATGTACTCTGGAATGTAACATTAGGAATTTGGTATATCCTTCATATATGTAACAAAATCTTTCATTAAATTTATGTTATTGAGTTTTTTAGTTTTACTTTCCATAATAAACGCTTTGATAGAATTTAATTGAGCTTTTGCTGTATCTTGATACCGGGAATATACAACTGAGATAATATGAAAACTGTATACTACACTAAATGTTTGCACTATACAGGGTGAGTCAGAAAGAATGAGTCAACACTAAGCCTGAGATACTAGACACCAAAATATTATGTTTGAGCTTATATACGAACGTCGCTGGTTTAAAAACTACAGGGTGTTCAAGGTTTAAATTAGCATGACCCTGAAAATTGGTAGTGTTAGTTTCTTTGGTGTGAGAATTACAAATTTGAAGCTTATTTTGACGATGCTTCTAGAGGGACTAGTTTCGCCATATTATTTAGGCAAATCAAAACATATTTTTAGCTGCTGAGCTATGAGCTATGCTTAAGGCTTACGGTGAGCGCTCTATCAAACGATATATAACATCTGTTCCAACAACCGTCGAGAACTGTTCAGTACCGTGAGAAATGTTTGACCAACACCGTCTTACGTCGCATTCGCCGAGAGTACATTAACAACTGAACTGACTGACTAATTCTGGACGGTTCGGAATCGATTCTTGCTGTGTTGGAACAAACCCATAGTTTTCGCTCAGTAACTCCTTAACGGATAATGATAAAAATATGCGGTTTTTTTTAATAGACTTCAAATATTATTTTACGTCGGCGCTGTGTTTTGAAATTTTGAAAAAGTGTAAAATAAATTTTTTTAAAATGAATTTTGCATATTTTCAAAATTTTAAAACACAGCGCCGACGTAAAATAGTATTTGTAGTCTATTAAAAAAAACCGCATATTTTTATCATTTTTCGTTGAGGAGTTATTGAGCGAAAACTATATCCCTTTGGATCGAGCGCTCACCGTAAGCCTTAAGAGAACGTTCAAGTCTACATAAAAAATGTAGTCTTGTTTAGGTCGCTTAATTTTAATCGGTTTTGGAGTTATTTGCATTTAAAAATTTCAATGTATTTTGTGGCAATTTTCTTTCAGGCACTGATATTGCTATGTCTTGACTTAGTAGGCTTGTGTGAAATTTTCATGTCAATAAATATTAACGTATTTTGCGTGCGTATGATTTATTGTTCCTGCAATTAGAAAATTCGGAATAAAATTTAAACCTTAAACCCCCTGTATTTCTTAAACCAGCAACGTTCGTATAAGGCATGATGAGCTCAAACATAATATTTTGGTGCCTAGTAATGGAAACGGAAATTTCCACCAAATTTTAAAAGTATTTTAGACAGAGTACACTAAAATACGTGTGTGTGTATATTTAGAATTGGGCAAAAATGAGCAAAGTTGGAATATTGTAAAATTAATGTTGAAAATTGGTACTACAGTGACGTAAGATACTATGCCGAAAATCGTAAAAATCTTTTTATTATACAGGGTGTTTTTAAATTCTTCGAAAATAAATGTCTGTCCCTTGAAAGGGGTTGAAATAAGCATCCCCTATTTTTGTGTTGAGAAGTTGCATATGCATTAGTAGAAAATTTGTGTAAAATTTTACTATTATATTTTTTTTGATTTTCAAATTACAGCTGCTAATCCGGATCTCTTTGGACACTGAAGGATTGTATCTTCTAGAGGTGAACATTTTGCTAAGGTAATTTTTATGCAAACGTGTTCTTTTTAGCTGTAGACTCACCGGTACTATTTGTGCTACTTTTTTTGAAAACACCCTGTATTTACAAACATTTTCTGTGCATTGTTGTCAAATGTAGGCAGTTTTGAAGCTTCCAGGACACCTGCTATTTAGTCAATATATTAAGGTTTTTCTGGTAGTCTAAGTAACTAGTCGCCCGCTCATACGTTGATTTCGGTCCCTATTGTTGGTACTAAGACTGCTACAGTCATAACCGCTCCTTAGACAGTAGTAGTCTTCTGAGAGGTTTCGTAGCAGCTTTTCTTAAATTACATTTTGTCTCCTGTTTATAAGTTTGATTCCGAACTTTAAAAATTTTATGGGGAGATGTTAATCATTTTTTTTAAATATTTTTAGGAACTTTAGGAAGGTTGCATAGAGAGTATAATGGGGCACATAGCATACTCCATAAACATGGATATAGATAAAGTGAAAGAAGCTAATGTGGATAAAAATACTCTTCCAAAATTGTTCAATTTTGGGAAGATATGAAAACTTGGGGAGATATCGCTGAAAGGAAGCAGGCTATACAAATTTTTAATGCGATATATCTTAATTCAAACTATAAAAATTACTATAATTATTATATAGTGCTTTCGAAAAGTAACGAATAAATTCATTATTTTTGAAATTGAGAAGTTTTCGAAAAAATCTCCTGACACGTCGATTTTGTTTTTAAAAAAGGCACTTTTTGACATAAGACCCACATTTGTGACGTCATCGTTGTTCGAGATATGACGTCATCGCCAATTTTTTTAAATAGCAACCCCCAATTTTGACCATGCTATTTGAAAGAGCGTGTCATTCTACATTCTACATACATACATCATGAAACATTTGAAGAAAATAATGTTTGAAGATTTTAAAATTTAATTTTCAGGATACTGAAAATGATAATGATTATGTAAAAAATCGACTAAATTAAATGTTCAAATTGTGCACCGTTGGCTGCCTGACAGTAGCCAAGACGATTAATAAATTCTTTTTGGACATTATCAATAACTTCAGGAGATATACGATGTATCTCGTGACAAATCCTTGCCTTTAAATATTCTAAATTAACCGATCTAGTAACGTATACTTTGATTTTTAAGTATCTTTTTAAGTAATAATCTAGGGGTGTCAAATCAGGCGATCTGGCTGGCCACTGAATCGGCCCCCTTCTCTCTATCCAACGATTCGGGAACAGCTCATCTAAATAAGCACGGACAGCTGTTGCATAATGGGGAGGTGCACAGTATTGTGAAAATTAAATTTTAAAATCTTCAAACATTATTTTCTTGAAATGTTTGTTATGTAATATCATAATTATTCATAATGTGTGTATGTAGAATGACACGCTCTTTCAAATGGCTTGGTCAAAATTGCGGGTCGCTATTTAAAAAACTGTCGATGACGTCATATCTCGAATAACGACGACGTCACCAATATGGGTGGTATGTCAAAAAAGTGTCTTTTTTAAAAACAAAATCGACGTGCCAGGGAATTTTTTCGAAAACTTCTCAATTGTAAAAATAATGAAATTATTCGTTACTTTTCGAAAGCACTGTATAATTACATGCCAACAATTGTCTGTGCTATGCACTAGATGGAAAAGATCACTTCTATGCCTGGTCTGATACTGATTATTCTGAAAGTTGCCTTCGAATTTTAATTTTTGCTTGAACACAAATTTAATTTTTTGAAATGCTTCTTATACAAGATTCTTAAAATCAAAATTCTTACAACTCTCTTCTGTGCAATGAATACTTCATCAATGTGCGGTTCACCCCAAAGTTTGATCCCATATAACGGTCTAACAAGTATTTTGTACCTAATTATGACTATCATTGTATAGCAACAAAACATTCAACTTTCATGAAAGAAACACGTTGGTGCGAAAAGTATAAATAACGTAAAGATGAAAAGAAACAAATGTAAAGTTGAAATGAAAAGGTATAATTATTGTATACGAGTATTTTGGGGAGACTGATCTGAACAAATTGAAACTAAAATTTCGATTCATACGAGAAAAAAAAATCGATAAAAATGTACATACAGATAATATAACTAATTTGTCATGACAGTTAAAAATAACTTAATTATAATAATAAGTAAATATATACAATTTTTTAAGAGACTTATCAATAAACATGACATGTGTTTATTTTTTAAGATGCCGTCAAGTTCAAAATAAATCAGATAAATATGTATAAATAATTGTTAGTATTTTGAACAGGAAGAATTATTATTTTTATTCGTGGTTTAGTAGTAGGTGGTTCTTACATTGGTGTTTAAGTATGGAATTGTAAGTTTTTCGCAATAGAGAGAAATTAGGAATTATATCGTTATGTTTTCAGTTTGTCACATCGATCCCAGATAAAGTTTCATGTTAGCGGCGTTGAACATACAGGTGAGTGTGTTTTTGAATACTTTTGTAACTTATTACCGAAATATAACCTTAACCGTTAGTAGAATGTAATTCTTGATACTGCTAAATTATATTTTATGATTCATATTTATTATAGAGTGTGTACGGAAATGACTGACCATAATTCCAGTCAAATAAACAACATTTTTTTGCTGTCTAAAAATAACTTTCAAAAAACTCAAAATTGATAAATGTGAGCCCATTTTTTAAATTTTAAATGAGAAGAAAAGTCCTGTCCACTCACAATTCTCTGTTCAATAGTTGACGACAAAGAGGCTGCAATGTAATATAAACAATTTTTTTAATAAAAAAAATAAAATTTTGCGTTTTAGATTTTTTTTTATTAAAGAAGGCGACATTTTCAGAGTATCCTAAAATATTACTACAAGCTCAGTTTTGCCTATTTATCATAAGCAGGTTTTTGTCTTTTGCAAAATTTTTTGTTGATATAGTTTTTAACTAATTTTGACGTCACTAGTAGAGGGGGCCACTTATGGCACATCATGTTTCTCTTAAATGGCAGAACTTTTTTGCTGTTTAGTGTGTCCATCTGTCTATTGAAATAATCGATTCTCCTACCTGTTATATCTGAAAAAGGTATACCTTGTTTAAGTCGTTAGGAGTAACCATTTTTTAAATAAACGTATTTAAAATATTCAGTGCAGCTTTTTTTACTGGATTAGAAAGGTATTTTAAGCTAATATAAATCAAATCTCCTACAATTCCTATTCAGCGATTGAAAACTGTTATCAATTCAGGTATAGTGCCTTTTCTACTAAAAGTACAGCAAAATGTTACTTGAAAAAGTTGTTCAGAACGGTAAATTATGAAGATGTGCAAAATTTCAAATAGATCGGAATTGATAAAATCTTTGTGCTTTGTTGAAAAATTGTTTCAAAATCAAACCTCGCCGATCTTCTGGCAATTTTGCACGTCCCCATAATTTACCTTTCTGAACAACTTTTTTAAGTACAATTTGCTGTATTCTCAGAAGAAAATGCACTTTACCGAAACGATAACAGGTTTCAATTACACTGAATATTTCAAATAGGATTATTTCGAAAACTATTACTCCTAACGACTTCAACAGGGTATACCGTTTTCAGATACAACAGGTAGGAGAATCGATTGTTTCTATAGTCAGATGGATACACTAAGCTGCAAAAAAGTTCTGCCATCTAAAAGAAATGTGATGTGCCATAAGTGGCGCCCTCCACTGGTGACTTCAAAATTAGTTAAAAATTCTTATTTACCGTGCCAAAAAACATAATTGTGCCAATTTTTTTTTAATACTGCGACAAGTTATTGAGATATTTCAAAATAAAATTCTAGCATTGAACGCCCTGTATTTTTGAAACCAGTAACATTCGGATAAGGCATATATGGCTCAATCGACTTTTTTTGATCACCAGTATCTCCAGCTCCCAGATTACCCAACCTTTCACAGACACCCTGTATACTTAAAACAAAAATTGGATTTTAGTTTTAATTTTTTTCCCAAATTCTAACTTTTTTGTAACTGATCAATTTTTCTTAAGAATTATGTATTTTAGTGATAGGCAATAAATAGGTATGCCTCTTTATTGCAAATAAAATATTTTCCCAAAATTATTCATATAGCTAACAAAATATTATTTTAGGTAGCACTGCATAAGCTAAACAAAAAAATTTTAAAAAACAGTTTATCATACAATTAGTTAAAAAGTTAACTAGACCTAAATTACTTATTTTTTACTCAAAGAAGTTTTAAAGTACCAAGGAATAAAGTAAATTGACATTTAAATTTACTGACTTTAAATTATTGCCAAGTAATATTACAATCATCGACATTAATATTATTTATGTTCTATCGATGGTGGAGAGTTGACAATTTATTCTTTTATTTCGTTGTCAGTAATAATTTATGGTGAAATATACGCCTAAGAAGTTGATAGTTAGTGGAGTAACCTTTTTTAGATTTTTTTAATAGGAAGAATAGAAACTTAAAAGTATTGTTAACATTAATGAAGTTTTCTAAAAATTAATAGTATTGTCACGGATTTCCCAATCCGACTTTTTCTTACCGCCATAAAAAAATCCGTTAATTAATCACTTATCTTTATTAACTACTCAGTACACTACTGAACACTAATTACAACTTAACTAAATACTTATTTAATTAATCGCTATCTAAATCACTTTGATCTCTCCAACTAAACACTTCAATTCAGACTGTAAAACAAGACTAACTAACTAAGCCGTTTATTCTTCTTTTATAGACCAAACGAATATTCCAGGTATTTTCTAGTATTTCTAGATCTATCTTCCCTAACGACTCGAATGTTTTTCGTCGATTCCCCATTTTTCCAGTCCCGTCTCGATCAACGGCATTTTGTTTGTTTAACAGAATCGTGTAGGGGCAATCGGGCAATCTTAGCATTTCGCGGTACCACAGTCGTCGATTTGGGTGTGAGTGGGGCAAATTTCGTGAAGGTATTCTTAAAAGAATTCTTATTGTTAAAATAAAAAAAGTTTTATAAAATATATAAAATTAATAATTTTTCTTTATAATAAATTAAAATTAAATTTAATAATAGAAAATTATATCCTCTTGTATGACCTGAAGATGAGGTGTAAAATTTGATCTCGAAACCGGTTGTCGTTAATGAAAAAGTATTGTGAGTGATAAAGCTTTTCTTCCTCCCTTTGAATTTTACTGTTAATGCACATGTATCAATTTTGAATTTTAGAATTTACGTTTTTTTAGTATCTACAGAAGATGTCACTCCTGAAACTACTCTTAACACCTATCTTCGACAGAAGGCTCACCTCACAGGAACTAAAAGAATGTGTTTAGAGGGAGGGTGTGGTTGTTGTGTAGTTGCTGTGGAAGAAACGGTTAATAATAAAAAAAATATATTTTCTGTCAATTCGGTAAGTTAGTCAGATCATACTAAAATTATAAAATCATTCGGAAAATGCAATAAAAAATGCTGAATGACCGCATTAACAAACATAACAATGGGGGCAAAGCTTGTGAGAGTACTGTATAAAAATTCATATAATTTTAGTGCCTAGTGTCCATATTCTCTTGCCATGGATGGAAAATACATACTATAGAAGGGATTGGTGGTCCTTTAACAAAGTACCATCCAATTCAAAAGCTTTTAGCAGACAATAACGGGACACAATGTGGATTTTGCTCTCCTGGGATGGTTATGAACATGTATGCCCTACAAGCATCAGGACCTGTTACTCAGAGCCAAATAGAAGATTCTTTTGGGGGTAATCTTTGTAGATGTACTGGCTACAGACCGATTTTGACTGCATTTAAGAAGTTAGGATCTGATGCAGGTAAAATAAATAAGTATCTAAATTAAAGTATCTTGTTAGAACCAGGATTTTATGATATTGTCACGGATTTCCCAATCCGTCTTTTCTCTTACTTCCAGAAAAAACAATCCGTTAATTAATTACTTCTTTATTAACTACTGAACACTACTAATTACAGGTCAACTAAACACTTATTTAATTAATCGCTATCTAAATCACTTTGATATCTCCAACTAAACACTTTAATTCAGACTGTAACACAAGACTTATACAAGACTAACTAACTCGGCCGTTTATTCTTTTATAGACCTAACGAATATTCCAGGTATATTCCAGTATCTCTAGATCCATTTTCTAGTACGACTGGAACGCTTCTCGTCGTTTCCACGATTTTCTAGTAAGGCCTCGATTCACGCATGTTGTTTGTTTACCAGAATGGCGTAGGGGCGATCGGGGCAATCTTAGGTAATTCGCGGTGCCACAGTCGTCGGTTTGGGAGTGAGTGGGGCAAATTCCGTGACACTGCCCTCCTTAGGACCGATCGTCCCGATCGGATACACCTCTATACGGGGACAGACGCTCCAGATGGACGACCTTCATCTTACTCCTGGGAGTCCTCTGTATCCGGTAGACGACATCATTGATTCTTTTAATGACGGTGTAGGGGCCCTCCCAACGGTTCTGTAGTTTAGGCGATCTTCCTTTCTTCCGCGTGGGGTTGTATAGCCACACCAGGTCACCTTGTTGGAATCCGACTGTATTGGCCCGGACGTCGTATCGAGTCTTCATGCGATCGCTCTCTAATCGCATTCGAGATCTGACTTGATCGTGTACGGCTGCTAGTCTTCGTTCTAGGTCATGGGTATAAGTGTCTGGCTCTGTGGGCTGTTCCGCAGGACGACCAAATACCAAATCTGCTGGAAGGCGAAGCTCTCTTCCAAAGATGATCCTTGGAGTCTTCCCAGTCGTTTCATGGACAGCTGAGCGGTAAGCTAACAGGAAGAGTGGAATGAGCTTGTCCCAGTCTGTCTGGTTCTCGTTCACAAACATCCTCAGATTGGTTTCTAGTGTGGCGTTGAAGCGTTCCACCATACCATCTGACTGGGGATGCAGTGGGGTGGTCCTGGTTTTCGGATTCCCATAAGCTCGCAGACCTTTCGGAACACACCTGATTCGAAATTTCTGCCCTGATCTGAATGTAGTTCCATGGGCACACCAAATCTGCAGAACAGGTTGTTGACTAGCGCTTCTGCTACGGTTGTGGTCTCTTGATTGGGAAGGGGTATACTTCCGGCCATTTGCTGAAGTAGTCCATGGCCACTAGTAGATATCGGTTCCCACTTTGGGTTTTCGGAAAGGGGCCAGCGATATCAATCGCAATCCTCTCAAACGGTGCTCCTACGATGTACTGGCGCATTTTGCCTCTGGAACGGGTCTTCGGTCCCTTGCTGGCTGCACATACGTCACATTTTCGGCACCAATCTTCTACATCCGTCCTACAGCTCAACCAGTAGAAACGCTCCTAATCTTCTGTAGAGTCCTATTGATACCGAAATGTCCACCCCAGTACCTCCATGTACTTCCTGCAGCACTTCCTTGACCCGTGTCCTCGGGAGTAGTACTTGTTTCTTGACCTCCGTTCCGTCATTGTTCTCCCATGCTCTTTTTAGGACACCGTCTTCCAACACCAAGGAATTCCATTGAGCCCAATAGCTCTTTAATGTTGGGCTTTTACTGCTGACTTCAGCCCATGAGGGTCGGTTGTTGGCTTCTTTCCAGTCTAGTAAGGGCTTGATGTCACAGTCAGCTTGCTGGTCTTCCCGAATCGCCGCTGAACTCCATCTGTCTTCAGGTTGGGCTGCTACCACCTTACAAGGAACTGATGAGATGTCCTCTTTCTTTTCAAGACTACTACAGTGTTTGCAGTTGACAGGACAGGGTCTCCTAGAAAGGGCATCTGCATTTCCATGTTTCCTGCCGGCTCGATGTTCAACAACAAAGTGATATTCTTGCAGCCGTTCCAGCCACCTGGCCATCTGTCCTTCCGGGTTCTTAAACTGCAACAGCCATTTAAGGGAAGCGTGATCCGTTCTTAGAAGGAATTCTTGGCCATACAGGTATTTATGAAAGTGTTCTAGGCTCTTGACGATGGCAAGTAATTCTTTCCGAGTCACACAATAGTTCTTTTCGGCTTTTGACAGGACTTTACTGAAGTAGCCCACTACTCGCTCTTGGCCATCTTGTATTTGGGAAAGAACTCCGCCAATTCCAATGTTGCTTGCGTCCGTGTCCACTATAAATGGTTGTCCAGGTATTGGGTATGTCAAAATCGGGGTAGTGCAGAGGGCCTCTTTCAGCGTCTCAAAGGCTTGCTGGCATTTCGTCGTCCATTCGAACGGGATGTTGTCTTCTGTGAGTTTATGAAGAGGCTTGGCAATGTCCGAGAATCCTTGGACGAATCGTCGATAGTATGTGCATAGGCCAAGAAAACTTCGAACTTGATGTTTGTCTTTAGGAACCGGCCAGTTCTTTATGCACTCTGTCTTCTCCGGGTCTGTTTTCACACCGTGTGGAGTAATAATGTGGCCTAAGTATCTGACCTCCTTTTGGAACAGACTGCACTTCTTCGGGTTCAACTTCAGGTTTGCTGCTTTCAACTTCTTGAACACTTCGGACACGTTCTTCAGGTGCTCCTGGAAAGAGCGTCCCAGCACCACCACGTCGTCCAAGTAAATCAAGCAGGTCTCCCAATGCAGGCCATGAAGTACAGTTTCCATCAGTCGTTCAAAAGTGGCAGGGGCATTACATAGACCAAATGGCATTACATTGAACTGCCACAATCCATTTCCGGTAGTGAATGCTGTCTTTTCCTTGTCTTCTGGGCTGACCTCGACTTGCCAATATCCACTCTTTAAATCCAAAGTGGAAAACCATTGCGCACCAGCCAAGGTGTCCAGGGTATCGTCAATCCTCGGTAATGGGTAACTGTCTTTCTTGGTGACGTCATTTAATTTTCTGTAGTCCACACAAAATCGGGTGGAGCCGTCTTTCTTCTTGACCAGAACTACAGGAGAAGCCCAAGGACTCTGAGATGGCTCTATGGTGCCTTGATTTTGCATCTCGATTAACATCTTGTTAACTTCTTCTCGCTTGGCTACTGGAAGTCCTCGTGGTGGCTGCTTTATAGGAGATGATGAACCAGTATCGATTCGATGCTTCACAACATTGGTTCTCCCAAAGTCGCCTGGTTTAAGTGCAAACACATCTTCATTTTCACGTAGCAGCTCTTCCAGTTGTTCCACCTCCGACTCTTTTAATCTCTGCTTGGCCCTATCCACGATGTCCCTTAGACATTCCGGTAGGCTGGTCTTATTTGGTTTCTTCTCCATTTCGTTGTTTTCTTTGAGTGTTCTGACCATGGTAACAGGTTCACAGACTCCTACTTCAGTTCCCTTTGTAATTTTCTGTGGAAAGGTTTTCAGGTTAACTACCCGTACTATTGTCGTTTTCTCTGGTTTAATCAGTGTGCGGCCGGTGACTATAGATTTATTGAACAAATCCGGATTACTGGGTTCCACCACTCCTACACTGCAAGACATTTCCCCATCCATTACAGTGGCAACCAATGTTTCGGTCTGACCAGGTAGTACCACATCTTCTTTAACAACGAGTCTCCTTACAGCGTTATTCTCAGTGATGGTCGTTAGCACTACTTCCTCACCCATTATCCGTAGCGTACCAGCATTCAAATCTAAGTTCACCCCTTTGCTCGTAGTAAGTCTAGTCCGAGTATGACATTGTCCGATATATCTGCTACTAGGGCTCTGTGTTTGAACTTGACGTCTCCTAATTCTACTTCAAGCTCGCATTCCCCTTGACTGGCAGTTGTTGTCCATTGGCTGTTGTAAGGACATAACGTTTGGCAGGGTTCTTAATACGCCAATCACCAATAATATCCGGCCGTACAATAGTTCTTGTCGCTCCAGTGTCGATTACCATAGGAACATACGACCAAAAATAATGCCTTCTACTAGCAAGGAGTCAGAGTCCTGGAGACGTGATAACGTAACTTCTTCTCGTGGGGCATGGTACGAGGACGCAGCCGGCTTTTGCCCCGTCAAGCCGGCTGACCCTAGTTTTCCTGTGCAGGTGCCGTTTGGGAGTCGCGCTTTGGCAGATCCGCGACTGGGGCCCTACACTGTCTCTTTAGATGTCCTGTCTGTCCACAGTTCCAGCATTTAAGAAGGCGATCCTTTCGACTATCAGATTGTTCTTTCTTTGATCCGGTAGTTGGGCTGAGTTTATCAATGACTTCCTTCAATGTTTTGATTATGTCTCCATTTCCCATATCGCTGTTATCACTGATGGCACGAAGTTTAACATGTCTACCGGATGCCATCTTTGCTGCTTCAAATTCCAGTGCATGCGAAAGAGCGTCATTCAACGTTTTAGGTCTACCAAGCCGTAGTGCCTGCTGTGTTTCGCAATCTCTTAGGCCGTCGATAAACACTTGGATGGAGAGCTGGTCTACAAATTCGGACGGGGCTGTTGGATATGCCAATCGAACCAGTCGGGCAACGTCGGTCTCAAAATGTTGTAAATTCTCACCACTCTGTTGGTGACGATTCTTTAATTGTGCCTGATACACTTGCTGCAGGTGCTTATCACCATATCTCATTTCCATATGCTGTTTCAGAAGGTCATAGTTACTCTGCTGCCCAGCAGGAACTCCTTGTAAGACGTCAAGAGCTTCCCCTCGTAGAGCAACTATTAAAGCAGTAGCCTTTTCACAATCAGACCATTCGTTTGCTGCAGCTGCTGCTTCAAACTGACGCAGATAGACATTCCAAGAGACCTTGCCGTCGAATTCAGGAGGCTTCGTTTTCTGCGTTCGGATAACAGGTCCTTCTGATTTGATTACGCCCTCCTTTGCTATCTTGTCTAATTTATGTCGAAGCTCTTCGCAGGTTTCTCTAACCAAGTTTATTTCTTTGTCTATTTCTTGTTTTTGTGCTAACATTTTCTCTTCTACTTGTGTTTCTACCTTATGTGACTGCTCCTCTAGTTTTTCTTCTAGTTGTGTCACTTTATATGACTGCTCCTCTAGTTTTTCTTCTAGTGTATTCTCCAATTTCTCTAACTTTGTCTGCATTTCTTTCGTCTGATCCCTCATTTCCTGTTGTATTGCCTGTATCTGATATTTCATTTTATACACTTGTTCGTCTAATTTATCTTGCATCGTCTTCTTGTTGTCTTCTAATTTCTCATGAATCATATGGGACTGATCTTCCATTTTATGCCCTTGTTCCTCAAATTTTTCCTGCATTGTTTTCGTCTGGTCTTCCATTTTATGTCCCTGCTCTTCTAATTTCATTTGCATTGTCTGCATCATTTCTAATAGTTTTGCCAGTTGTGCATCCATATTGACTTGGCTTCTAGTTACAGGCATGCACTCTATTTGGAAAGTTCTAGAATGTCCACGAATGTATTTCTAGATATCACCGTTGCCTTCCTTACAATGAAACGAGTGCAGTGATATGCCACACTTGGGTCTTTGTCTCACTTTGGTATAAAGTTCTAGAATGTTCGAGATTGTCCTTCGCGAATAACACCGTTCACTTCCTTAAGTCACGACGAGTGCAGTGATATGTCGCACTTGGGTCTTTGTTTCACTTCGGTATAAAGTTCTAGAATGTTCGAGAATGTCCTTCGCAAATAGCACCGTTCACTTCCTTAAGTCACGACGAGTGCGGCGATATGTCACACTTGGGTCTTTGTCTTACTCCCGTACAAAGTTCTAGAATGTTCGAGAATGTCTTTCGCAAATACCACCGTTCACTTCCTTGAGTCACGACGAGTGCAGTGATATGTCACACTTGGGTATTCGTCTCACTCCTGTACAAAGTTCTAGAATGTTCGAGATTGTCCTTCGCGAATACCACCGTTCACTTCCTTGAGTCACGACGAGTGCGGTGATATATCACACTTGGGTATTTATCTCACTCCTGTACAAAGTTCTAGAATGTTCGAGATTGTCCTTCGCGAATACCACCGTTCACTTCCTTGAGTCACGACGAGTGCGGTGATATATCACACTTGGGTATTTGTCTCACTCCTGTACAAAGTTCTAGAATGTTCAAGATTGTCCTTCGCGAATACCACCGTTCACTTCCTTGAGTCACGACGAGTGCGGTGATATATCACACTTGGGTATTTATTCCACCCGCGCACAGGGTTCCAGAAAGTTCTTCAAACTTCCACTTAAATCCCACTTTGTGGACAGGGTTCCAGAAAGCTCTTTAAAACTTCCAACTAAATCCACTTCCGACACCAAATTGTCACGGATTTCCCAATCCGTCTTTTCTCTTACTTCCAGAAAAAACAATCCGTTAATTAATTACTTCTTTATTAACTACTGAACACTACTAATTACAGGTCAACTAAACACTTATTTAATTAATCGCTATCTAAATCACTTTGATATCTCCAACTAAACACTTTAATTCAGACTGTAACACAAGACTTATACAAGACTAACTAACTCGGCCGTTTATTCTTTTATAGACCTAACGAATATTCCAGGTATATTCCAGTATCTCTAGATCCATTTTCTAGTACGACTGGAACGCTTCTCGTCGTTTCCACGATTTTCTAGTAAGGCCTCGATTCACGCATGTTGTTTGTTTACCAGAATGGCGTAGGGGCGATCGGGGCAATCTTAGGTAATTCGCGGTGCCACAGTCGTCGGTTTGGGAGTGAGTGGGGCAAATTCCGTGACAATATTTTATTACTACGAACAATTGTTTAGACTACTAGAATACGAGTACCTAATAACAATAAAATATTCCTATTTAACAAGTGCAGCATTTTGTTTATTGTTAAATAACACTTTTGAGATAATTATTTATTCTCCAAGAAATAAATAATATCAAAACATAAATCATATTAATTGCTATCCATTAATTATTAATATCCCTACTTTGATACATCATACTGTACGTTATCAATTAAAAAAGGAAGTGATAAATTTAAATGCTACTTGACAAGCAATCAAAATAAAGGGTCAAGTTCAACGAACTTAAAATGTATTCTTAGTATTTTTATGCATACAAGCGTTTTCTTAAAAAAAAAAAATAATAAAATCCACATACGTACATATCCGGGTGTGGAATATGCAAGCAAAATAATTCATATGAAACGTAGTAGGCCGCTGGTTTTAATTTTAGACATATGTGCCAAATTTGAATAATTTTTATGCACCACAATCATTGTCAAGTACCATGCGGTCGTTTTTTACTGCGTTATCAAATGTAGAAACGACGAAAATAAACATTGTTATTAATAATAATACCAAATTACTTGATAGATAACAGTGAATCGGGTTAACTGCAGTATTTTGCTTTCGTTCTCCATTTCTTCGTTGCACACTGTTAAAGCTACATTTTTACTCATTCCAGGTCCGTCAGAATTATCCACTAACATACTACACAGTCTGTGTTAAATAAAATACCTATTTATTCTAAGAAAATTGAAACTTAATGTAAGGAATATCTATTAATAAAAAAACTCGGATTGCACTCGCGACAGTCTTTAATTATAAAATCTTGTACGATTGCTATCGGGCCGTCGATTGTAGAAAAGCAGCTGCATATAGCATAGGGCATGTTATAGGGATATATCGATACCCAACATAATTTCCTTTATTTAATTACTATAAATCTAAAAATTAGTTACTAAAACTAAACCATAATCTACAATTTCTCATTGTTAGTTGTATACTCTCCAAACATCCAAGAACAGTGGTTAAAACTTATAATATTATATTATAAAGATCATAAAAAAGGACTTTTACAGAACACTGTAAACACCTTGAGATGTTATAGTTTAAAATAGTACTAATTATTTTATGCATATATCGTCGATTGTTGTTAACATTGTTGCCATTATTAGTATTAACAGAATTGAATTCTCCAACAACACAAGAAGTTTAAAAATTTATCGACATGAACGACACGACACCTTGCACTAATGGTCGAACTTGGTGATTATTTTGAAATAATTTTTCAGTAGGTGTTCTTCACAAATTTAATTTATCGTGTAGTTTTTGTGTATTTACAAATATACAGGGTGTACCATTGAAAACTTTGCACCCGGCTTATTTTGAACTACGTTCCAAAATATTAAAATTGCCGTGACACGTCCATTTTGTTTTCGAGGGGGACACATTTTAGCGTTAAATACAGACTCGCCAGAACAACCCCCTTCGCGGGGGCGCATTCAACTTTAGAATCTTAAATGGCACTCTAGGTCGAGTGACACCTCATTCGAAAGTGTTTTTAATTCTGGTTGTCATCATGTAATTTTTTTTCAATTTTAGTTCATCCGTGGTTGAAAAAAAAATTTTTACTTATCCTTAGAAATAAAAGACAACTTTGTATTAATCATTTAATTAATTGTTCAAAATGTCCGCCTCCCACTTCCATGCAATAATAAAAATGCTTCCATGCAATAATAAAAATGTTATTCAACATTTCGACAAACATTGTTAAGAATTTCGGGGGTAATTCATTCTTCAATGATACGCCGCGCCGCCTGAGTTCTTCTAAAGACTGCGGCTGAGTGGCATACATTTTAGACTTTAGACTGGGTGGCCACTCAATAGGTCCGCGGCGACCTATCCATTGATTTGGAAAATGTTCCTTTAAAAACTTACTAACTGCAACTGTAAAATGTGGAGGTGCGCCATCTTGTTGCAACCAAACATTGTCTTTTAAAATGTTATCATCATTTTCCATAGTTTCAACAATCATTGGATAAATGTTGTTATTCAAAAGCTCAAGGTACATATCAATTAATTAAATGATTAATACAAAATTGTCTTTTATTCCTAAGCATCATAAACATTGTTTTTCAACAACGGATGAACTAAAATTGAAAAAAAATTATATGACGACAACCAGAATTAAAAACACTTTCGAATGAGATGGTTCTCGACCTAGAGTGCCATTTAAGATTCTAAAGTTGAATGCGCCCCCGCGAAGGGGGTTGTTCTGGCGAGTCTGTATTTAACGGTAAAATGTGTCCCCCTCGAAAACAAAATGAACGTGTCACGGCAATTTTAATATTTTGGAACATAGTTCAAAATAAGGCGGGTGCAAAGTTTTCAATGGTACACCCTGTATATTCAAATGCCGAGATGACGGATAAGGTGGTAATTTATGGGCAGCGTTATACCAAAGACGTTTTCCGAGTAGACAAAATATTATGCCGAAACCTCTTTGAACCACATTGAACAACTGCTGTAATGCCTTGGTGGTAAACGTGTGGCAGAGTTTATATGTATTTATGTAGGTACATTTTCATGTGTTTTTTGTTACTCTTTGTGGTTTTTCCCGGCAGAAGAAATCCACCTGGTCGTGGTCGCTGGGCCGAGTTCAAAAACCTTTGCACTGACAAATTTTAATGTATACAAGTAAGAAAATTATTCAGCATATTTGAAATCTCTCTAAATATTAATCCTAGAAATAAATATCAGTAAGGTAGGTGCTACCTCCCTGTGGCTAGCATATTGCATTTCTCCTGAGTATTTTTACTTTAGCATTAGGTAAAATGTTATATCAATCAAAGATACATAGACAGCTTAAAAATGCCATAATATTCAAATTTGATACCACAAAAAACCCATAAACAGCAAATTTGAAATCGAAACATATTGGAAGATTTCGTAAAAATGTTTCACTTCAATACCTTGTATATCTATTAATTATTAACATCAGCCCCGGTACATATAAATGCATTCTGATTATTTTGGGTTAAATTATTACCAGGTGGTCTGTAACCTATTACTTACGAAACACCCTGTATAGGTAAATTTGGTTAAATTACACAACTTTGGATACTTCTACATGCACCTACTGCAAATACATATACAAATATTTATTGCAAAATGTTCAGTTGGAGATTATACAGGGTGTCCAGAAACTCTCCTGACAAACGAAGACCGGAGATTCCTCAGATAATTTTAAGACAATTTAACCCAATTCACCTAGTCCGAAAATGCTTCCTAAAAGAACTAGAGCTCTTTGAAGATGGCGCCTTGTAAATAGTTTTGTTTAAATACCTCCAGAACGCTTCTACTTAGAAAAACAAAAACTGGTACGCTTGTTTAGCCTTCAGAGATAAACCGATTCCATCAATTGCGAATTTCTAGTACCGGTCATAGACGTCCGTTTTAGGTAGGTCAACGGTTATTTTAATGCATAACTTCTTTGTATTTAACTTTTAAGCATTTGTGACATTAGATTATTAACGAAAATTTTAAATCCATTTTTCTAGAAAACGGTGTATCCTGATGACTTAAAGTAAGAGTACCTTTTAGTACTAGAATACCTGAAAATTTAATAAATTTAACGAAAATTTTTTAAATCCATTTTTCTAGAAAACGGTGTATCCTGATGGCTTAAAGTAAGAGTACCTTTTAGTACGAGAATACCTGAAAATTTAATAATCTAGAGTCACAAATGCTTAAAAGTTAAAGACAAAAAGTTATGCGTTAAAATAACCGTTGACCTACCCAAAACGGACGCCTATGACCGGTACTAGAAATTCGCAATTGATGGAATCGATTCATCTCTGAAGGCTAAACAAGCGTACCAGTTTTTGTTTTTCTAAGTAGAAGTGTTCTGGAGGTATTTAAACAAAACTATTTACAAGGCGCCATCTTCAAAGAGCTCTAGTTCCCTTTAGGAAGCATTTTTGGACTAGGTGAATTGGGTTAAATTGTCTTAAAATTGTCTGAGGAATCTCCGGTCTTCGTTTGTCAGGAGAGTTTCTGGACACCCTGTATATCCATAGTGAAACATATTGTAACCCTTTGAACTATGATATACTTGTAACTATACATATATCTATCACTTCCGATCAAGTACATTCCTTTTTTTTAGATGACAAAGTAAGTTGCGAGAATGAGGATATCGAGGACCTAAAAATTTGCCAGAATGATAATTGCACCAAGGATTGCAATATCAACTGTGATAAGAAGAAAAATAATATTTATTTCGGACTCAGATCATCGAAATGGATGAAAGTCTATTACGTGAAAGATCTGCTAGAGATTCTCAGAACATCAGAAAACGCAACGTACATGTTAGTTGCTGGAAATACCGCCAGAGGTATGTTGACTATGGGATAGTTTATTTTTTAAAAATGTGATTTTATATTTTAGGTGTTTATAGTCAAACAGTGATTCCAGACATATATATTGATGTAACAAGTGTCGGAGAACTTACGAATTATGTATATAGCAACAATTCTTTAACTATTGGAGGCAATTTTACTCTTACACATGCCTTAGAATTATTCGCTAAGATATCGAAAGATAACAAAAATTTCGCTTATTTATCAGATATGGAGGAGCATGTCAATCTAATAGCTAATGTACCAGTAAGAAATGTAAGTCTTCAGTATACCTACTTTCATATTTCGGATTTTTCAACTAGCAGAATAAAATTTTTAAACCTGTTTTAATTTTCCAATTTTTAACCCATAAAAATGGGTAAATTTACCAATAAATTGATAACTTTGCTACTTATGTGGTGTACTTAAAACAAAACCTTACCTTTCATAATGAGTACAAATCTGAAAGTATACAGGGTGATTTAGAACTTATCTAAAAAATTTTTTTGAATGTACAGGGTCTCGTATAAATGCAATTTTGTAAAAATAAAATCGTAAAAAGCAGTTCAAAAATTATTCCGCACGCCACTGGAAACTAATTCATTGTAAAACCTGATAAGGCGTATAATCGGCGACCGTACAAACAATTAAAAGAAAGAAATAAATTACACTTTGCAACACCTATTTTATTGCAGCAAATTCAACTGTTTTTGCCGCTATTGTTATTAATTGTTAATATAATAAAGTTATAGTCGTAATTAATAAAATAGTTTGACATACCTGATGTATGTCACAACAATAAAATTTTGGGCCCATTTTACTTAGTTTCTACAAACTAACACAAATGTTTCCGCTTCTTGTCCGTTTTGAACTTGTAAGTAAGCAGCAGCAGCTATGATACGTTTACTTAAATCATCAATAGCGTCTACTTCTGTGTAATATACTTCATTTTGAAATATACAAAAATACGTCCAAATGATTCAGTTAGGAGGTCGTGGCGGTCACAGTACCGGTCGTCCTCGCTCAATCCCCTGGTATTAATATTTGGACACGCTTTACATAGGATATGATACGCCACACTGCTGCAATACGCTGTGGACGGCCTGAACCTCCATTTCATTCACAATTCGATGCAAATTTCCCGCGCCTCGCCTGCGTTTGCACTACACTTGCACTCATTGTATACCGTTGTAAGGGTAGCTGCACTTGACACATCTTTACCGGGAAATCGATCTGCAAAAGCATTTTCACTTGACCATAAACTAAAACGGTACCCATTAATAGCGAGTTGCTATAAGTAAGTCATTTTTGATATTTGAAAAACTAATGTAAATACTTGCATCACAAAAAAGTTAATACGATAAGTAATCGGATATTTGAAATCCACTGGCTAGAGACTACAGCAGCCCAGCGATGTAAAGGTTGAATCTAGTAGAACTGCAATATTTTTTTTTCTTGGAAACTATAAAAATGTTACAAAAACTTTTTACAATATTGACTCCATTTTTCATGACTCATCTATTTCCAAATTTTTTTAGATAAGTTTGGAATCACTCTGTATGAGGAATAGTTTGCACACATTAATTTTCATATATTATTTTAGATAGGAACCATTGCTGGAAATCTGATGATAAAGTACACTCACAATGATTTCGCTTCCGACATTTTCCTAATTTTGGAAACTTATAACGCAATTGTAGTAATAGGTGACATTTCCATTATTTCATTGCAAATTTGAAATTTTTACTGTAGACAATTTTCAGTTGATACCGAAGAAAATGAAGTAATGGTAAGTCCCCAGGACTTCCTCAAGCAAGATATGAATAAAAAAGTAATTAAACACATTATATTGAATGGTTACGACAGCTCGTATAAGTTTTTATCGTACAAGGTAGCATCTAAGTAGTGGCAAAAAAACCGTTTCTTAAGAACTCTTTTCTAGATAATGGCTAGAGCGCAAAATACACATGCCCTTGTGAATGCCGGTTTCCTACTGAAACTTCAAAACGATAGTGTTGCATCCGCCAGGATCGTATATGGAGGGATAAATCCTGAGTTTATCCATGCCACAAAAACAGAAAACTATTTGAAAGGAAAACGTCTGTTTGATAATAACGTTTTACAAGGAGTTTACACAAGTTTGGATGGCGAACTTCATCCAGACTACGTGCTACCGGACAGCAAACCAGCGTTTCGGAAATTATTAGCTATATCTTTGTTTTATAAGGTAGAGGCTATGACCTAAACAAAATTAAAGTGGTTTTCTATGCATTACCATGATTCTTATTGCAGTACGTTTTAAGTATAGCCCCAGATGGAGTAGTTACGAGTAAGATCAAAAGTGGCGGAACACTTTTACAAAGACCACTTTCTTCAGGAATACAAGAATTCAGAGCAAACAAAAAAGATTTTCCTCTTGGTGAACCAACCATTAAAGTAGAGGCATTAGCTCAGACTTCAGGTAAACCCAAAACATCCCTAAAATATTGATTTTTTAAATTATTTTAACTGATATTGGAATTAGAAAAAGTAAGGTCGTTAGAAATCTTGTAATTATTTCAATTGTTTTCCAGTGATAGTGTGTGTACTATAGAATTATTAACAGAATCATTATTTTAATGTGGGGGAGATAGAGGTAACATACAAAGTGTGTTTGTTATGTCTTAAATGGTTATTGTTGCTATTCAATGTTTGGACCTCCAATACGACTCGACTAGTAAAGAGTGATCTATTTCTGCAGGTACTATGAAAGCAAGACCTGTGTCGCGCGAGGTTAAAAAAAGTTTCAAATTACTAAATATATTATTATTTGTTCTCATCAGTATATCACAATAGGTGTAATTGAATGCTACT
>CM046722.1:19123590-19140066 GCA_025584915.1 Monochamus saltuarius | reverse complement strand
TTTCACGGTAATTTATTAATATGTTTGAAAGATGACTGTAATATATGTCAAAGCAATATAAAATTCATGCACCTTCCCCATTACGATTTATATTTTACATGCTAGTAATATCCTAATAAGATCATTCAAATTTTGTAGTTTGAACTATATGATATTTTTCTGTGTTCAATGGCACAAAATATATTATTCTATATAAAATCAAATTTATCTTATTCGGGGACCACCGAAGTATGAGAAAACGTGCTAATCCATTGTTGGCCCTCGATCTCTTTATCATGCTGATTAAAGTCAACAGAGACCAGGCAAACATTTGAAGGGATTAAACAGCGCGAATTCAGATGCTAATTACGCTAATGGTACAAAGTTACTGTTTTCATTTTCCACCCCGCACGTTAAATACCATACATTTACACCTAATTACAGTTACGTATTGCTTCAACAAACTAACTCATATGGGTTTGGATCCGATGTAGTTAGTGAATTTACAAGTAGGTAGTAGTTCTTAGATTTCGGTCAGAAGTGATCTAAACTAAAAACATATTACTAAGAAAAAGAAAAGAAAAAAATAAATAATATTTATTCATTTATTTATTTATCAAGTCATAAACTGGTACATTGTGAACATAATATAAAAAGTGAGAAATTAACAATATAATGGATATATCAGTGAAAAAATATACAGATATAAAAAATTAATGATGTGAACTGGATATTTCTAATAAATCTTTTAAAATTACTAACAGTAGTATTGAAAATATCAAAATTTAAATTGGCAATGTAACATTATAATTGATAGACATACAATGTATACAATGGATTATTTAAACCGAAACTGGTATGTTGAGTTGATATATTTAATAAATTAGCCGTTCTAGTATTTCTAGAAGCTATATGAAAATTTAACAAAGAAATTAAGTAGGGGCAATCTAATAGATTATTTAATAACTTACAAAATTATAAAATCTGCGTAAATTCTCTTATGTTTGTTGTTTTGCGATGAATATATCAACATTATACGTTTCATTGACACTGAGGTTAAGATAACGAACAAATCTGTTCTAAACTCAACCTACTATTGAAGAGACGCGCTCAATCTCCTCATTGTGTATTAGATAATTAAAGATGTAAGGACTAATATTTCTAGTAAAGGTAATTAAATGGCATTTATTGATGATAAAAAATAATTTAAATTTACTGCAATACTGTTCAATGCGGTTAACAACCTGCTGAATGCCCTCGCAGTCATTTAGAGATGAAACCATGCAAAAAAATTTCAGATCGTCTGCATAAAGCAGAAACCCTGAGGAACACCAGATGTAATGTGGACTGAATTAGAAAACTGACCATTTATTGCCACCATCTGAGATCTATTATATATATAAGATGTAAACCAATGTAAAAGTTCACCGTGCACACCGGTTCCAGCCAACATAAAATTAATATTATTATGGTCAATAGCATTGCGGATATAATCGCTATAACTTTCATGTTGTTCAACAATTGTAATATTCTTAAGAAACTCAAACAGTGTCATAAATTATGAGCTCTAATACTCTACTGAATATAGACAATTTACTAATACCTCTGTAGTTCTTCCCACAATTTCTATCTCCGGAATTCTTGTATATTGGAATAAGAAAAGCTTTTTTCCATAAAGATGGAAATTCACCTAATGTGAGAGACAAAATAGTCAAAGGTACATATAAAGCACTCTTAATTTAGTAAGCAGGTATGCCATCTGGAAGGGCACCTTCGGTTACATTTAATTTAGTAAGTTATTCTGTTTAGTAAAATGTATTGATATTGATACTAATATTTTGAAAAGATTAGAAATATTTGAAAGCCACCTGATGATAAGGTTCGTAAACACGTCGAAAGTAGGTCGAAAAAAGTCAGAAACATTGGGCCCCATGGCAGTACAGTCATTATAGTGCAACACATTAGGAATGCCATTATTACGCTTAAAATTAGATACAAAATGCCACAGCTTCTTTGGATCCGATTGAACATCCTCCTCCATAAAACCAATATATTTTCCATAATCATTGTGTATCATTTACTTACTGCGACGTCTTAAAGAAATAAAATTAATATGATCGAATTCATTTTAATAGTAGTAATAGTAGCCATAGAAAAATAATTCGAAGCATGGAGTAGGGGGTAAATTTAGGTGTAAAGAGGACAAATCAACATCATATTCAATGGGAAAATTATAGAACATTTGTAACAATGACTTGTCAAAATGACGTGATGAAGTGTTGTTAATATTCCTTTATTCCACACAAACATATATATGCCTTCACACATACAAGTAAAATTTCTAAAAAGAAAATAACTATATAGCATATAATAATAATGACAATGACTAAGACTAAGGTACATAATTACAGTTGCAACTTAACCGTGTTGTCAGTATGTTGTTGATGAGATAATTGTTATACCTAGATCTTTTATAGAAGTTACCGTTTCTAATTTATAATTGTACATAAAATAAAGAGCCATAAGTGTGTTGAAGTTTCGAGGAAAAGACATCGCAGATAATTTTCTGGTTGAAAACCAGTTTATTATAAACAGTAATAATGTAATATTACCTCAAGTAGGTCACTAATAAAATACGAAAATAGTAGAGGACCTAAATTAGAACCCTGCGCTACTCCAGAGTTAGCATCAAATTTATCAGAGTACAAACTATTATATTTCGCAATACATCGGCGATTTCTTAAATATGATAATAATACTATTAGTATCTTATTCATAGCGATACCCTAGTGACTTAATTTTTTAGTAACACATCATGATCTACAGGATCAAAGCTTTTTTGAAAATCTATGAATATTGCATCAACTTGTATCCTATGTTCAAAGGACTGATAAATAGAATTATTACAGGAAAAAAAGTTTGTCAGTGTTGACTTTCCTGGTATATCATGCTGACAATTTTGTATAAAAGTACTTAAATCCAAAGATAATTATGTATGATTGTTCAAATAATTTGTCAGGGGCGGATAGTATTTACCGAAATTGTCTATAATTCCTAACATTTAATTTCAGATTTAAAAATATGTCTTACTATAGATATCTTCCATAAACGAGGAAACGTTCTTGTCTTTAATTTATAAATATACATCAAAGGACTTTTTTTAACATCTGCGCAGCCCTTTACAACGTCCGGACGAATGCCATCACATCAAGACGCTCTTTTGGGTTTAAGTTTCATTAAGTTTTACAGATTTGTTGTAATCGGACCCACACATAGAGGATATATTGTGTATCAAAATTATTATGACTTACCAAATTTTAAAGAAAATAATCTGCAGGTGATTTAGGATAAACATATTTAAAATACTTAGCAAAAGTGTTGTTCTTGTTCATTGGAAACAAATATTATCTTTATAAAAATCAGGAGAATCGGGTGAAACTGTTCGTTTCTCTTTAATATAATTGAGCCAGTTATTTGGAAAAGGTCACAAACGACAATTTCGGCCATTTTTATGTTATACGATTTTTGTTTAATTTTATTGAAGGCGCATCATTTGGTACGAAAAGGGCACCAAATATCACGCTAGAACTGCATTAATTTGATACTCGTTTCACTGGGTTTGGTTCGAAAAGGTCACATGCGACACCAATATGACCTTTTCGAACTAGGCATATAAAGCCTATACTGCTAAAGTTCCTATAAATATAAAAAAGTTAACAATTTGAGATCCTTAATCCAATATATCCGAGAAAAACAAAGAATTTTACAATATGATATTTGACTGGCCAACAGCGGCCTCCGAGGAGATAGTAAAAGAAGACTTTTAATGCTGTTATAAAAATTCTTAGCTATTATAAACTTATTACCCAAGTTACTAAATAATATGCAAAACTATGTTTTTCTAGTAAATAATATGTTATGTTTTTATTTTCATTGTTTTATTTTGAATAAGTTCGGAAAAGGGCACAAATGAAATAAATACAAACATATTTTTATGATATAAATTTTTCAAATAACTATGAGAAATTACTGCAAGTAGCTTCCTCACATGTCAATAAACATACAACAGCATCTGCATAACTATATCTGCATCCGATCAGATTTAAAAATGTTTTTCTTTCCTACTGTAAAATTTAATGTTATGTAGATGTGCCCTTTTCCAAATAACCGATACAATTCTAAAACTGTTTTATATACTTTCATTTAGTAAATATTAGAGTTCTACAAATAGTTTTATAAAGGCAGCACTACACTGTAATGAAAAAAAAAACGTTTTTATTAGCAATTTTCTGTTAAATAAAACCTCGCTTTTTAGAAGAATGATTCATTCAAAAACAATATCCAGTGTATCCTTCGCAATAATTTTTACATAGAAGTCATTGTACTGAATGTGATCTAACTTAGCTTAGTTAATTCTTCGCGAAGACAGGCCTTAAAAATGATACCGATTATCATACCAACCTTCATGTGTAAATATGTTTCATCATCTGCAGTACTTAGAATGTAACCATGCAAACGGTAACATAAGAAAACTTGATCCGTAAACTTAATAACAGGTACTTCCTTCTGCTCATAGAAAATACACTAGTTTCTTGTCGCTTTATTTGACACATTTTGCTAATTATATATTTTTTTACAATATTATTGTTGTAAATTCATATCACTATTAACAACACTTGTATTGTATGGAATGATATTTCCAGTATGTCTCAGATATTTATGATGTGTTGTACGGATAAATTATTTAAATTTTTTTCTAAGGGCAATAAATTTAAATTCATTATGTATTATGGAAAACTGACTAAAACTAGGTCAGTATAATAATTTAATAGCCTTAACTGCAATATTCTGTACACTTTCTGGACTAATTACTCCACCCTTTACATTTCTTAACTACTACAAATTCCCCGTTTTCCTGCCACGAAACTGCTAGTAGAAATTTTGAATAGGCCACATCCAGCGAACTTTAACTCCCCAAGAACTGAGCTACTTGAGAGACTACTTCAAAGTACTTACGCCGAACTTGGAGGTCTATTACGAATTAGGTAAGGGTCAGAGGGCTAAGCCTGCCAAAATCGCGTTTCCATACTCCGTAAGAAACTATTCCTGTGCCTGCGGACACAGTTGGTAGTGGCTGAACCACAACCCTCTCTCCATGAGGGATGCTTACAGCTGCCATGAATTTTCAATAGCAATTAATTCCCCGGCTCTTCTCTCTTCGACCGGTAGTCCAGCCATAAAGTTGTTTGTCTGAATTAATAATCAAATTTTATAGTCCCCTCGATCGGGCTGAGGGCGTGATATAAGTGGCGAGTTTGAATTGGTGTTAATCGGAAGGAGGAAAACTTTCTTAATTTTTTTCTGAAACTTCGCCTGCAACTCAATCCAAATTTTATAAATGCCATATTTTTGGAACTTTGTTTGCAAAACGTATTATTTTCTCATTTGATATACAGGATGTGTCTAAAAAGTCTGTAGATAATACTAGCACAAATTCCTGAGGAATATGGCATCTGACCTAATTTACCATAAATAAAAAAGGTGATAGTTTCCGAAACACAGCGTGTCAACATTAGTCTCCTTTGATGTCATAAAATCTATAATTCTGAACCTAAAATCTTATGCTTATGGCAGTGACGGATATGTTCTAAGATGCTAGAATTATGTCTTCTTATTTATAAATATATTACGCATATTTTCAGTTACTACGTATAAAAGGGATATTTCCCTGAAAAAATGGAAAGTAACGTTAGTTAAACTTTTACTGAAAACAAAGGATCCATAGGTTTACGGCCTATTAGTATTATTTTCGCTTTGTCCAAAATACTAGAAAAAGTAATATATGAACAAATCTATAATTATGTTACAGATAATAATATAAATCCATTCCAATTTGGTTTTAGAAAAAATGATAGCACTACTTCTGTTCTTTTACTTTCGACTGATAGCATTCTGAAATCACTGTATAGTGGCCAAGCAATGGACTGATTCTATTGGACTTCACCAAAGCTCTTGATCACGCCCTGCTTTGTTCAAAGTTCAAATATTATGGATTCAATACTATAGCTATAAAATACAATAGATGTAACAATAGACGGCCATTCCTCTAATTTAGACAGAATTACCTCAGGGGTACCACAAGGGTCTGTTTTAGGTCTATTTCTAATTTATACTAGTGATATTTTTAATTGCACACAGTTTACAACTTTTTTGGCATGTGTTAATGATACACAATTATTTTATTCCTCTCATCCCAACGAGGTACAAAATATTAATGTAGATTTGTCTTCTTTGTCAAATTATGCAACTAAAAATAATTTGAAACTGAATCCAAATAAGTGTGCTGTAATGATTTTTTGTTCGGAAAAAAGAGACAATTTGTTGTTAACAATTTAAATTTGAAGATTGATAATCAAATTATCGAACATGTAAGTAGTGCTAAAAACTTGGGTAGGTATTCTTTTTTTGAAAACTTCACATTTAGGGAACATATTTCATTGTTGATAAAAAAGTGCTACTTTGCTTTGAAGTTTCTTTACAACAATATAAGTATAATTACTTTCAAACTACGTAAAAAGCTTCGTGTAAGTTTGGTAATATCAGTTTTGAGTTACTGCAATACCATAATGCCCCGATCGGCATTGAATTACACCTGCAGTATCTGTGTGAACAGCCAAGATCATCATTTATAGATTTAATGGCGAAGGGCGAGAGATCTGCGGTTAAGTACCTACGACAATGTAGATCGCTTCCTGCAAGTCGAGCCGCTTAGGCCGAGCAGGAAGTAGCAGACCAGTTACATCTCACCTGCACTCGATTTATATGTGAACCTACATATGAAGGAACAGCCAGTTCAATTGTCGTTCATCTCACCTATGGCATACTGATGAGGGCTAACAAGACCAAAACCGGTCTATGTCTGGTGAAGTGGCCGACAAGGGTTCTTGACTGTTCACAGAGATACTGCAGGTGTAATTCAATGCCGATCGGGGCATTATCCCGCGGAGTAGTTGTTTCCTGCAGTATTATTTATAGACCTGGAATATTCGTTAGGTCTATAAAAGAAGAATAAACGACCGAGTCAGTCAGTCTTGAATTACAGTCTTGAATTAGAGAGTTGTTATTCGAATATTTCGGAGAGATCAATTAGAATTCAGAGCGATTTAGATAGTGATTAATTAAATAGTGTTTAGTTGAATTGTGATTGGTATTCGGTAGTGTGCAGAGTGTTAATAAATATCAGTAAAAATTGTTTGTTTCTTTTTCTGGTAAAAGAAAACGTCGGGTTAGGAAACATGTGACAATATCGACTACAGAAGGTGCTAAACTGCTGTTGTCATTTTGTCTACAAATTGATAGAATATGATCATGTCTTCCAGAAGTTAAATGAACTTGGATAGTTAAATATTGCAAATATGTAAAACTGCCACTTTTAAGTAATGGTCCATAGTATTCTTCTTACATCCTCGCCGCACTACTTAAGAGACAGACTATCTTTTCGGAATAATGCTCATAATGTTCATTTGAGAAATATTCAGTTTGGTTCCATACCTTGACATGCTGTAAATATCTATAATAATATTGATAAAAAAATGTAAAGATCTATCCTTAATCAGCTTTCGTGAAAAGATCAAATCCCATTTTATTAATTTACAAATTTTAAATGAGGGTCATTAAAATAAAATAAGTTTTACTTCCGGTTCGTTCCGTTTGCTTTGAGATTTGTGTTATCCCTAAAAATTATTATTTATTAATGTTTTAAATTTTAACTTAGAAATTTTACTGTGCTATTAATTTATTTTATGCTTTGTGTTTGTAATATTAATATAATTTAGGTTAAGTGGAGTAGCTAAGTGCTAGACTTCGTCTTCAACTAATTGTACTTGTGAGGTAAAATAATTTTGAATAAAGGCATTTTATTATTCTTATTAGATATATTAAATTTCTAGTTAAACATTCTTGTTCTTTAGCATCTTTTGTCCGAAAAAGATATACGTAGGAGTTGTTCCGAGCAGCCGTTTCTGAAATAATCGAATTTAAATATTTTATTGCACGTTGTTCGTAGCAACGTGTTAACAAATAGTATCATCATTAGCTAAAAAAAAAAGAAAAAAGACATTTAGGCCAGTCACCGTAGACACAAACATCGCGTTAGGTCGCAAAAATTGCACTGTTTTGATTTTTTGGGATGTTGTTAGGTTAGATACCAATAACCTAAAACTAAGTTTGCAGTTTCGAGAGACCTGTGCTAACTGCGTGGTGCTCGAAAAACCTTAATTTCCGTTTTTGACTTGTAAAAGGTGCATACTACGGAAAAAGTCACTCTGTATAATTTTAAAGTAAATGAAATTTGATATAATCTGAGTGCAACCGCAGCTTCGTAGGTTGAATAGGTCCTGAAATACAGTAGTTCAAAGATAGACTATTTTTCCTAAAAAGTTCGAAATTATAGTTTTAGCCATGTTCCGAGCAGAATATCAACTAAAATACTCATCCTACGACGAAAGTTATAGTAAATGAAGTTGTAATGTTATTTAGCATTTATTTAATCATAAGCGTAACCTGTAGGATCAATAGTTCCCTTGTTGTCAGGAGAAAACGAAAAATTAAGGAAATCAAATTTTTCAAGAAATGGAGAATGACGACTTTTATAAAGAAAGACATAATTCAGTGGGAAATGGTTTATATCATCCAAAATGAAATTGATTACAATCAATAATAAATTTTATAAAACTTATTATTTATTACTGCTCTATAACTTCATTTTCTATCACAGACATTTCTATTAAGATCACGCATATTATACTTCCACGGACTATCATGGACCAACAGTTCACGGAGCAGCAAAGTCTGCTGCATATAATTTAGAAGCGCACACTAGACTAGCACCAGCACGTACCGTAACGACCGTCATAGCAGGTCATGTCGTCAGAGATTGGTTTCAAACTGTTAGAAATATTCGACTAGTTAAGTTGTGGATGTATCACTGAACTGTTGGGCAACATCGCTTATCAACAACCTATATTTTCTTACCTGAAACAAACAGGAAAAAGTATTTCGTCAGATGATACTGCTTTGCAAAATCTTGTGTTTTGGTGCTGTAGGTTAAGACGGTTCAAGAGCTCGAATTATTTTTATGACATTCGGAAATATTGAAAAAAATTCATTGGTTTCTCTGCAGCTCAGGAAATAAATTATGAAAATGTACAGCTTTCTCTTTTTATTGATAAGATGAACCCAAAACTTTCTCATTCCCCTGGCTTCTCCCTTCCCCTCCTGTCCCTTCTCCTCTTTATACAACATCCCTAAAATAAATTTTTATTCTTCCGAGCTACACTCAACTACTACATACTTAAAAACTTACATAACCACACACATAACCTTCACAAAAAAAATTGCTTGTCTCTACAGGCATAATATGCGTGATTCAACCATGTTTATTAATTAATATGGAAAACTCTATATTTTTTTTGGTCAGTTAAGTTTTCAAGTCCGTTTATTATTTTCTCATTCGCCTTTCCGTGAAACATATGACATTTAGACTTTATATTAATAACGTATTTAAATCATGATTTTTTTATATACCTACATACAAACCCATTAAAACAAATCAATAAGTCAAAGGATCCATTAATCACTACATTACATTGCCAGCAGCACTGAAATTTCGGTTTATATTTTATACTCAGTTTCGGAGCTTTATTATAGCGTAATGATTTTTTAATTGATATAGGAACAGAGGCACAAAAAAACCGTGAAATTATTTTGTATTTACTAACGAACAATTTACCACGCCGAGATTTTGACATATCTACGAAAAACCGTATAAAAATAGTTGAGCTCCACCGGCTTCGAAAATTAACGTCGCGTCTCCTCTTTTATCGACGACGATTTTTACGTCCCAAGATGGAACACGAGATATACCGAGCCTACACATAATATAGTAAGGACAATAGGGTCATCCACTGCGCAGTTTGTGGGTGATAGGAGTGGCTTGCAGAGCTTTCAGTCTTCGAGTTAAAAGCCATTTCACCCTCCGCACACATATTTTGACACTGGCAAACACTTTACATTTTATTGCTCTCCTGCCTTACTAGCTAATGTTTGTTTTGGAGCGAGTAGTACTGGGGGTAATTTAAAGTTCTGATACTAACAGGATTTTATAATTCGGTGTGAGTTGGTTTCCCTATTTATGGATGCTGAACTTAGTCTTTGCAGTTATAATAATATACCTGCCGCTTGTCTAGAGAATGAAGATGTACCGACGAGACTGAGCTTATGTATTGTTCCGCTAAATAGTTTGTTGAACAAGCAAACTTTTTCGCGAGTTTAGATTGGGATAATGAGAATAAATTTCATACTGGGAGTATTTGCAGGTAAGGAAACTTTTTAATAGTTATTTTTGATAGAAGAAGATGTAATGTTATTTTATCGTAACAAGCTCGTAGCTTTCCTAAAACAACCAACTATCGGTTACAAACCAAAAAAGTCCAACATTTTTGTCCCGGAAGGTGTGATAAAATATTTACAAAGCAGATGATGCCAAGGTAAAACGTTATATATAACCTCTAAAATAAAGGTGTATATTACTCGTTTAGCTTACAGGTTGTAACTATAATAGAAATATTGACAATAGACAACCTGTAATAACTAATGATGATGAGTAGCCTTATTTTTGTTCAATTTGTTGTCAATAGTGAAATTTGGCCTCTAATTTCCCACTATTGACAACAAATTGAACAACCTGTAATGGTTCCTTCTCTTCTCGACGTCAAGATGGTGTTTCCGTATTACGAATAAGAAATTCGGAGACAGCGTTTTGAAGATTATATGAAAATATATCGCCCTGTGCTCTCAGAAGTATCAACAGAAAAAATGTATTGTTTAACCTGTGGGAATAAACATGATTTATAAAATTCCATAGAAGATAACTGAGCGTTTAAAGCTGCCAAATTTAGAAATGTGCTTTGGGCATTGTTCTGCACCACCATGGTTGCAAATTCTAGCCTAGACTTAGTGACAGTAAAGGCGTTAGGTAGTTAGCAGACTTCTTCCGTATCAGAGACATACATTGAGAAACCAGTAGCCAACAAGATTGTTGTAATAAGTACCCACTTAAAGATCTGTATCCATCCTTGGTGTTAAAGTATCTTTTAACCTATCATTGCGGTTAAAGTACTACATACTTTATCTATAATTTATAGAAGATGAAAGACAACTTTAGCACTAGCTATAGGAAAGCAAATAAAACATTAGTTCTGGTTGATAGGTTTCTGTGCACTTTTAACAGCTTAATAGTTATTTATGCAACAAGTACAAAAAGTAAGTGTTTATTGCACCCGTCGAGTGCAATAAGCACTTTTTGTACGAGTTGCATACAATATTTTTTCTACGTTCATGCAAAAACCAAAAAATGTTATTTAGATGACACTAAGTCTAGGAAAATGTGACATCGATTTGAACATTTATGTTTGTCATGATGACAAAACGCTATTGTAGAGTGACAGATGAATGCAATAAACATTTTATATTGCGCTAGTGCAATAAAGAACCACTTTTTCCACTAAATATAGTTCAATTAAGTTTTGTTTTTTTTTGCATAAACGTAGAAAAATATGTTTTTTCCTTGACGCTATATTTTACTGTTCTAAATATCCGTATATTTTAATAAAATTAATCTGTTTCACTTAATCTGCATTAATATGTAATTACGTTTAGTTTAGGTTGCATATTGTTTATATTGCTGATGATTCCTTGTCGTAAAAAATTATTTTTTGTTATATTAGTAAACAAATAGTATAAATTGATTCGATATTTGAAAATATTGCCACGGGGCTATGAAATAAGACACAAACTTTTTAATAATTAGAATATACTAAAATGTAAATAAAATTGTCCGAAATAAACAGTGAAATTCAAATTAGTATCTAGTATCTCTGCCCTATCCTTATTCTTTTTGGTCTTAGTCGTGCTTTTGCGGGTACACCACTGAAGAAGTCGACAATAAAGAGTGGCGAACAGTTTGCAAGGAAGTATGGGACGCAATCAGTTGCAGAGGCTTCTGTAACTATAAAACCAAAAATTGGAACCGAAATCCACCCCCAGAGAGCTTAGCCCGAGAACAACAAAGGCAGGTCATATTTCAGCCAAGGCTAGCGCGTAATAATTTTGTGAGTGGCTATTAATAATAATTATTATATGTGCTGCGACATAAAAACTAGAATTATAGCAGTTTAAAGTATTTTTGGCCTCAATTGAACAAAGAACTTTAGGTTTATGTAATATTTGCTCCACCAGTAAGATGTAACTAGTAGCATCTCTTAATATGCATAAAATGAATTCAATTTTTGAAATATTAGTCACAAGAATATATCCAGGGAAATGTTTAGTTTGAATAGTAAAATAGTTTTCCAAACATTGTTCAAATTTATTTTTTTAATTTTGAACTTTGCAGGTAAATTGAAAGAAGTAACCTTATTTCGGTGGGTATTTTGCAGCACTCAAAAAAAATAAATCTTAAATATTTCTTGTGCCTAAAAAAGTAAGTAATGCTTGCTACAGACTATGCGTGAATTTACGATTTGTGATGCGCGATGCGTGGTGTGTAAGGAATTCGTGCATCGTGTATAGGGTTTTTATGAATGGATTTTTAACGAACAAGACCCTACACACTATTCGCGAATTCACGCATAGTCTGTAGCAAGCCTAATAGCCGTTGACTTTACGAACACGGTTTTTCCGAAAGAAAAACATATCTTTGCTTTGTTAATCCATATCCCATAAACATCATAAATCACTTTAAATATAGTATGATGTTTTTATATGTTATTTATAATCAAAACTAATAAAATTTGTTTTGTTGAAAGGTTGAAACATGATAAATGTGTTTACGATTATTTTCTAAATTGTGATAACTAAAGTCCGCCCTTCGTTCGCAGATCCCAAGTCCGGACTTGGTGACAACCTTAATATACCAGCCTGCTAATCGACAGATACATTCTAACTATTTACCTGAAGGGGTCGATTCTCATGAGTAAATTCTCATGAGAAAATATTCTGTATTTTTGACCATTCTCATTGTAGTTATTTCTCATAAAAGATTGGGGAATTATTTAACATGATTTTTGCTTAAGGGATATATAGCTTTAAGAATTGTAAATATACACGTGGATAATAATATACTCAGGATTTTTTTAAGGGGAATTAACTCGCACTCGAATTTATTTCACTGTATTTGAGAATCGAGGCCCAGGAGTTAGACATGTTTAGACATACAGCACTACTCGTACAAGAAAACAGTTGCAATGGAGCCGTACGTTGAGATAGGTTCGTCATATAGTTACTATGTTCATTTTGACGGCATAAAAAGTACTACAGCAACTGCACTCAGGTGATGCTACTTCTATTTCATATGCTCAACGGATATTTAATGATCCAATAAATCACGAAGATTTAGCATACATTTTAATTATTCGCTCTCTTGAAGCAACTGTGACAATTGCTGGTTATTGAATTTTATTCCAGTACTACAAGTGAATAGCCCTGTAGATTATTTTGCAAACTTTATTTATTTATTAACAAAAGGTAAGGGCAGATACAATGCATATTATGCCCAGCGACTAAACTTAAACTAATTATGGTAAAGGTGAAACATGAGAACAGAACAAAAAAGAAACAAAATAAATTTAAAAATAACAGTATACACAGCAGAAAAATATTCTAATAAACCTAACTGGCACTCGGTTCAACACAAACTCACGCACTTAAACTAGCGATGTAGTGATCGTTGCCATTCTTGAAGTTATTGGTGGATGAAGCAGTGACGACAGGGTCGGGAAGTTCCAGTGCTGGAATAATCGATTGAAGAAAAAGTACTGCCTAGTGGTGGTTATAAAGTGTTCCCTACGCAATTTGAAGGAATGGCCAAGGAGCTGTTCATCGGGTAGTCTCAAGTAGGGTTAATAGAGAAGGTCTTGTAAAGAATACGATGAACCTGAATAAGATCACCACGACCTCTTCTCTGTTTTAAGGAAGGCAAATTGAGCGTATTAAGTCTGTCCTCGTAGGATCTGTAAGATAGTTGTGGTACCCATTTGGTAAATCTTCGTTGAACTGACTCCAGGAGGTTTATGTCTCGATCGAAATGGGGAGACCATATTACTGCGTTGTATTCGAGTTTTGGGCGAACAAAAGATTTATAAATGTTATTGAAGTTTTGGGATAGCTGTTCAAAGGATTTCTTTAACATATTATTATAACAAGTAGAATTAGTGTTTTAACAATACTACTAACGTGATGAGACCAGCTTAAGGTCTTTGTTATTATTACCCCTAAACAACATTTTAATGATCAACAACTTTGACGAGTATAGACGGTACATACTATAGGGGAGAAGGGAATTGCAAATTCCAATATGAAGAACGCAGCTTTATTAAGGGGAAGGAACCAAACTTAATATGAATAATACTATTATTATAAACTACCAGTACAAGGTAAGTTTAACTTTTTGTAGATATATGGTTACACTTCGGTTCCTACAAATATTAATTTAGCGTCCTAAGTCCGTCCCTGATAATGATGTCATCTGCGTACGTGTGGACTTTAGTGATAACCGAGGTGATAACCTACACACAGTGGCCCTTGAACTAGTGTTATTTTGTCAAAAGTTTATATTTAGGCAGTTATTTTAACTCCAAAACATTTCTTAGAAATGACATTAGAAAAATATTAGTTTTCAATTTACGCCACTTGTTTTGCAGGGCTGTTTGTAAATATTGTCCAAATTCTAATTTTAGACAGTAGTACAAGTCTTGCATCTACTCTACTCCTGTATTGAAGCGGCATACAAAATGTTAATAAACATGTCAGATTAAATTTCTAATATTATCTGAGGTTTTTCATTATCGCTACGTATACTATCTACTTTTAATTACTCTAGTTACAGTTTCAAAATTCTTGAATATTCAAACAGTTATTCCATTAGGCTAAAAATTAAGCATATCTGATTATTCATATCGACAAATAGTTCGTTCTCATAAAATAAATACTAATTGTAAAGTAGCATCGACATGCATATTTTTAGATCAGTGAAACATAACTAATTTACATTTTGCTGAATCTGAACATAGCTGTAATTCTTCTCTGTATTCGACTGAGATGTAGAAATTTTTAATTAAATTCTTGTTTCAATGCATTATTGAAATAATTGAATTTGATTTTAATTTTCTCTACTTGTAACTCTTGCTATACACTTAGTTTATATCTAGAGAATGACTTTTTTACTATTTTTGTTGCTTGTCATGCATTTATTCTAATGTTAGTAAGACATCCAATTTAAAGTACATTTAAGGCAGGAAAATAATACAGCTTGAAATGTTTATAAAGTTTAATATTTCTGAAAAAACGTAGGTACTTATAATTACAGTTGCAAATTGAATCGACATCACTTTCTATCTATATGGACGTTTTTTGTTTAAATAAATGATATTTTAATTTTTGCTGAAGCACTTATAGTAGGATGATGCAACTAAACTAATGTAATGTTTCTAATCTTTTAATTCACGGTCCTAGATAATTTGTGGCTAACCTTATACGTATTTACCTTTTATACCGAAAATAGTTTTGTGGTATTTGAACGCTCCTTTCATTTGTGAAGTGTGGAACACACCTTTCAAGAAAGAACGCTAAAGTTTTATATTTTTTTGTTGTGATTTAATTTAATTAGGTTTTGGAGTAATAATTAAATGTAACTAAAAGCTTATTTAGATTCTATTTATATTTTCATGGATCTGTGAAAATTTGTTCTGGCCTATTTTATTACTTATTTCAAGATCTTTAGATTTGCTTAATTTAGATTTAATAATACTCAATTTATCATAGATGCGGCTACTAAAATATACTTACATATATTTCATATTTTTTTTTAGAATCACTCCTGACTAGTTTTGCTACTATTTGATTTAATTCTATCAGTTCGCCATTTTGTTTTTCTAACCTAGAAAAGGAAACTGGCGAACGTTATTATAGGAAAATATCTGTAACCGACACAATTTGTTTAATTTAATTACTATAAGACGTAAATAATTTAAATTTCAATTAAAACAACAAATTGTTACTGACGGCAATAAATTGGGGTTTAATATGGTTCCGAAAACATTTTTATTTTGCTTTGTATATAAGTTCGGAGACTTTTTGATGGGTGATTCTTATTATTCTCTATCACCTCTTTAAATATTTGTACTTTAGTCATAATAAATCCTGTATAATTAACTTGAAAAATTTGAAAAAGCAACATATAATATTAAAACATTTTATCTAAGAGAATATAGGTATACTTAAAAGTCCAGGTGCAGACACAACATATCTGAAATTAAAATATTACTTTGCTCTTGGTAAGAAATAACGTGAAGTTATTAACATAAAATTGAGCCTGTACATTTTCATATAGAAGAAAATAAATGATGTTGAAATTTGAATTAAATGTTCACCATTCTTGAT